>VWZX01007397.1:867587-1119445 GCA_013399015.1 Galbula dea
TTTTTACTGTTTACTTATTTGGAAGCTTGGTTAATTTGCAGTTAACTTCCCATTTTTCTCCGAATCAGAATTTACTCATTCCAGACTGAGCTTCTCCATTTCTCTCAGCCCATATCAGAGAACAGAATCCCAGGCTGTGCTCTGACCCAGAGCAATCCCCGAGAGGCACTCTGCAGCTGGATGCTGCTCTCATCTGTCCTACCCTGTTGGAAACCGGCAGAAGATCTGCTGAAGGTGGTGGGATACGTAACCTTTAATGGGGTTTTTTTTAAGAGAAGAACAGACCTAGAGTTTTCACGTGCATCCTATTTCTATCCATGGTTACTCATACAAAAAAAAAAAACCCCCGACTTAGTCCCCTCCTTTTGCCATAGTTATAGATATAAAACTGCCTCGAAATTACCAACCTACACCAACAACTTCTCTATGCCACATGGTACTTCTTGACTAGTTATTTAAGGTAAATAATGCAAAAAGGCAGTTGCTAAGCCCACTTTGGGACAGACTACCAGAAACAACCCAGGGAACTTAACTGCCTTCATCAGGTCATGTGTCTTTTCAAATCTCTTTACTGTCATTCTCACATGGACGAGAAAGAATGCACTACAGCAATACACCTGCATAACAGCTACAGCCCTGAAGCCAACTCTACTTTCATTTTTAAAGTGCAGCTTAAGGAACAACTTAGTATATTTTGCAGAATTCCAGCCCCATCTCCTGTTGCCATCGTGTCACATGCAAAATCATTCATTTATTCTGAAATTTGGGAAATACACGTTCTTTTGGTGTTTTAGGTGATTTAAATGCTGTTTTGGTAGTGAATGACTGTTGATGACTGTGTAAAATGCATCTGTACTGTACATGAACTGTAATTATTTCTGTGTATCATGCAAAGAAACCAAGGTTGTTGTTTTGACAATTTTGTTTGACAGGCATATATGGTATTTCAGAAGGCAGCATAATACATGCATTATGCTGAATAAATAGACATTTGAGGAATATTTAAATAAAACATCTGCATGCTTGAATGGGTCAAACTGGTTTTGCAATAACTTACTTATTCATGGAATTATTTTTTTTTCCCTAGTGCAATTGAATGAACACTAAATCTGGGGGCAGAGGCCACCCCCAACACCAAATCCAGGCAAGCTGAGAGTGCATCTAAACCCTTCCAGAGCCACCAAGACCAGGATGCTGCAGCTCTGTAACACAGACCTGCCCTTCTCCTGGGTCAATGGACATCACCCTTTCCTTCCCAGCCTGCAGCAGCAGCAGAGAAAATTGGGGTATTAAATTATTTCCAGCAATATAAACTCCCAGCTCTCTGTCTGTACTTCTAAAAAAGTACTCACTATGTTTCAGTACATCCAGACACCAACTGCTCTGCTGAACCTCCAGGACACAGAACCTCCTCAAACCTGCTAACAAGTTCCCTTGACAAAACACTAGTGCACAGATGAAATCAAATTCCTTTTGTAGCATACCAGTGAGTGACAACACACTGTGGGTCACTCCCAAGGGTGACTGCAGGGCAGGTGATGCTGATGTACTGTGCACTGGCATGCACAAGGGCCACCTCTGCCAGGAGCTCACTGCTTTGGGGAGGGGAAAGGGTAGAAGTAACACCTGCCTGTGAACCACCACAGAGCATTTTGAAGGAGCACAACTGTCCTCACATAAAACATCACCCAGAGACAAACAGAAAGCATATGTTTGAGGTTTTTGGATCCACTCCCTGTGGAAACAGACTTTGCAGTGGAGAGGGCGATGCAGCCACAGCTGCTCCAGAAAGAAGGGTGGCTTCCAGAGAGGAACCTGATCTGACCAGGAGAAATTACTGAAATCATAGGATCATTAAGTGCACAGGGAGACTGCTCAGGAGATTGAATGGTCTCTTTCCTGCACCTGAGGCCCACCAGGACTTTACTTTCCAACTGACCATGGAAACATCTGAAAATTACCAGGTGGAATAGCAACCAGCTGATGGGGTATGTAACCATGGAGCTTACAGCAGTCAGGAGTGAATGTATTTAGGTTAACAAAGTCTGTAAGGTATAGCTTAGGTCCTTGCATGCATTATCTATTTCTCTACTTTTAGGGTACTGATTTTCACAGTACCTATGCACAAGAAACAACTGAAGGTGAGGGAGTGTAGAACGAAAAGCAAGTAGAGGTGTAAAAATTCTGACATATTTAGAACATCACCTTTTTTTAAAGAAATGTAGTCAATCATACACAAGTTTTAGTTTTAGACACAATCTCACTTCAGTAACAGAAATTCACATGAATTAAACATAATACTTCTGGTGAGTTGACCCTGACTGGATGACAAGTGCCCACCAAAGCTGCTCTTTCACTCCCCTCCTCAGCTGGACAGGGGAGAGAAAAATATAACAAAAGGTTCATAAGTCAAAACAAGGTCAGGGAGAGATCACTCACCAATCACTATCATGGGTGAAACAGGCTCAACTTAGTGAAGAATTTTATTTACCACCAATCAAATCAGAGCAGGATAATGATAAATAAAACCAAATCTTAAAACACCTTTCCCTGTCCCTCCCTTCTTCCTAGACTTAACTTCACCTCTGATTTTTTTCTACCTTTTACCCCACAGTGGGGATGGCAATGGGGGTTTCAGTCAGTTCATCACCCATTGTCTCTGCCACTCCTCACACTCTTCCCCTGCTCCAGTCTAGGGTCTCTCCCACGAGGGATAGCCCTTCACAAAATTCTGTATGGAACAAACCCTACTCAGCTCCACAGCTCCAGACACAGTCCCAGAGACTCTATGATTCACTGGGTTGAACAGAAACACCTGACCCATTTTCTGACACAGCTGCATCAAGTGATCTGTGAAGAGCATTAAGGAGCAGGTCCATAGTTGCTTGCTGCAACTATGAAAGATTTGGTTCATTACAGTTTATGCTGCAGAAAAGAAAGAACACACAACCCTTCTGCAGATACTGCAGCAAAACGGAAAAGGACACAGAAGGATGAAGTCATTTTCACTGCTGCAAATATTTCTAACTTCTTCCTCCCTCTTGCCACACAGCCTCTCTCCTACAGACACCCTAAAGATATACAGGAAAAGAACAGGCTCACAGCAGCCTAGTCAATTTTAAGGCTCTTTGAACAAGCTCTAGAAAAACAGAGAAACCCCATAGCCTGAGCACAGCAAGAGAAAAAACATTCAAAGTGCTCCAATTTACAGCTGAGGCCTATTTTGGCAAATGTGGTTACTCAAAATAGAAGGATTCTTTCCCAAAATACTTATCAGTAGTCCTTAACTGGGGACAGAGATACTTTCATCATTCCTGACAAGTAGGTCTTTCCCCTACTGAAACCAGCCCCATACTGAACACAGACTGGCTCAGCAGTTGGGTAGTCAAACACAAGTGAGGGTACCCTGACCACAGACGTTCACTATCATGAGGGGCCACAAACACTGCTCTGGGAGGTTGATCCTGCATTAGAAGAGCCTTAACCCAAAGAAGCATTCTGCTCTTCAAATAACTTGACCTCACCTAAGGGCAGTGCTTCCTGAACACCTGGGAAGCCTAAAATCAAATGGCTGTCAGTGTCTCTAATTCCAGCTGTGGACTTCTCCAGCAAATCTCCTCAGTCCAGCTTGCCATATTTGTTCCTTCACGAGCTTTAATCCAGATGCACAAAGGTATGCAGGCAACCCTCACTGGTGGCCCATGGGAGGGCTCAGGATCACTGAAGAATGGGTAACAGAGCTTCCACAGACACTCCTCAGGCAAAACATGCAGCATCAGTATTTCCCAGACAGAGCAGAACCTTCTTCCTGCCCTTTTTTACATTACTTATGGTAAATTCCCTACACATTGGCTGCAGACTGTACTTGTGCACATGTAATCCACACAATCCATATCAAAAGATTCTACAATTTGTAGGGGGGTTTTGTTTGCGGGGTTTTTTTTTTGGTGTGGTGGTTCTTTGGTGGTGGATTTTGTTTGGGTTTTGTTTTTAACAGGGAAAAAAAAACCCTAGCAAACAACTGGTTTATATCCAGGCTTGCTTGGACACTTTCTTCAAAGGAACCTCACCCTCAGCTACAGCAGCACCCAGGCTGAGCAGTGGAAGGATGGAAGCAGTTACACTGGGCACAAGGCTTCCCAAATGCAGCTTGAGAAATTATTTCTGACAAAGATAGTCCAAGCAATATTTTGGGAAGGTCTATCCTTTAGTCTCCTTCCCACTTCCAAAAGTAAGTATTAGCATCTGTAGCAGGGGTACAAAGGCAGCCAGGTAATCACAACTGCAGCACTACCCGGGAAATAATTACACCCACATGTAGACTACTCAAAGACAAACAACAGCCCACACAACCAAAGAGCTTAATTTCATGAGCCCGTAAGAAGACTTCTCAGAAGGAATTAAAAAACATTTACAATGAGCTTCTCCACCACAGAACAAATGGAATGTGTGAAGATCCATCACAGTAACTCACAGTAGCAGGAGGGCTCTCGGAACTCCCACCGAAGCATTTACATTCTAGGACTTGAAAATAAAAGAAACATTATGGAATTTAAGACAAAAGTAATTTTATTGTCTACCAAATCACATCTTTTTTTTCTTTTCTTTTACAAATTTCAAAGCAAAGATTTTTATGTAAAAACCCATTTGCCACAAACTACTGTATTCAGTCAAACAAATCTATATTTCAGGAGCGTGGCCAATTGCAAAAATAACCCTATGAAATAAACATTGTCCATAGAAATACAGTAAAATGCANCTGTTTCCATTTGGCATTTTAAGCCACTAGAGAGCTCTTCATGACTACAGTGCCAAAGTATAATTTCTCCCTATGTACTCTTACAATTATTGCAACAGCAACCAGAACTGTAAGCATTTTGCTTGTAGTCTTTGGTTTCTATCTTCAGGGGAATCACAGACACATATTTTTTTCTATAAAAATGTGCTACCTCCATACTGATTCCAATTTTGAAAAGAATGCTTGAGGTTTTCTTTCTTTTCACTAAGAAATAGCCCATACAATAAGCTGTTTCAAAGAAGAATTCTCCAGAATTACTCAAATTTAAGTCTACTGTCCACAGTCATAGTTTTGCTTTCAACCCCTGCTTAATATATGAAAATTAAAAATTAAACAGTTATGTTAGATAAAAAGAGAAGTTTTGGAACACCTTCAACAACAGCTAAGATAAAGGTTGTGTTAGAAAAAAAGAAAATCTTGCCCTTTTTACAAATCTTGCAAATGTTTAAATCCAAGTACGGACTTGAATTGTAGTTGTGCTTTCCGTGCACACACAAAACCACACAATTATATATACATAGATCCCTGATTAAGACATTTTCCAAATGGCTTATTAAAAATGTAAGTCAATTTCAACTGAAAGCACAGTCCATTCTTCAGAAAACAAACCTCTCTCTTCCTTTCCTGTGAAGCTTCCTTAGGGGTTCTGTCTACCTGTGAATGAATTGGTGTTTTAACCATCACCCAGCCCGTGACAATAAGTTAAATATTGCTGTGCCCAGTGAACCAGTGCCTTTCAAAATCATCCAACCAGAATCAACTGTTTCATGGCTGAGGCCATGGCTATGAGGCTGACAGGCTCATCCTCCTTTCTACGCTGGCCTCCTTCACCCCTATCCCTTAGCCATTTTCTGGCACGTACAAAGGCTGGTGCTTTTGGCACAGTTGATAGAATAAAAACAACAAAACCCGATCAAACCCCCTTGTGACTTCTCAGATTCCTTGCATCACCTACAGCTCTTCCATTTCAAAGTGTGTATTGAAGCTGTTTGCCACGGATGTGTGTTCAAAGATCCTTGTCAGGCTTGGCTTCAGTAGCTCCACGGGATGACATGACAGCTGCTGTGAGGCATCTCCACTCTTCAGGTCCATGATCTGATCTGCCCCGGGATCCCTTCTGTCATAGTACAGAGCCCACAGCAAGGTAATGGTGAGGATCATGGCCAGGATCTGTGTCACTCCAATAGAGATTCCTAGAAACCTCAGCACTTGCAACTGCTTGGTCCCTCTCAAAAAGCTGTACATTTTTTTACCACATCCCTAGGAAACAAAAACAGATTTCAAAAAAATAAGTCAACATTGTTTGCCTTGCAGTTCCAAAGGTTTATCTCATCCTACCTAATGCTCTACTCTATCACTTCCTTCAAACAATACCTTCAAAATTCTTTTAGCTACTTTTGGATCACTTCTGTAATGCCACCTTTAAGGTTTCTCTCACACTGAGAGTTTTCTGCATACAAAAAGCTCCAGGAGCTCTGTGCTACTCTTAACTCAAAAAGTGATCAAAGTTGATCTGAATCCTATCAATTAGCACCGATTTTTAAAGAAACTCAATTGGCTTCACAAAGATTTAAAAGCCATTAAATCTCTTAATCATTTTGCTTCTCTCCTTAAACTGCAGCTCTCCAAGGCTGTCAATTATTTTAAAGTCTTTAGACTTCTACAAAAAATACCACAAGCTGAAGTTAAAACAATATGCTGGCAAAGATCTACAGACCTGCATAACCTCATCAGTGTTCCTTCCCACCTCTTCTCTTCTCAGTTTTTATCTGGGCTTGTTATATGACAGCTTACTAATTCTGCAGAAAATCCTTAGGGAGTAGAAAAATTATTACATTCCAGACATCATCTGAGTAATGAGCATCAAATGGAACAACCTTTAAAGGAGGCCTTCTGAGAAATCTCCACACCACAGCGAGTACAAACAGACTTTCAGTATTTCAAGGTAATAATACACATACATGTGTCATTACTCCTCCTTTTTATTCTTAACTTTAGTATCTCACTGAAAAAAGCACATCCAGTTAATGCTAGTTCCACCCTATCTACCTGTCTTATCCACAGACTCTATTTTAAAATGAACTGGCTTTGTTTCTGATCTGAATATAATAAGAAGCTTCCCTGTCAATTCCTGTGATTTTCTTATAGCAAGAGACATTTTTGGCTCGTACCTTGTGACTTAAAACATCCCACTCTGCATGGGGCTCTGCACAGACTGCTCCAAAGAGCTGAGCAGCCACAGGCTGTGTTAGGGAAGGTGGTCACAAACACCACCTCTGCAATTATTTACAGAATTATTATTATTTACACAGAAAAAGTCTGATGACAGCTTATGGTAAAATGTCACAAGCTGATGTTTCCCATAAATGCAGATTTGGGTCTCTCCAAGCCATTAGTGCTCATTACACTGTTTGCTTACGTAGCCCACAAATTACTGCACGAGGCTCGAGGAATCACCAAGCCCTTGTAAGGCAGCAAGGATCCACAGAGAGACACCAGCTCTGTGAACTAGTGGATAACAGTGGAAACAACCTATGATGTTTGTTGCTCAAGAGAGGTGATGCCTATTCTTCAAGGATAAAGCCTTTAGGAGACAGCCCTTAGCTACTCTGGCCCTTCGCAGAGCTTCACAGCACAAAAATCAAAGGCACAGAGCTGCCAAGGCAAAGTTCACAGTAACAAGCTGGATGGGATAACACCAGGGCACCAGTAGGCATTGGTCCCAGAAAAAGACATCAGGAGCCTACTGAAATAGGCACCGTCTTCAAAATGTTCTTTTTACCTTTATATCCTTACAACCTCTTTCTTACAGCTTTTCTATGACACGAAAGCACTTGATGAAAGGGACAGAATCTGAAGACAGGGCATGATAAATAATACTTCTCATTCACACTGAAATTCCCCAAAGGTAACAATTTCCAATGCCACAGTCCTGAATGTGTTTGATGAAAGGCACAATTCTTGCCTTGCACACAAAATTCACACTGCAGTCAACAGGATCTAGGTAAAATTAATGTACCCAATGATAATTGTACTAGAGTAAGTTAAATGCTCCATTCATCATTCCACTATGTCATTTTCTAAACGTGAACATAGTTTAGAGACAGAAAAAGGAGTAAATGTGGGGGTTTTGACATTTGAAAAGAGAAAAACCACTACAGCAAAAGCAATGTAATTGAACTTGATGAGGAACAAAACCTGCCACGCTGGTGCCTTTTTTCTTCAACTACAAGGCAGTGTTGTAATTATAGCACTTTCCAAATTTGTTTTTAATTACAGAAAAACTGGCTGCATTTTAATACTTTTGATAACTTTAAGGGATGAAGGTCCACAATGGTCACAATTGAAAAATGCTCGACCACAGCAGTATTCAAATTCAGTTCATTCGCTGCCTAGAGGAAACATCCATTAACAGAGACCAATAACGTTAATGTCTGCATCTCCTGCAGTACAGACACATAACTGAGACAAATTATGTTCAATCTAGATAGACTGCCTCCCTCCATTTAATGATGTTCTTACAGTTCTGGTCTAATGCACATTCAAACCCAGCCTCACAGCTGAGGAATATCCAGCTAGCCCTCTTACACGAACTTTATTTCTGCTTATGCGACACATTCATAGTCGGTAGCCTGTAATTAAAGAGTACATAAATATACTTTCCTTGGCAAAAGTAAAAGTTTGTCACTAAACCAGAAGCTCCTGTTGACAACTCAAAAACAGCATAAAACTTTGCAGCAATCGTTCAGAAGAATTAGCTTTGAACCGCTACAGAGCTATGGATTAAAGGCCCAATTCATATCTGCTACAAAGGCCATTTTACACTTTCAGTCTTAAAATAGAAACAAAGCAATTATTTCTGATTTACTGGAACATCACAGAATAAGGACGAGGTCTTACCTAAGGTAATTCTCAGAGTACAAAAGATAAACCATCAGCATATTCAAAAGACCTGCTGTATAATTGAATATACTCAAAACTGTGCCAGAAAACAAAAGAACAAACACTGAACATCCAATTTTGATTTTTCTGAAGATATCAGCTCCTATCAATCATTTATCTAGGCTACAGATCTTCCCAATCACAAAATGGACAGAGCTCCTGTGACAAACCTGTGAGGCCACATTATCATCCAATACGCTTCCCTCACAACTCCACTCTTCCTAAGGTGAGTCTATTCCATGAACTGCACCGAAGGTGAAGCTCTCTGAATAAAAGCAGTCCAAGAAGACTAACACATTTGAAAAACAGCTTTCAAAATCCACTGGGGCAAATATGATTCATGCCAAAAAACTCTCAAGCAGAACTATATGTAAGCTACCTTTCTTTCTCCAAAAATAGTACTGCAGAGGACTCCAAATTAGACTACAGAAAGCTCTGAGGTCTCAGCAGAAAACTACAGCACAGCTACAGCAAAACAATTATCAGTCCCTGCCAAGCCAAACTTCAGTCTTCTGAATATTACAAACAATTATTCTGAAGTAGCAGAACAGACTTGTGAAGCATTTGCATAAGCCAACTTTAGGTTAGCAAGGCTAATCTCATCAGGCTTCCTCTCAAAACCACCAGACTATGAAAGTTTGTTCTCAATCACTTTCCAAAAAAATCTTTTCTTCTTCAGTTCTCCAAAGCAGAAGTCAGACAGATTAGCCTTGCAAGCGTAAGTTGCTTTTGCATGATACTGATAAACATATTAGCAACTATAGTACACAAGTCTGTGAACCCACAGGCAAGCACCACGGTGGGGTGGGGGGGAGGGAACAACATATCATAGAAAAAAAACCCCTCACAACCAAAATGTTTTTCCAACCAAATACTGTATATATCTGAAAGAGCAATGGAGTATTTTTGTGGCCAGTAAAACAGAACATAGCCTGTCCCTTTTTGGAAGGGACTCTGCAGTTAAAGAGCCAAAAATAAATTTGCTAAGAGCTGAATCCATCCAAAATGCTCTGGGGTATGGCAGGGGAAGAATCATAAATGTGCCCTTCAGCCTTCTTCTAGGAAAAAAAGCCAGGCAAGCTTTCTTTTTATCCAATGGGTCTTAACAAAGCCCTTACTTTCTACATCATCACCATCATTAGTTTTAAAGGCCACTAGTTTTCTCAAAGTAGAGCCAAAAGAACCTGAACATACAAAGTGTCCAGAGAACCACACCCCTGGAATATGGCTGTGGGAATGAAATGTTAGCAGGAGAGATGAGATGAGATAAGAAAGCCTTACAGTTCTGACAACACGCTCCACTGAGTAGTACATCTGAGAAGTTTGGGTCACCAGGCTCTACTCATAGCGCAGCCGCTGCGATAAGCCCAGCAGAGTCTGTCCCTTGACGGCTTCCTCAGCAGTTCTTCAGAAAAGACCACAACAGCCCCACTCAGATAATACCTACCGTGCTCAGGTTTGTTTTCTCTCCTTCCACCCAAAGGTCTCTCTTGACATCTCCTGTATTGGCTGCTGCAACCTCTTTCCCTCTTGCATCCTCATATGCACAAAATCCCCCTCTAAACCAGAGACTACATAGCTGAGTTGAGTTTTCTCCAGGATGACTTTTTTCGCTCAAAGACACTGCTTATATACTTTCTCCCTTTTCACAGAAGCATGAAGGATGCTCAGGGTAAATGAATGTTCTGCAGCTTCCATACATTCAGACTCCTTGAGGGCTCTCTACCTCAATGTTTAAGCAGAACTCAGCTGTTAACTGCATGGCTACTAACTTATCACTCTTCCCTGTAAGGGCTGGTGTGTTCTTTCTTCCTTACTCCACCCACTTCAGCATTAATAAATAATAAATAAACACAATAAACTCTATTCTAGAAACACAATTACTCTATAAACCTCTCTGCTGCACGGCAGACGATGACTCTGGAAAGTGACTGGATCAAGAAGAACGTACAAAGCCTCCTAAAATATCAGCATTTTTCTTCTTACCTCCTGATAAAGGTCGCTGAGATCTCCATGATGTGCCTGCTTAGAGCAGCCTGGGAACTCTCTGACACAACAGGAGTCAGGTGGCCAGTCCATCTCTGTCATTTCCAGCCAGTCTGTGAAGTACACCACCCCACAACATTTAAACTGAAAAAGAAAGGATTAGCCATGATCAGCAACCATAGAATCATAGAATTGTCAGGGTTGGAAGGGACCTGAAAGATCATCTAGTTCCAACCCCCCTGCCAATAATGATGCAAAAGTCAGCCATCAAAACAGCTATATAAATTCCTCTTAGTAACTTTCAAAATTTTTATGCAGAACTAAAAACATCCAATAAAAGCTTGCACATATATTCTTCTGCTGAACTTTAGCATAAAAGCAGTGTGAAAAATGTAACACAGTGACCAATGAACACCTCACAAACAGCCAGTGATATCTCTCTGACCTTTAAAGCCCAACTGCTCCCTCAAAGGATGCTCCACAGGCATTTTCCTGCCCTGTAGTTCTGCTACCCTTAAAATAAAGAACTAACATCATAATTTCATGTCGCAGGAGTGAGTAATGAATAAGTACATCTGTGGCTGAAGGAAGTAGTACGAAAAGATGATGAAGATCTTACTAGCGCAGACTGCTCCTGCAAGGCTACAACTATGGACACATAGCTGAAAATAAGATGAGGAAAAGCACAGATTTATCTGAATAGAGGGAAAAAAAGGAAAAAAAAGGATAAAGTGAGCAAAAAGGCATAGGAATTACAAATGCTGAAAGAAAAAAGGAAATGGAAGGAAAAGGTATCCCATTAAAATAAAACACTGCAACAGAATCAGCCGTAACAGCAGGAAGTCTGCCTGCAAAGCAGATGAGCCATAATTGGCTATAAAAACCACCAGGACTAACAACCTGTCTTCTCCTCTGCAAAGCACACCGAGAGATTTAAAGCCCAATGACCAGCTTAGCACATTCCTAGATGCTTTCACATAAAAAAGGGCTGAAGTAGCTACCTTAGATTTTCTTTGGCATTGGACAGGGACTTGATATGACTTAAAATAAGCCTTGCTGCAGGAACAAGGTGTTTCTTTTTTCTGTCTTGATGGTCTCCAGTACCAGCCTGCGCATAAGTCATCACCTGGCTCCTTAGACCCATGGGCCCAGGAACATCTGCTCCCCTTACCCCCTTCAGAGCCAGAGTCCTGTATAGCACACCACCACTCAGTCACAACCAAGCAGATAGGTGCCCTGACTGATGGCAGACCAAGTTGGCCTTTTTCACCACAGGTTTAATGTCTCTGGTTTTATCAGTCTGTTAGTTAAAATCCTCCCAAAACAGGACCTTCTAAGGAAAACTCAAGCATTGGCTCCTCATTATAATTGCAAAGACCATCTCATGAAACATCCTGTTCTTACTCTCAAATCTTTTCTTCTCCCTGCCCAGCTCTTGCTTTCTGACTTCATCTGACCCCTTCCCATCTTCCTTAGCATAGCCACTACTCTGATATTAGACCAGCAAGGGAGTTGGGGGAAAATGCATTTCCCATCTTTTTCAGAGCAGAAAGATGATCAGGGATGAGTCTTTGGGAATAAAACTGTAATTACAATTTTTTTCCTTAAGAAAAGAAACTAATGCTGACTGAAGAAGGGCCCCAAGCATAGTGCTCCTACAGGCATAAAGCAGATACCAGGCTCCCACATCCACTATCTCAGTTGTGAGTAGGCAAAATAAAAATGAAAGCCCACCAATTAAGCATGAGTTGTAAAAGAGCCTTCTCTGTTCACTTCAAAACTTTCCCAGATCATTCCTCTGGTCATAAATGGAATACAGGAAATCTAAATGGAACCTTTTCTCCCCTGGCAGACTTAAGGTATCACTGAAGTTTTATTACTAGTTTTCTATTTAAAATAGCTATTATGATGACACTACAACAACCAGGAGGATAAGAAGTAGGTTTTAATTTAATCAACCTGTACATTTAAACCAAGATACGCTATCTATTCCAGGAAATTGAGACCATTTGATTGTATTATCTCAGGTACAGAACAAACACAAACACTACCTGTATATGAAGAATTACTTGGTTTCACAGAGCACCTGCATAGCCAGAGCAGGGGACAGGTGAGGGTGGTGGCACTTAAACTCATGTAGTCCTCTCTCTTTCTTTCAGGTTTTAGTATAAACACAGGCTAACCAAGTGCTGCCAGGAAATGTTTAAATAAACAGGAAATCTGTGCAACAATGACACATTTCAACAAGGGCAGCACAATCACAGGCATTTAAAGAGTTCTCTTCCTGCACGTGAGTTATATTTGGAGTTAATGGGTTTTACCTTGGGCAATTTCATGTTTTTGTAACACAATACTTCACTCTTTAGAAACAGTTTTGATTTTAGTAGGCTAGAGGGCAAAGCTGTACATACACAAGGAAGCTTTTTGGTTTGTTTCCTGCCCCCTCTGCCTCTCCCCCAGTAAAACGAAATGAAAACCCTGATCACTTCCTCAAACCTTAGCCAAAAAGACAGTGTTGGCATCTTTTTGGAAACTTCCTTTCCCACTCATTTCCACCTAAATACATATATTATCCATGACAGCTCCACGAAAGGAAACTAACAGAGCCCACAGGAAGGGGAGCACAGTTTAATATTAAAACAGCATATAGAAATGTTCATTTTGCTTTATCTTCAGATTTTTAATTTCCTATATATCAGATTCTTAAGTGTTATAATAATCCTAAAAGGTGTTTGTGTCCTAACCTTACTGGGAAAGAAGAAAACAGTGTTAGCAATTTACCTGAATTTGGTAATGTTCTTTTTCTGGTGTTTTATATCTCTTGGGTCTAAAAAAAGCCCATGAGTTGGATATCATGTGATGTTAAAAGATAACATCACTACAGAGGTTTTCACATGAAATTAAGTTGCATTTATTTACCTATAGACTTAAAAGTAATCCTCTTCCTCTAGGAGATAAATATAATTTACCAAACTACTTCAGTTCATTCTCATCTTACCTCCCTCTGGAAGAAATTCCAAGCATGGGTCAGCCACTGGTACCTAGGTAAGCCATAATTGGTCATCCTGGCTTTCAGTGTAATCATATCAGACCACTGCACTGGAACCTGGAGCAAGGAAAGTGATTCACACAACACATCAGCTGTTTGTGGCTCCAAACCCAGAACAAACATCTGCCTTCAGATCTTTGCAGTGCAATGACCATAAAGACTTCATATGCAAATAAAACAGGAGAACAAGTGCTTCGCTTTTATGATACTGAAACTTTACAAGCCCTTATTAAAACATCAGAAAAAAATGTTATTTATATCTTTTGCTTACAAATTAATGTACAGAGGAAAAGAAGATGCATTTTTGAAAGATTCAGAGACAGCTCAGTGCAATTCGATCATACCATTACCAAATCTTTTACCTGTCATAAAAATTGACCTGAGCGCCATTCAAGTCATCAGGGATGGCACCTGTCTGTCCCAGCTTAGGTATTCTTCCTGATGTCATCTCAGCCAACAGAAACCATGAGGCAGACATGTAGGGCAATTCACCTCAAGATAAATACTTTAAACCAAGCAGATGAATCATTCCCTTGAAGTCTCAAAACCAATTCACTGTCTAAGGTGACAAACTTAGACTTAAAGGTCTAACTTGTAAATACATAAAATTGATACAAATTCTACCCTGAGTCTTTTCAGTGGCTTTCTGACTCTGCCTGGAGTCCTGCATGCAGGGCTCCTGCATGTATTCCATTTTGGTATCTTACTCAAGAACAGTACCAAGGAAACGCAGACGAGTCTCTGTCAGCAACAACTTCCCACACGCTCATGGCCATGTTAATCTCTTCTTATGGAAGAAGGATTTTGGAAGTATTTTTCTTTCAAATTTGACTACTCAGAAGTGAGGTGCTGGTGCTCTGCCCTGCTAGACTATGACTCTCAGCAATTTGTTAGAAACCACAATTTGTTAGAAACAAGTGCACACAGCGCAGGGGAGAGTCAAGATAAGAAACAAACTTCCATTCAGCAGCACAGGTTGCAGTGTGCCAAGCTACAACTAGGAGATGAAGACTTTGCAGTTGCCCTTCTAGGCACGCATAGCATTCATGATGAGTTTTGCCTTGTTCTCATTAGCCTTAATAGTCACGGTGAAAGAAATCATAATTGCAATATCAGCTTTCATCTGGAGGGCATGGGGAGCCCAGCTCCTGTAAATGGCTGCACCTAAGCCATCCTGTTCAGTGTGGAGTGAACAGTAAGGGCATTCTGCAAACAGCAATAAATACTATCCAAGAAAAAAAAAATGATCACAATACTTCCCAGAGAGTCTGGTCTTTGTTGCACTACATGCTCTACAAACATATAGGGACAATCACTGCCTGGCTGACCTCATAATCCAAATAAGAGTATTTGATAATGTTTCATTACCACTGACAAGTTACATTACATTTTTGACACTCTGTAAAGCTTCACATGTCATGTCTATGATTATATTTATAACATCCCAGAAATTTAACACACCTTTCACTTAGACAATTTTTATTTCCTAAGCCATAAAGCACTGAAGTCTCAACTGTCCATTTGAAAAATACATTAGCAGTATAGTACTAAAAACACTTAAAACCAGTACCACGGAATATCTCTACCACAAACATTTCTACTGGTCACTGTAATGAGATAATTTGGTTTTGCATTCAATGCATTTCCCTTTCCGCTGCATTGGAAGTTAGCACTCTGCCTTCTTTGGAGAATATCTGATATCACTGCCATTAAGCTCATTTCTACTAGACTAAAAATCAAGCAGTGAGAGAAGGAAATTAAAACCAAGTCTAAATAAACTAAACTCCATTACAGGAAGGCAATTTGAATTCTGAGGCTAAGGAGGGATATGGGAATCTGTGTGTTTGACTGCTCCAAGAATCACAGAGTGTCAGGGGTTGGAAGGGACCTCAAAAGATCATCTAGCCCAACCCTCCTGCCAGAGTAGAATAATGTCAGCATGCCAAACCAAGGACATAGATGATCTGTTCAGCTTCCCATCAGCTCATGCATGCAGTACTGCACAATAACACGTGATCTTGAGATGCATTTGTCTGAATATACACCAACACACTTCTGCAGAGTGTAGACAAACAGAACAGAGATGCTGATTAGATATAAGTGTAAGTTCTGTAAAGCTTGGTTTGCCATTGTAGTCTACTTATTTGTTATTATTTTTCTAATGAGTATCAAAGCTTGACCAATGCCTAAGTGAGCCAAGAACCCACACTGGCTTTTCAATCTTGTGGGTGGAATAAATTAGTCATGAGGCACACTTCATGCTGAGAGCTATCATGAGCTGGAAGGAAAACTGTTTATACAAGCACTCTTAGAGCAACTTGTCCACCTGCCAAGGAGAGCCCATATTGGATCAGCAGAGGTGGCTATGCCTCAGTGACATTTTTGACATCATTCACCCACCTTCACTAATGCCAACTGATTCTCTGAAACCCACCAAGGGCTCCTTTGATTTCACGCTACACTGAAATCAGCATGACATCAAGTCATCCCCACAGGTGTAAGAGGGTCCCAGCAGCAAGAAACCCAAGTCTGGCCTGCCTAACCACATGAAGAGCAGTAGTGTTAGGACATAGGGAATAAGAAGGGGAAATCAGATGAAAACAGAAAACAAACAAAACCTACCAATATCCCCAATATTTCAGGGCATAAGGAACACAGAAAATACATAAAGGGAGAGAAGAAATGAGACAGAAAAAAACAGAAGTAGTTTCTAAAAATATTTTTTTCTGTTCCATCTGCATGCTCATGTTCATATACTCAAACTCCTGGAAGTAAAAGGAAGAAGTCGAGGAGCATGCACTATCTGGGTTCACTATAACCCACTGCAGAAGGTGCAGACACAGAGCTCAATGCTGCTTCTTTTAGCAAAGGGGTACAGGGACAGCTGTGTTTTTCCCTGGAGGAAAACAGGATCACCAGTGCTTTAACATATGGTAGGGTTATGAGAGCTTTTTTCCAATTGTCCCAGGTCTACCTGGTCTAGGGAACCCTGCTCTGGCAGAGGGGTTAGACTAGATGATCGTTCAAGGTGCCTTCCAACTCCTAATACTCTGTGATTCTGTCTGGGTTTCAGTAGCATAGTAGGTAGCTGAAGGCTTGGGAGTCACACCAAAACACACTGTAATTCAGGTTTTCTAGCTGAATAGTGAAGGCTGGTGAAGGCATGTGCCACTGCACTGATGGCTATGTTATTTCAGGCAGCTTCCTACTGACAAGATTTCTGTGGAAAGAGAGATGTTAGCTGTGTAACTGTCATCCTCAGCAAAACCCCTGCGGAGGGCAGCTGTGCCCTTGGGATGAAGCATGCCTCTTGTCTGCATTCCCAATTTTAAAATGCAGCAGCATAAGCTGATGTTTGAAGTAAAGGGATAGCTTCAATCATTGTTACACTAGAATACCCCTCTGGAAACTGCACCAGAAGGGAATGGAAGCTGATGCAAAGTGCTGCCAGACAGCTTCAGACTTCAAAGCTGCCAGAATCTCCTTTGGTCCTTGTACCATGTGAATATCAAGAGGGTTCCCTCCCATTCTACTGCAATGTAGCTGCAGCTCACTGTTGGAAAGATCAGTATATTGGGCACATCTTGGCAGCTCACAGAAAACACTTGTTCCTCTGTTCATAAAACCATGTGACACTGAGCACAAGACATAAGGATAAAGCAATCAGTAAACTAACATTTCAGTTTAATTTCTGCTCAATACTTACCCATTTTCTTGCATGATAGTTACCAGGTCTTCAGTTTGAAAACTAAGGATTGTTATAGCTATAAAAACTAAACAGAGATAAAACCTCCTTGCAGGTTTACAGAAGAGTGTTTTATAGCTAAGACATGTTTTGCTTAAAACTGGCATTTACAGCGTGGGGAGGCAGCATGAAGATTTCAGCAGACAGCAAGTTCTCCACTGAAAGAACACACTGTCTGTTTACAATGTGGTACAGTCAACTATAGCTCCTTAAAACATGAAGAGCTTCTGGGGCAAAAACCCTTCAAATTTTCACATCTCCCTTCCAAAGTATTTCTCTTAAGTCTGAAGTTCATACTTTACCCTCAAAATTTGCACTGACTTCAATTAGAACCTGCCTAAGCAAGAATTAACAAAAAATAAAGTCCTTAAATCAAGGACTGCACTATTTGGCTCTCCAATATAGGGCAAGGGGAGATACCCAGATAGGACCTTCCAGAAAGACAAGCTTTCCCAGAAGAACTCTCTGATGAAAAAAATAAAGGGCAGTCCCTTGAAATTAAGCCTGCCAGAATAATGAGCAAAGGTAAACACCACAGCAAGGCAAAAGTGGCTAGCTAATGGAAATCTCTGCTTTCCTCTGCTGAAAACCTGCAGCCTCTTTTTCTGACTCACCGTTACCTCCTGCTCGTAGGTCCAAACGCCACAGGCCAGCTCAACGCAGAAGATCACAAGCAAGCTTCCAAAGTACTACAGAAAACAGAATGCTCTTAGTTATTTTTGATAGCCAGGTTAGCCTTGAATAAAAGGCTTAGCAATACTAAAGGACATCTCCAAACATTATTAATACTTCAGATGACTGAAGGTATGGAATCTGCAATACATTTTTGTAACCAAAACATGAAACTTTCAGGCAGCAAACTTTCTAAAAGCTTAAGGCATGTGACATTTCTTACCTAACCAACATGAAGCATATGAACATTACAATGGGAAATTAATTTCCTTGTTGCCATCATGACACATTATGCTGTAACAGTTGCAAAGAAGGTATTTTTTCCCCTCTCATACATCTTGAAAAAGAGAAATGTCTTTTTTTTTCAGTTCTGTGAATTTAAGCAACATATCCAAGTGATGCCAATTGCTACAAGGGAGGGGGAAAGAAGAAAAGAGAAAACAGACAAGGCAGAAGCAAACAAGATTCCTGAAAGCTATGTTTTTATTGAAGTCATTTAACTATCAGAGGTCAAATCCAACTCCCTGAATTTGGTTTGTACACACCAAGAGACAAATTAAGAAGAAGGACCTGGGTGTCCTTGTGGATAACGAGTTAACCATGAGCCAGCAATGAAACCTTGTGGCCAAGAAGGCCAATGGTATCTTGGGGTGCATTAAGAAGAGTGTGGCCAGGAGATCCAGGGAGGTTCTCCTCTCTCTCTGCTCTGCCATAGTGAGGCCAAATCTGGAGTACTGCGTCCAGTTCTGGGCTTCACAGTGCAAGAGAGACAAGGAACTACTGGAGAGAGTCCATTGCAAGCTAGGAAGACACTGAGGGCACTGGGGCATGTCTGGGAGGAGGAAAGGCTGAGAGCCCTGGGGCTGCTTAGCCTGGAGAAGAGCAGAGTAACAGGGGATCTGCTCAATGCTGATCAATAGCTAAAGGTTGGGGGCAACAGGCTGGGGCCAGACTCTTTTCTGTGGTGCCCAGCAACAGGTCAAAGGGCAATGGGCACAAAGTAGAACACTGGAAGTTCCACCTAAACTAAGGAAAAGTCTTCTTTCCTCTGAGGGTGATGGAGCACTGGCCCAGGCTGCCCAGAGAGGTTGTGGAGTCTCCTTGTTTGGAGAGATTCCAAAGGCACCTAGAGGTAATCCTGGCAAGTCTGCTGTGGGTGACCCTGCTTTAGCAGGAGGGTTGGACTAGATGATCCCCAGAGGTCCCTTCCAACCCCTACCATTCTGTGATTATAGCTCAACAACACATCACACATCCTTACAAATCAACATTGCAGCATATGTAGAGCTCCAGTATGGGCTTTCAATAAACAAAGGTCCAAAAGAGGCAGAAATTTGAGCTGTACCTTCTAAGAACCTTGTAAAATGATGTTTTCTTTAAAAAATAAATTCATGAGCTTCTAGACAACATAACGATTACCACTGTAGAGCCTGCAAGTTAGGCAAAGGGTTATTTAAAAAACACTGGAATCTACTTTGCAAAGCACTCACTTTGGAAAGAGGAAAGAATGCCACATACTTTAGCGCTTTAATTCGTACAGAAGAAGTGTGTGAGGACATTATGGCTAATACTGACATTTTTAAGAGGAAGAACAACTAAACATTTTGGTAGAAATTGAATTTGAGTTTTCAGCTGTCAAGGCAAATTTCAATGGTTTTAGAATAACTGAATAACAAGTCTAGGACTGCCTGCTACCCTCTATTCTTACACAAAGCGACTGAGCACAGTGACAGCGATACATCTGGGGGTACACCTAATGCATTCTCTGGAAGACTCTTAATTTGCAGTTCCTTGTAACAATTCATTCTTTCACCATGCTCAATGTTCTCCTCTTTGGTAGCATACAGTTCAGAAAGTTACTGAATACAGTCCAGGATAGAAAACTATTTCGCCAGACTCACTCATAACCACTTCTAGTTCTGCCAGGGATTCAGCACTCCTGACTAGCTACATCTGGACACATCAGGGCACTGCAGAATCAAGCCCTCTGTCCTGAGAGCACATCTCCTATCCATAAGGCAACAGATGGGAAAAGAGACAGAGAGTTTACACACAGGCTAGGAACCGAGTAACTGCAGGCACACCAACCTCTAACAGAGGAGCTTCAGTTTCACTCTGCTATTGCAGGCAAACATTATACCTCTAAATGTAACGCTTTGCAAAACAAGTAATTCTTAAAAGTTGTGTGGGGAAAAAAACTCTACCATTATTTAAATTTATTACCCCAAATTTCCATCTTCCAAATACAGAAATTATTACTGGCTTCAATGCGTTTTCCTTGTCCACAATTAAATTCCCACAGGAGTCTGAATGCTGAATGTATCATCTTGTATTTACACACTTCTGCTTTTTGCCAGAAACAGAGACTTGGTTCTGAAGCAAGGCTTAATATTTCTTCCTATTGCTACACTTTGTAAAGGATGAACTGACTGAGGAGCACCAATGTGCTTTATGCTCAAAACCATGCCAGCTGGTCAATAGATATTACCTTCTACAGCACACCTCCCTCAGAGTACTCTTGGCCATTGCTGAGATATTTTATACTGTTTTTTAATTTCTTTTTGGCAGGGAAAGGTTAGAATAGGGGAAAGCACAGAACACAGTGAAGAGTTTTGCAAAGGTATCTACAGGTTATCATAGAATAAAATATCTACAAGCAATTAATGCAAAGCCATGATCATGTCAAGAATTAGAGGGCTTTCACACAGCACATCCTACAGACTTAATGGTTCTCTTTCCTAGGCAATTGTCAGTCATTATCGTTCTCTCCCTAGCCAGACTATGCACATTGTCAGAAAATGGAAACAGTGCCTTCACCCTGTTACAAACCCAACAGAGTCAGTTTCCTTGAAGGATTTCCTCCTGCAATGTTGTGTAAAAGCTAAAATGTTGCTTCCTTGAGAGTAGCTGAATGACCAAAATGCTGGTAGAAAACACTCTTTCCAGAGTAACATATCAATGTAAAAATATTTCCCAATCACAAAACAAACACCCAAAGGAAAACCATGCAAAGACATTCATTGCACCTCACTAAGCCACACATGTGGCCAAGATCCTAAACCTCAGTATCCCCGCAGTTTCAAATGCATGTTGTCAATTAGCAGGAGCTGGTTCTCCTGCAACCTCCTCATTAAGCTTGTTCACCACTACTGGCCACAAGGGACAAAGGAAGGAAGGAAGGAAGGTAGGCAGCACCTCAGTAAAGCAGTATCTTTCCAGCATGAGCATCTCCTCTACTACCTGGAACCCTGCACAAGCACCTGGATTTTTTTTCTTCAGCTCCATCCTCTGAGCACAGAGCTGCAGTACCAAAAGCCTCTAGAGGCTTAAACTACACCTTTCCAGCACATCAGTCTTGAAACAGAAGCAAAGGAACTGGGGCCTCTGGAGTTCAGGAGAACACTGTATGGACTGACTAAATAGGATCAAAAGTTTCAGTTTGAATAAAATTCCTGCACACCATAGTGGCATCTCATAGGAGTGTACAAGCTCCATATATGCCAGTGCATATAAGCTCTGGAATATGCCCAAAAGGTCTCCCTATCTCTCCATCCAAGGATAAAAACTGAACTACAAAATTAATTATTTTTTCTATTCTATTTTTTCTACCAAACACATCACCATCAGTGAATATATTACAGCAAGACATTTCCTTCTTAATCATCTCAACAAATAAAAATGGCAAATGGAAGCACAAAATCACTGTCACTGAATCTAAGATATTTTGCACTTGTTTACAAAGTGTTTGTTCCAACAACTGTCATTCTGATCAGAGAGTAATGGTGAATGGCACATACATGAAACACTCCCAGTATCTCCCTCATGGCTTTCTATCCTGCAGAGTACAGGATCTTTTTGTTGCAATCACAGGCAACTGCAGGGAAGGACATAAAACATGAAGCACAATGGTTTATATTTTGCAGAGAGATAATACAAAACTCTTACTGTAGTTCTATAGATTTTTTTTGTCTTGAATATGCCACATGACTCCTGCAATTAATCACTTAATATAATTTGCCTATGCTTTTCAGGCAACAGGTGAAAAGAACTGGTGAAAAAATAACCTATTTTTGTCACTAACATGGCAACAGGACAATGGAAGAACTGGGACTTCAGGAAAAAAAAGCACATGGAGGCAGTTTGTAAAAACTGTGTTCCTCCTTCCATTTCAGCTCCCATTTTAAATGCCCTTCTTCAAAGTATTTCCAAGAACATGGAACTTTTTAGGCTTTGCTTAAGTGCAGTAGCCAGGGCAATGCAAATACCTAGTGCCCTATTACCAGCCACCACAATAATTCCACCGGCACAGACCCAAACCCCACATGAGTGTGGAGGATGTTCTTCCAAACTCTACTGCAAGCACTGTGCCACAAATACAGCTCAGAGCAGGAGCCCACAGAGAAACCTGTTGACTTAGGGAACTTAGTAACCAATGAGTCACTCTTGCCCTCTGGTGCCAAGCAGCTCAGGCAGGTAAGGGTAGCTGTACTACAAAGCCATGCACATGCAGGTATGTTCCTGAGGTGATACACATGAACACTTTTTCTCTGGCTCAGCTGGGTTTGGTATTTTTTTGCCAATGACCCATGGAATAAACCCCTCATCAGCGTTCAGCTGCTATAACCTGTAAAACCAGTGGGCTCTTAGCCCATGCACAAGCAGAATCAAAGAGCTGAACACATCCCCAGCCATGCTCTCTTGATCCCACTTGTACCAAACATGGTATGATCATTTTGTTTGCAGTTTGGAAGCATGATTTGAAAGCAAGAGTCTAAGGAACTCGTGAAAACATGAACTGAGACAGGGTTCTATAGCAACCCAAAATTTCAACAGAATGAGAAAGACACAAGAGTGGCTTAATTCATCTTTTTTCCTCCTTCAAACCCATTTTTGTTTGAAGCATGCTGCATGATGCTCCTGTTTCTGGGATTAGGACCCTATTTCATCTATTCTGACAACTTCCTAGCTAACTACTGTCACCCTAGAACACATGAGAAGACTACTTCACAGTGCACTATGTTCATCCCTAGGTAATGAATACATCTCATCATGCAACACACTCGGAATGCTGACTTCGTCTTAAGCTCCCTTCCAGACAGTGAGAAAGCAAGCGAGCATTCTGTGTATGAAGCATATCCCAATGGTAGGCAGGGACTAACAACTGGAGTCAGAAGTTGCAACAAGTTGAAGGAAAGTGAAAGCACAGGGGGTGCTGTAGGTTTTGGAGGGTCTGGTCTACAAGACTGCAGTTTTTGGGTGAATGTGCCTTTTTTTGAGAGATCAGTGTGCTTAGTAATGAGTCATCGTTCATGTGCTCTCTGTTTCATCTAATAAACATCTTTTTTTCTAGCTCTCCTCCTAAGCATTTTTCTTTTCTCCCACAAGATATATTTTTTTTTCCTCAGACTGAAGAAAAACCACAACCCTTATGTAAAATGAAGAGTAGCCAATTAGCAAGTCCAGCCTCCTCAGACTCACTGTCCAGCGCTCACATCACCTTCTTGGAGATACTGTGGTCCAATGGCAAAAGAGGCAAGGAAAGCTCTGGGAGGGAAGGGCAGGGGCTGAAGGAGATTCCAAGGGTAAAGCAGCTGCAGAATTAAATCTTATGGGAATCCTTAGAAGACCAGAGTACATGGTATGTAAAACAAATGCCAGAAGATTTTAAGAGGGTTATGTATAGCATTTCCCAATGGCTAACAGCCTGCGAACGTCAGCCCTGCTCTTGAGATGCAAGCCATCCAGACATTTGTCTGCACCCTGAGAAACATCAGATGACCACCATCGTGGGATCCACAACAATCAGACTCTCTCTATGCAAAACCTAATAAGGAGTCCTTTCTCCCTCACTCAATTACAAGCTATGGTTCCCTCTATTGTTGTTACAGTTTACAAACTAACGAGGTGATTTTAATGATTAATCCAGCTATACTTTTTAAAAATGGAGCAAAAACATTCATTAAATGGAGTCAGACAAGCTGCACAGAAAGCTGAAATCCTGACCCCTCTTCCTCCCTCCCCAGTTCCCCTCAGCCCTGCCCTGAAGGGATTAACAGTTCATTTTTCATCCCCATTTAAAATTCAGTTTACTTGCTTGACAAAGCAGAAATTTGTCAGATGCAGTCACAAGTCAACAAGGACTGAAACCACCAACTTACAACTTTTAGCTACTGAATGCCACCCAGTTCTTCAAATTAAACACACTCCACAGCAAAATGATCAAATCTCTATTTTTTCAGATTCAGTTTCTCAAATCACAAAATTTTACCAAAATGTCTTAAATCCTGTGACCTTTGCAAAGTCCAAGTTGTACATAAGTAATTACAACTTTTCCCAAAACCTAACTTACTTTTCTCTGTTTTTTTGGATGGCAATGAACATTTTAATTTTCTAAGGTATGTGTCCATGTTCTTCTGATTGGCTCCTTTGCTTTTTTAAAAACTTGGCAAAATTATTGATGGAGAGTTAGAACTTTTATCACAACCTTCATTGTTCTGTGAGATGTTAATGGTCTGCTTTAAATTTTTACTTTATTGGTTAATCCTTCCTTATGTAAGGAAACAGATATTACTTTAGAAATAAACAAATGCACACTTCAAACAGTTACTAGGATTTATTTGCTCAAGGCTCAGTTACCTCCAGGCAATGAACTCCAAAGAATAAGGGTTGTTGCAAGGTCATGGTAAAGTACTGAACAGGACATAGGTCAAGACAGACATTAGACCCTAGCTTCCTCATGGCCTACAATATTACCTTTCCCCTTCTTCTCCCCTTATTTCATAGGATTTGTATTAAAAAGTAAAGTTTCCTGTTCCACACAGATTTTTGAAATACAGTTCCCTTCACCTCCTACCCCCTCTTTATTTTCTAACAAGGAAATTAAAGCACCATAAAACCCCTTCTTTAGTCAATAAAATCGTTTTTCCCCCCGTGTAAAAGAGACCAATTTGATGCTGATACACAAAATAACTCTGCCTCAGCACACCCCAAAACACTTCAGACATTCACCATTTTGAGTTAAGAAGTGCTTGTAGTTATAAAGCCCACACCACAGCACCTGTGCACACAGGAAACTGTCTCTGTGGTTAATGAGTCAGAAGGGCAAGATTAGGCAAGACAAAGAGATTCATTTACCTGTCAGGACATAAGACTTCATACTCAGTTTTTGGCAATGGAATGCAGCTGAAACACAGTATCAAGGCATGCCCTACTGGTGAGGCTGGGCTCAGTTTCAGACAACACATGGAGGTTTGGTTGGGCTTTGTGGATCCGTTTACTCATTTACTCCTTTGCTCTCACAGACTCTCATTCCCTATTCCTTTCAGCAGAGGAAAAAAAGCTGAGCAAACAACCAATGAGGAAAGAGAAACTGGGAAGGACAGAGGGGGGAAGAAACCACTCCAGCAGCAAGACCACACATCATCTCAGCAGCTCCACGCCTTCATTTCTCAGTCAAGATGCAGCAGCCATCCCTCCCATCCTGCTATTACTCCCAGCTCTCTAACCTCAGCAACCCCAGTCCCTTCAACCTACTGTCGTTTCAGTCCCTGTTTTTTCAACAGCTTCTTGGCACCCACTTCCATCATTCCACTTCATCAATCTTTCTCTCCTCTGTTCAACAGGGAGTATGGCTCCAAAGCCCTTTTCAGTTCTGATGCCATTTCAGTCTCTCCTATTGCTCTGGGTATCAGTGACTCCCAAGAACTTGCTGGGAGGAAGCAATATTAACAGTGTAACAGGTGGGAATGGGGGAAAACAGGAACAAGGAAGATAAAGGGAACAAGACTTGCTCCAAAAGTTTTGGATCATGAGGCCAGACACAGTGACACCTAGTAAAACCAATACTAAGGAAATACATCCACTCGAACAGATGAGCCAAAAAGCATAGAATGCAGTGAAAACTGTGCCACTGATGCCCAGGCACCATGTTTCATACTGGAACCTTAAACTTGTTACTGTCAACAGATATTTACCTTCTAACTTAGCACTACACCTGTTTCCAAGCAACTGGCTCTTCACTACTGCAGAAATATGCAAGAAAAAACCCCACATTTTAATTGACAGCATCATGACTGCCCTGTCCAACCCTGCTGTCACTAGTCAAAGGCATTTCTCTGAATAGCCCTCAAGGGGCTGGACAGTTCTTGTTAGTTGGAGCCACTGGACAACGGCACCAAATAGTACCACGCTGCCTCTGCTCTAGTTCAACACAGTTGTGCATCCAAGGCAGCCATTAAGTGTCAGAGTGAAGGAAGCTGGCATCACTGTGAACACAGCAAACATTTGGATTTAAGCCAAGCATTTGCAAGAAGACCTGGACACTCCCACCAGCTCAATTCCTGCCATGCTTCTCCACCTCACCACTCTTCCCTCCATGCTGCTCAAATACACAGCTGCTCTTGCTCGTTGTTTGTTCAGCAGGCAGCAGCCTTCAGCCCTGAATGCCTCCCAATAACCCACAGTGCTAGGCAACCTGGTCCTATTCTCTGTCAGCTCCCTCGCCTAGGTAAGAAACCAGGTACTGTTTCAAAGCATTTGCCTTTCAAAAGGTCTTCTAAATACATACACAGCACTGTATATTTACACTGGAGAAGACAAAGTCAACAAAATGCACCCCGTGGTTAGGCAGGCAGGCAGACAGCTTGGCAGTGGAGCCCAGGACCAACGGAGTCCACTCCACCAAGCTGGGAGCCCTGAAGAGCACACCTGCTCCTGTCAAGCCCCGCTCTGGCAAAGCCCACATTGTGGCATCACCAACACCAATCTCAAGATCTAACAATTTGTTTGAACCTTTAAAATCCTGATCTGAACAGAAAAGAAGCTTACAACACTTCAAGGCAAAGAGATGTCTAACAACGGTTAGTACAGTCATTTCCCCGGGCAGCTGACATCTGGACTCAAAGAAAGAAATACAGAAAGAAAAAAGAAACCACTATTTTCTTGAGAAAGGTGCTCATATCTGGAGCTACTGGGGTGTAATAAAAATTGGTGAACTTCAAGTGCATTTTCTCTTACAAGTGGAACATCAAACAAGCAGCACGTCAAAACGTAAGCTGAGTGTCCAGCTCCTTACTTACCTACTGACTATCTGAATTTGAGTTTTAGCACAGCACTGGCTTTTCATCAAGGCTGCACTACACTATTATAAATCCACTTAAACCAGCCTTCCAACAAGGCAAGACAACCTGTCTTGTGAACCTCTGTTTTCCTCCCACATGCATAAATAAGCTACTGATAAAAGGCACAAAACATAGAAACAAACTCAATCTCTCCTAATTCTAAGCTGCACAGGTTTACACCAAGCATGTTTGGCAGTTATTTCTTCCCTTTGAATGTGTGGTAGTTAAATAATGAAGAAATACTTCTAGTTAGTAAATAACTAATATTTAACACAGGTTAAAAGTAAAGTAAAAGGTATTAGAGTAGCTGTGACTGTGGTTGAGAGTCCACATGGGACAGAAAAAATACCCTTTATTATTACAGAACAAATAACCTGTATTATGTACTACTGCAGAAATACTTGCTGCCACAAAAAGGACAAAAAAACTACAACAAAAAAAACCAATCATCACTTAACTGTCACACTAATTCACACCAACTGTTGCCACAACTACTGCAGAAGAGTTGGTACTGTAGAGCAGCTAACGTTTCCAACAGAGTAAGAGTGCTTTCCAGGAAAACATTAGCAGTTATGGATATCTTGCAACATAGCAGATGCCCAAATTTAATCACCCCTATCACCTCAGCACCCCTGTGGACTGAGATAGGTGTATGTGTACAGAAGAATCTGTCCCAAGCAGCCATACAGCCTGTGGCTCCCTGTCACCCTTCAGATAGGCTGCACAGGAAACACTTCACCAACACTGCATTTAGCTGGCTGAGAATCAATGCCATGAAACAGCCACACTCATGTCAGGTTTGTCACATGTCTGCAGTTTACCTTTTCAAACAAAACACAGCATTACTTCAGTTTTCTTGTTTATGAAGCATGTGCTTGCTTTTAAAGAAAAGATGATGGTTTGTCTGGTTGTGCTTCAACTCCATTAACAGACAATTGATTCTGCCAATTCCAATTTATAACCAGATTCTGCCATAACTGAATTAACAAACTGACCATACACCAACAGGGTCTAACAACATTTAGTGTTGAGGCATATTTACTTCTCTGCCAACTTGAAGATAAAACTCAGTAAAAGGATTTGCCCTATTGAGCACCAAGTACTTCTAACAGCTTTTCTCTTTCTGAAAACATATGCAGAAAATTTGAATCCAGTGCTGTTTGAATGCTGTAATTACTGAAAACTGTAAGTTATACATGCCAGAACTTACAGTAAAAACTCCAGCCAGGAAAATATTGTCATGAAGCTCTTCTTGTCAAGCAACAGAACTTACTCTTGTTTAAACATAACAAGAATTTTAAAAAAAAAAATTAAAATAAAATCACACCCCCTTAAGGTTACTATGAAAGAATACATGCATATGTGGAGTTTTTCTGGGTCTGTTATGTTTTGGGGGGGTTGGGTGGGTGGTTTGGGGTTGGTTGGTTTTTGGGGGGTTTTTGCTTGTTTTGTTAGGTTTTTTGTTTCCTTGGGTTTGTTGTTTGGTTGGGGTTTTTTGTTAGTTAAATATGTGCACAAGAGACATTAAAAATAATCCAAAAGGTATAGAGCCTCAGAAGAGAAGAGGCAAAGGATGGTGCTGGATTTGAAAAACTCAATAAAAAAATAAATAAAATTGAGAATCTTGTTTGAAAAAACTGCAACAAGCATCATAAAATCTGGACTCTAGTTTCTCATCCTTGGACTTTTTCTACACTCAAGTCAATGACTTGGAAGAGCCCAGATGATTTTCCAGTTCAGGCCCAGATTTTCCAGTTCAGGCTGGCATCACAGCCACCTCTCTGCATGAGAACATTGGTCATTCACGACACACAACAAAATTATGTAAGAGACACTTACAGACACATGGGCTCTTTATACTAACTAGCCTCCAGGACTACATATTTCTGAAGCAATTCAAATTAAATCATCATAGCTTTAAAATGCTGGCTCTACAAATAATCCAGAGCATGCACCTCAGAAGACTGAAGTATTACACTTTCTTACTATTAAGCTGAGTAAACATTAGTTCAACTCATATTTATGCCCCATGTGAAGCTGGGAAGGTTTCAAACATGTACTTGCAAGATAAAATTTCAAAACCAAATTAAAATAATTATGTATTCAGATGTATTAAAAATATCTAACACCATAATATGTATATTTTATGGTCCTTATGCCTTATTAGATTTTCCAAAAATCCAATTCAATTAACCACATTAGCAAGAGCAATTAGCATGCTGCCAGGAACGTCAAGATTTGTATCCAAATATCTCTGCATGCCATCATTATGGCTGTTCATGTACTTCAAAAAGAAGATTAAAAGCATGATTGAAGAGGCTGTTAAAGGTTTTACATGAAGATTCTTTTCTTCTAGTTCATCTGGTTGTACAAAAGCTCATTTTGTTGGTCCATCACTTTTCTGATTAGTCTGATGAATGAAGCATTGACTTTTGTCTGCATACTTCTATGGTATAACAACTGCACTTATATAACAATTAATCAGAGACAATGATACTTAGAAAGACATCATTTAGTTTTGCTTATCAGTTTGCTTGGCAAAAGCAAATTCTCAGGCTTCTGAAAATGAAGTATTGCAACATAAAATGATAGAAATGTCTTGTTTTGATTTAGTAAAATTTGACTGCCTAAAGACACTTTAAATAATTTATTTCCAGCTGGCATTAAAAGCTATAAATGATGTCTTCTTTTCAACTGGCAATCTAAATAAACTGAAGGCCAAAGCTAGTCGTTAATTAACTTCTTTTTCTTTTTACTTAGGATTTTTTTCAAAGTTTATACCAAACATGGGAACTTTTTCCCCATTGGTCTACATCATGCAGTTGCTTTTGCCTTAATTTTAATTTACATCAAAAACTATCACCACCATAAAATAAAAAACTCTTCATGAAAATAATCTTACAACCTTTCCATAAAACCTGTTAATAAATTTACCATCTTTTAATACTTTCATTTTTTATATAAAATGAAAATATGCACGAAGCTCTTTTAAGGTATGCAATAAAGATAAGTAATTATACAGTATGGAATTACATTACTCCATTATTTTTATGCAAGTGCTCATAACTAGGTAATATCTATCTTAGAACTTGCTCCCATTGACTTTAAGATCTAGAAATAGAACATGTACGACTATTTCATTACTATAAAGTATTCAGACTTAGATGAGAGTTTTTCCTATCTGTATAGCTTTGAAATAACAAATCTTCACATTGTATACAGGCTTAACAAATATCCAAAAGGAGAAGCAGCTTTTGCCCTCTTGCAACTGAGGAATATTTCTGCTGCAGACTCGCATCAGGACATCTCGAAGAAAGCTTACTCCAACCCTCTCAAATAAAATAGACATTTTAATACAAAAACCTTGTACAGTTTTCCAACTGTTTTGGCTGCAGTTAGAATATTTCCTCTCTCAGGTAAAAATAAAGATTGCATAAATCTCAGTCAGCTGCTCAGGTTTTTATCATTTTGTGCAAAATTGGTGAGGTCCAGGTATTATGTACTAAAGCCCACACAGGTCCACAAGAAAAATGCAACCATATGCACTTTGGGAGAACCTGACACATACTGCAGAGAAAAAAACACCAGGAGCCTGGCTCTACATGTATAAGACTCCTGGACATTCTCAAGAGCTGAAGAATCTTACTTGCCCACTTTCTCCTACTGCAACTACAGCAGCCAAGCCTGATATACCACTTCCATATGCATTGCTCCCACTCTCTCAGGCTTACAGACTCCTTGGAATTCTGCTTGTCCTCATGTTAAAAAGCTCAGCTCTGCAAAGGGCTGCCAGCTAGGCTTCTAGTAAGTCTATGGCACTGGGAAGCGTACAGGTACATGGCACTCCTTAAGCTCAGTGTTGCAAATGGTCTAAATATTTTTAAACTTTAAACCTTTAAAATTTGGGCAAGTTTCATGGACTTTGAGTGTTCAGGGTTTCTTCATTAGTTTTGGTTTGTTTGTTTTGTGGTTTGTTTTTTTAATTGGCCTCGAACTCACTGACAAGCAGATGAAGAAAAAGGCACTTGGCTCCCTTGACAGCCAAAGCCCCATGGCAGTTAAATTGTACACAGAGCGTTGTGCCTAAAAGACTATTGCTTTACAGCTGCTGTTGGCTCAGTCATGCAGCCTCCAAGCAAAGGGAAAAGCTGGGCACTTCGAATTTGTTATTAAACTTACTCACAAGCAAACTCAACTGCAAAATTCCACATCCATGTAAGAGAAGACAAAGCTGCTGAACACACTCAAAAGTACCTCTTTTCAGCTACAAATGCTGTTACTTCACACACACACAATCACCTTTGGGGATAAAGTCTCATTTATTTAGCTACTGCAGAGTCAAGAGTCAAAAGGGTAGTATAAGGGTTTATTTCAGAGCACTCAGACTCATGTTTCCATAATTATTAGCACTTAACAGTTTGAGTTATTTATCCCTTCAGCAAGCCCTCTTCTAAATGAAGTGGATTTTTGCAGATGAGAAACTGCTTGTCTTTCAGTCACAGCATAATGTAGTCTAGGCAATACATTCTTTCCTACTGTGTGCTTTGCAATTACAATTCCTCACTGATATCATAACTCAGCATGGTAATATAAAATAATCTGCATTTATCTAGTGCTTGTGGATTAAAACTTTCCTTTCACTGTTGAAGAAAAGCAGAAGTTAGCTGGTTTTAGAGGTCATGAAACATACCCAGACAAGGAGCAACAGATTTCTTTTCACCGTTCCACAGTATCCCAGCATTCCAACTATGATGAGGAAACAGCAGACTGCAATCATGACCGGGTGGACCACAGGAAAGTAAGTCAAGATGACAGCCTCCTCCACCCTAAAACCAATCAGAACTATCATCAAAAAAACCCATGATCACTCAAAAATCATAAAGAGAAATGTAACAAAGCCATTAAAACAAAAGCAGTGGATTAGCAGATGTGTTCTTTCGAGGGCCTCAGAGATTCCACAGGAATCTTTTATATGGTTTTAAAGTCAAATGCTGCATTCAGGTACCAGGAAGCAATGCATCATGTGAACTCTTCGGAGCAAAGGTGATCCTCCTGTCCTGCACTTGCACAGTGAGGCCCTGTTCCACCACCAGGGCTCTTAAGAACTGCTGTAATAAAACTAACAGCATTCCTAAATCTCTGCACTGAATAAGTATTCAAAACTGTACAGTAATATAAAATGGCTACATGTTGGCTAAGGGCCAAAAATTGATCCCTATCAGGAGAGAAATGCACAGGAGTAAAACAAGATTGAATTCATACCTTTCCCCCCTCTCTAATTTCAACTGATGCCAGAAATGGTGGCAAAAATACACCTTTCAACAAAACAATGATCAGCTCAACTGAAGGCTTACTTCTAGATATTCTCATTAGGAAAGCTGCCACACAGAATGAACTACACAGACCACAGTTAATCACCCACAAAGAGTAAGAGGTTTAAGGAAAGCTTTACCTTGTTTCTGCTGTTAAAATGAGAACATTATTCAAGTAGTCTCTCATCCATGCAGAAACACCTAATACACTGATGGACATCAACTAAAAAGAAAAGATGAAGTTATGTATCATGCAGCTTAAAAATTTGCAAGATCATTCAAAATTTAAGTAGAAGATCAATTACCAGTTAACATCTTTCATGCATTCATTTATCTGTACAGCATATTGTCCCCAAAACTGTACTTCTATATGCTTTGAGTTGGTTGTTGCCCAAGTATTTAGGGAGCTGGTGATAACAACCTTCTCTTCCAGTATGCATAATTAATGCTCCAAATATCTTCTCTTCCACACAGTGATGCCAGTGCTGACTCAAGTCCCATCACTGCACAACATACCACAGAACCAACAGGGAGGGTTTATCCTGTCAAAATCAGTGACTCTTTCAGGGTTCACAGCTGATATCCACCAGTCTGTATGAAACCATGAAGCCATGCTCAGGTACACAGGCAGTGAAGAATAATCTGAAGCCCCACAGAGGATACAACAATCTGCTACACTGACACATGGGAGAGGAGATCCATTTCGCAGTTAAATTTAGGAGAATCTGATTCTCTCCCTCATTTAGAGTCACACCAAACAGAAGGTGAGAGAAGCAGCTACAAGCTCCTTCAAGGCGAGGAGGAACCGCTAAGTCTTTCTAGAAAATGGAGCAAAGTTAAGGTTACTAATGCCACTGCTTACTTCATTTCAAGGAATTCACCTGGTGTATTACACCCAAAGCAGGATTTAGGAGTATCAATCTCACATGGGCACCTAAACTGAACCGTAGCTCAGAGGCTGAAGCTGGCAAAGTTAAGGACTTGAGAAGCACCACTGTCGTAACTGAGGGAGGGAGACCTAAGCATGCTAGCTCTCCTGAATACTACTGCTTTCAGATATTGTACAGGTGTATGCCAGGAAACCTCAGCACTATCCTAACAGTTTCTTAAATTAGTGAGAAGTGCTAATCTCCCCTGTTGCTTTCAACAGCTAGCTTCCTGCATGCCGTCATATTTCCCTAAAGTTAGGAAGAACAAGCTAACTGCTTCAAATCTTAACATATAAGAAAAGTCACTCTGTGCCCTTACAGACTTTCCTGCCTGCAGCACACCCACAGCAGACTACTTCTGCCTTTAACATTCCAGAGGAAGTCTCAGTGGCTACCTCACAGCTTCCTCCTGCTTTCCAAAACTGATGCACAAAGTACAGGCACTGCTATGGTTACAGGCAGTGCCAGTGAGGTCCCTGGGTGCCTGGCTTGCTGCAAGCACAGTCCTGAAAGCTAGCCCATGCTACAAGTCTACACACATCCTTTATGCTCTGTGGGATCTATTTTGGCTGGTGAAACAGTAGGAGTAAAGAGAATTTTCCGTTGTGTGATTTGCAGGAAGCAGCAGAAGCGAGGAAAAGAAGATTACTAGAATCTTGTCCTAGATAAACTCCTCAAGAACAACTACCCCCTTGGAAGAAAGCATCAGGCAAATACATCCCAGAAGCCCTCAAACACATGGTTGTAACACAAAGAGAGGTAGAGAAAACTGCAAGCAGACAGCTTACCTTCTTATAGTCAAAAGTAACAAAGCCTTTTTAACCTTCCACATCTCCCTGCAAGGCCTGCTGATACACACAGAAAGACTGCTAGCTCACACTTCCACTGTGCTTATAGTAAAATACTTAAACTTGGTTACTTTCCTTTACAGCAGTGGTGCTCAGGAGTGAGAATTCCATCAAAACCATACTCCTCAGCAACTTTTAATAAGAGCCAGATGGTCCTCCTAAAAACCGTACCAGAAAAATGTTCACTCAGTAAATAATATTCTTCCTCCCATACCAGACTGGTGGACTGCCTAGTCCCTGCCCTCCATGAGGAACTTGCAGGCTCTACTCATTTTATTTCAGCCTTCACAATATGGGAATACACTCCTGTACAGGAATGAGAGAAGGTGGATTTCCTGGAAGAAGGCAAGAGATCATTTCTTCAGGAGAAGTAAGATTTGGCAGTCGAAAGAGTCACCACAAGGATACAGGGGCCTTCAGGTTATCCAGAGACAACAGGGAAATCATGAGCAACCAGCCAGAAGACAGAGGGGACAGAAAGGACTGCCCAGAATCTAAAAGAAATGAGCAGAGTCCTGCCACTGAGAGAATCATTCTGTTTGCAAGAAGAAAGGACTTGCCTACAAAAGGCAAATCGGGAAGGAGGAGAACTTTTATTTCTGCTCTGTCTGCCCAAGCTGAGTTTTCTCTACCTACATACATAGTTTTGTCCACAGAAAATCAGCGAGGGGGAAGTCTAAGCAGATACAACTCCAGGCCCAAACATGACCACATGACTTCTACAGAGATGCTTAATGCATATCACTGAACATGACTTCATTTTCACTCATCAGAATAGCAACTGGAAGGACTGCTTCCTTTCACCTAGGAAACATAACCTTCACCAATAACATAACTACACAAACTATTTCAGTTCATTAGAACAAGCTCTCTATGCAAGGCCTCACTTCATTCAAAAAACTTTTAGCTGTTTCAGTCCCCCTGGCTATTCTCCTTCAGTGTAGATAGCCAACGGCCAGTCAAAACTGTTTCTTGCTGCATGTAAATTATATGCAAGAAAATTCCTTCTGCAATGCCTGTGAGAGCCAGGCTACCACTCACCCACCCTGTGCCCAGAATGATCTCACCACCATTAACTCCTTCCGGTGTTACTGACATCTGCTACACTTCAAATGCACATATGGTATCAACACAAGAGCTAGCTCAGCATTACTCTTAAAGACATATGCACACAATGCCTCACCTTGCTGCTCCACAGACGTTACACACAGATTACCTGTGCAAGACCCTCCTGCCAACAACACAAATTCCTTAGGAGGCACCTTTAGAACCCTATTTTGAAGAAAGCCCAAAGTGAATTATTACTCTGAATGACCTGAGAGGCAGCCTGCTGTGACACATTGGATTCACATCCATGAAAGTCAGTAACACTCAAACTGGAGCTGCATGAAGACATGGCTCAGAAAGAGAGCAGGCAAATACTCAAGAAGCATCTCTCGTGCAAAGAGGTCTGTGCAAGAGCAAACTGTGATAACTCAAAACCAGTTCAGCAATAGGTTGATTATAAAAGACATATAGTCATGGCACATAACCCAGCACGTGCTTAGTAGCTCTTTGCTAGCCAAGGGAAGTGCTGGGACAAAAGTCGTACCCCTTCTGATCAGCAAAAGCGATCCTGTGTACAGGGACACTCCACAGGATGAAAGATGCACTGGCAAAACCAGATGACCCTGTGTCATAACAACTGATGTTTGGTTTACTGACAAAAGATTACCAAGCATTCAGTAACACCCATCAATTATCTTGCTGACCTGCTCCACAGCCACAGGGGAATCACATTTGGGAACACCACACGCACGCCTGACCTCCACTGCCTCCTGCTTATGATTCAGCATCCGTATGTGTTGCCCCTGTAAAACTGCTAAGCATCCTGAAGTGCCATCTGACACCCAGGAGGCTGCAGGCATCCACCACTTCACATCACCACCAGCAGAGGCAAATCTTCAGCCAGCAGCACAGAGGTTACACTAACACCAGCAGTACGACTGAGCCCATGCACTCAGCAGGCAGGAACAATAACAACCCTCCCAAAAAACCTTGGTGTGCATCCAGATCTACCAGCAAAGAACAGTAGTCAGATTGATGCAATTCTCTGCCACACAGTTTTCCAGGAGTCATGGGCAAGGTCCTGATTAGAGTTTCTCTTGGTTCATTTGGAGCATAGAAAAAAGGTGGCTTTAAAAAGACTGGCAGCCCCTATTTCAGCCATTGTTTTGTAACTAAGTTAAATGTAAAACACCTTAGAAATCCCTATCAAGCTGACAAAAGGACTCAAGTTTACAAGAAATAAAACTACCAAGATAGTTCTCACCACATTAGCAGTTACATCATTTCACCCAGAAGCTTTCAACCCAGCTTCTCTGATGACAGCCAGTCTGCTGTGCTGTAAACATAATATGATAGTAGGCAGTAAAACATGTTTATTTGTTGCAGCTGGCTGCACAAGTCACTATGTGTTTCATTCTGAACTGCCACAGTATGTTATATAGCCATCAACATGATACTGAAGAGTTTACAAAACCGCCTTATGTCATACTTCATTTTAAATGTTTCGTCACACTGATTAAACAAAGGTAATAAATTGTATTTTTATAGATGAGCAATATGCAGATCACAATAACATTACATTTCCAAACTAATTTAAAATGTAAAGTTTTTACAGCTACTAAAGCTTTCTCAGACAACGGAGAAACAATATCCAACGATGGACTTGAACCACAAGGAGTGGTCACTTGCAAGCATAGTTTAAATTGTCTTCGGAACTCTTTTACATAAATTATGTATGAAAAATAAAATATCAAATCATCTTTTGTTCATTAAGTATATACTTTAAGCCTTATTGTGAGAGCCCCACTCACAATGTCTTTGAGGCCACATCTAAACTGCAAAATAAGACTACATTTTCAATTCATAAATGAAAGTGGATTTCTGTCTTTGAGGGAGCAAGACCAATTGCTGCTGCTGCTATTTGCACACCTGTTTGCATTCTTTCATCATTGTTGTTCATTCAAATATTCTAACACCTTAATTTTTGACAGTGAAAGTTGCTGTGCTTGAATTTGAGAGATGGAGGGTTTTTTCATTAGTAAATCAGAGGAAAGGTTAACAGCATCTTCCATATTAAAAATCATATGTCATTTATTTTTATTCTAACAGATGTGGTAAACAACACCAGGCCATGCACTGCTACTTGTAGAAAACCATAGAATCGTCAGAGTTGGAAGGGACCTCAAAGATCTTCTAGTTCCAAACCCCTGCCTGGCAGAGACACCATGCACTAGATCAGGTTGCCCAGGGCCCCATCAAGCCTTGTCTTAAAAGCTTCCAGGGATGAGGCTTCCACAGCCTCTCTGGGCAACCTGGTTCCACTGTCTCACCACCCTCATAGTGAAGAACTTCCTCCTAATATCCAACCTAAGTCTACCCTCCTCTAGCTTACATCCATTTCCTCTGGTTCTGTCACTGTCTGACCTCCTAAAAAGTCCCTCACCAGCTTTCTTGTAGGCCCCCAAAATGCTGACTAGCAGCAGTACAGAGCAACTTGCTTTGCAAAAAAAGGTTTCCAGCTCCAAGGAAATTACTTCCAAGATATGTCAACACTGATCAGAATGTGTCCTTTAATTTTAGTAAAGAAATGAACCTAATAAACCTGGTGAAAATTTTTCAGCTAAAATTGGTCTGGGCAACCTGAGCTGTGCCTTATCAAAAGGGGAGGTGGGGTGAAATCACTACAAGGTCACAAACAGAGCATGTTGCAATGCTTTCACAGGATTTTCACAATTAGGTTCAATATTTAGATTATTGAACAAAACACAGATGACTCAGATTCCTGGATAAACAGCAGACTACATTTTTTTGGAAGGGAGTGGCAAGGGAGAGCAGGACAAGTCTTGTTTTTGTGTAAAAAAATAAAAAAGCAGCATTTGAATATTTAAAGAAAGAAAGGTACCCTACAAACAAGGGAATTACCCTATTCCCTAAAACGCACCTTTTACTCTACAGACATGCCAACATTTAGTTTCACCTAGGCTTCCTATCCAGAGTTATGCCTTGGGCTCCTCCCACTTGCAAACAGCTGAAGCATGTACTTATTTGCACTTTGAATGACTTTGCTTGCACAGCTGCAGCAGTGAGCTATTAACCTGCTCTGCGTTTCACATGGGCTGGAACTTGCACGCTGTGCAGTAAGGCAACTGCCAGAGCACTGACAGGCTGCTAACAGGTCACCCTCCCAGGGGAAGCAAGGCAGTTTCCCAGCAGCTGGCTATGCAAGGCTCCTACAGCAGCACAGCATGAAGAACAAACAGGACCCCGAACCTGCAAACAGGTTGAGGTACAATTCATCTATCAGTTCTAACAAGTGTCAGACTCACATACCAACCTCTGGGCCACGTACCACATGGGTACATTAAAAACAGAGAGAGATAAAGTGCATGTATTTCTGCACCCATCCTCTCTGCAACTACTTAGGCACTGCACTTCTCATTAGGACATGGTTTGTGGCACTCTTCCTTCAGAAGTAAGCATTTCACTGTCAAAAGGCCTCTTGCTTTTGGGGAGGCAGAGGCATGTGCTATGATCCTGGGTAACTGGCAGCAATGCTAAGAGCTCTGGTTTCTAGATGCATATCCCAAGCCACACACCACTGTGATATGCCTTTACGTGTACAAAACACACGTCGGTTTCTGTAGGAGCTTGCTTTTGTTCATAAACAGCAGTCATCTCACAGGTGGCAGGCAGATTATTTTTAAACCCAGGGTGTAACTGGAAGACTCGTAGGAGAAAAGAATCTGTATTTCCTGTGATCCACAGGACCTACGTATCAGCTGGCTGTGGGTACACCACTTAGCCTTCTGGTGTTACATGCAAATACCTATAGCACAAAGATTACTAAAATAAGACTGCATTTTTAATTAAATTATGGATTCCTATAAAACTGCACAAAATTAACTCCACTCTACACCTCAGAAAACAGATACAAGATATTAATTGGTATCATTACTATGATCCTTGCCTAATGTCTACCACAGACTCTTGAGATGATGGAAAATCTTCAAGGTACAGAAGCAGTACCGGAGGAATCATGAGTAACTGAGCACCTATCTTCTAATGAAAGAGATGTGAATCTAAAGAATAAATATGCAAGCACCTACAGGCCAGATGGGCCTTCCCAGTTCTGAAGAAGATCATGGCTCACTGGTATGAGCAGTTGCCCGGAGCTACAGACTCAAATCTAGTCAGCACATGTTTGTGCCTTCATCGTCAAGGCAAATGCAGTGAGCTCCACACAGTGAATTGTGAGGATCACCCCAAAAATGTCTGTGGTTTCACTGATTTCTGAATGCCAATTAAGAAACAGATTAATGTTATTTCTAACATGAGTGTGGGGTTTATTTTTTTTCCTTTCCATCATCATATTAAGCCATTCTCTTTTTCAGGACTGTTATGCAGAGACTCATCTACCAATTCATCCTTGACATGCCAGGCAGGGTGAGCCATGTCACCTACAAAGATAAACATGAGACAAAGGGTTATGTAGAAGTAGATACAAAGTTGACTTATGGCTGAACGCTACTTCGTTAGGACATTATCTGTAAACACAATGATGTTACATAAATAACATCATTACAGCCTAAACACACCAAAAAGTATAAGATTTCTCAAGGACCAGAATTAAAAGCATTTCTGGTCCTTTAAAACTCCTCTTACAGCTCACTCTGCTGAACACATTCCTGTAAAAGACACCATATTCCCATAGAAACTGGAGTTATTATTGCATGGCTTTTAGGCATTTTCTCTATACAAGAATGCTAAGAAAATCAGGTTTCAATTATGCACATCTACACTGCAGTCTCTAAAATCAAAGTATATTAGCCTAGAATGAACCCCATGATTACACTGCTATAGGTACCCAGCCAAGCAGCATTCATTTCAATGGTTATTATCCCTCACTTCAGTTGCTTAAAAACTCGACCCTAACTCTATTCATTCCAAGCATCTACAAATCCCACTGATGTGAGTGAAAGCTAGAAAGCAGCAGAAACACAACCTCTATGCAGGACCTGGTTTCAGGGGATGAAGGATAGACTGATTTAAACAATGAAACAAAAAATTGCAAGATTTGACACATACATTTGAGGTTGGAAAACAGAAGGAAACACAATACCACTGCTTCCAACCACCCTTAGTGCTTCCTTGCACAACACTAATATTTCTTTGCTCTATATTCTCAGGTAGTACACAATGCACATTGAAATCTTGTTCTGGTTAAGTTTGCAAAATAAAAGGAAAACTAACTGGAAGCTTGCTCTTCTTTAGTTTTATGTGGGGTTTTTGTTCACAAGCACAAATTCACAACACATGCAAAACTATTTCTACTACCTGCCAGGAGGGTTTGTTGGCTACAACCACACAGTCCAAATTAGATGGTACTGCTATGTAAGTGAAGGAAAGCTTAGGTACAGCTTAACAGAAAAAGCATATCCCCAGGCAGAAAAACCTCACAACATGAAGGATGTGGCAACATCACTGGCTTGGCTCAAACATCCAGCAACACTATTAACTGTTGTTTAAGAGACTTACCACCTAGGACGCAGATATCTGCAGTTTACAACCTTGATTTGTCCAAGCCACTATAGTACAGTGATCCTCCATTAGAAGTAAGGGAACAGCAGCTGCTCCTCCTTTCTGCCTCAAGTGCTCACCAGAGGAAAAGAAAACCCAAAAGCAAAAAAACCCCAAAAGCTGGCAGTTTTCTCAAGACAGAAAGTCTATATAGAGTCTTCCCTGCTTGTTAGCTATATTTTGCCTTTTGTTTGTTTTAATGAGAAAACTGGAAAAAAAATTGTGCTTGCATCCACTATCACAACCCCCAGAGGCCATGGCCCTTAGGTAACCTCCTGTGCTGTGCCTGTGCCATTACTATGGGCTGGCCATGGCCTGCAACTGAAGGTCTCCCTAGCTAGCATAAACGCTGGCAAACTGGGAAAGAGACCACAGCAAAGGACAGAAGAACAATGGCAACCTTGGAAAATGGGGTGAGGAGGATTTCTGTGAGGACAAGTTATACAGTGCTCAAAAATGAATGAAGACGCTCATGTTACATCCATGACAGCTACTGAGCTGCAACAGTGTCACCAGCTTGCTGATACAGAAAAGCCCAACCAGAATAAAAGACCCTGTAGTCTCAAACTGCATAAAGTATGTTTGGAGAGCTATCAAGGCAAAATTTCTCCAAGTCCTGACACTTACAATATAGAGACAAGAAAGACCAGCATTGCCACAAAGAAGAGAAAATTAGGAAGTGGTAGGAGCATGTCTTCTCTCAAGCATCACTAAGATAATCTTCATAGTTAAGCACTAAGTGTTTTTCATGCAAATCATGCATTTTTAGAGGTCTCCTCTTTTTATTAGGCTGTTCAGAAAGCAATATGCTGCACATATCAGTGCTACAGACCATAAGATGAGGCACCTGCAGAAATCAAGTTTGGTCTGTCTCATGAATTACTTTAAGAAGTGATACTCATTTACAAATGAGGATGGCAGAACAGTCAAACCAAATGTTAACTGCAGGATGGTGCCCGAAGGATATTCCCTATCCAGGGCACTGTCAAAAAAACCCTTATGAAATTAGAAGACTGAGGAGGTTCTTAATCTTCAACTCCCACTGCTCTGAAAGAGACATCCTGCAGTCAGAGGCATGATTCATGAGCTTGGAAACAACTTCCAGAAGGGTATCATCAGGTCTACTACCAAACAGTAGCTTAACAGCAAGAGCATTTATTTCCAGCTCAGAGAAAAGCACCTTTCAAGATCTGTTGCAAGTTGGAGCTCCAAAAGTAGTGATCCGTTCACATCCACAAAACTAGGTTTTTCCTGAGGCCATAACTGTAGTACCTTCACTGATCCATTATGAACCTCTAAAACACAGCTTTGGGCTTCCAGCTGATTGCTCGTGAGTTATTTACAACTAAGCAGCCTTCAGACCAAAAATGACAAAAAATCTAAGAAACAACACTGCCTATTGCTCTCTCCCACCACACAGGTATATCACCCCATCTACCATTCCACATCACAGCTCATCAGCTGAGCCCAGTAACAAAAAAAAAAAACAAACCAAAAATAAAGCTTCTTTCTATCCAAACAGACAGCACATAGCTGTATGCTTCCAAGCAATCCTCTGGAGAAGCTACAAGGATGACAGCAGAGTGACTGGTAACTTCTCTGCTTCTGTAGGCTCCGACACCAAACTCAGCTGACACTGGTAGTTGTGGCAACCATCCACATCCTAAGTTTCTCAGCAATACTGATGGTCTGATTAGCCAGTTCTGTCATAGGTAACATCTTCTTAAGGAGCTGCACGTGCACTATTCTGCGCTCAGCAGGCTGGCAATAACAAATGCTGGAGTCCCATCACACACAAGCTGAGACAGCTGCACACAGGACATGCTTGAGTGTTACTCTAGATGTTCCTCTCTAAGAGACTGACAATCAGAATATACCAGATGACGACTACCAGCTCCTGTACAATTTTTGTCAGGACATCAAAAGCTTCAAGCCCTCAGCTTGGAGGAGAAAGCAATCCTTTTGCACAATTTGTTGTTAGACCTAATGCTGGACACCACCATAGTCCAACAGGGAGAGAAATGTCACCCTGTTCCAGGGACCTTTGGTCAAACCATGATTTTAAAAAGTCAACACACACTGTTTGCACATCTTCACTGGTTTTGGCCAAACACTGGTAACTGACACAGACTCAGGTCACATTATCAACAGGCTTGAAGTTGTTTGAAGGTAACAGCACTTGAGGAGGAAAGCAGCAAGAGAAAGCATAAAACTGTCCAATACTGGCCCTGAAAAGAATCACACAAGGGTGTCCAAATTTAGGTCTGTACAGATCCTGGAATCATGGCATCGCTCTTGTCTCTCCCAGTTGGGATAGAACCCACTGTGCCCAGGAGGAATATGTATGACTGCACATTTTCAAGGGGCTGATCTAATCTAAACTTTCTGACATCCAGCCCATAACCTGGGCTGGTATTTATCCAAGTAAGCACTAACATAAGCAACAGGCAAGCTAAATTTTTCCAAACAGAAGGAAGAGTAGTGGCAAGGTGAAACCACAGCACCCATGACCATACTAGTGGTTAAGCACCTCCTGCCAAGGGTACTTGTCACAAGAAAACTGCCTCATGGGTTGTGCTCTGACACTCTGAAAAGGCAGAGGCAAAACTCACACTAAGTCCAACAAGAGAAAATTCAAGCTCTGACAGAGGAGGAGATAGGGCAGATTTCAGTACAAGAAGCAGTTAGTAGCAGATTTGTATTTTGCTGTTGAATACACATCTGAATAGGACCAGATAGGAAGCAAAAAGAGGGGTTTTTTACACATGTATGCCTCCAAAGAAGTTCAATGTAACTGCAATACACGTAACTACCCATGCACCACACCTCCTAATTTTTACCACACGATTGTGGCAGGCTCAGGCTATTTTGCTTATTTATTTGGTATGAACCAAACTGCTGCATTCATCTGCTTTGTCAAATGCAGAGATCTCCAAATAGACCAAGCAATTTTTCATTTGATTTCAAACAACTTTAATCATATATACATTACGGAAGACAGCTTTAACTCTTCGCAACATCTGTGGTGCAAGTCAACTGCTACACTGGCATTTATTATTTAATTACATATCCACATGCTTCAGCACCACTGAAAAGTAGGAAAGAGCAACCTGACATTGAAAGGAACTTAAAATTTGAGTAAAAAGGGCAGACACATTTAACTTTTCCAGGTTAGACCTTGACCTGCCTGGAGAGAAACTGCAACACAACACACTAGTCCCCTCCAAAGATAAGGGCAAACCTTCCTACACAAAGAAAGCATCTAAGGGACTGAGAAAGGAAGAACTCAGCTCTGGCATCAAGGTCTCCATCACCACACAACAGATCAGCTGACACAGTGTGAGGCTATAAGTTCATATGTGACCTTGGTACCACCTAAATGCCTGCTTCAACTATAAAAAGCTGTTGCTGAATAATAAACCTGATGGGACAGCAAGCAACAAGCATGGAGGGCATGAGAGAAAGAGCAGTGTAAGTTTAAGGGGACAAAGACAGTGGTGAGTTAAGCTGTGAACAGGAACTGACAAGCACAGCTCAAGGCAGAAATCATGGAAAGCAGCAAACAGGTGAAATGCAGAACAGGATGTTTTTAGCCATGTAGATGTCCATTCTCTAAGCTCTAAAAGCACTGCAAAATTCCAAAGTTGAACTCAGGTCAGCTGAACCCTGGCAACCTTCATCTTAGAAGAAAATACAGGGGTTTAGTTTTTATACCGTTTCCAATGAGTACCACTTATGATGTGAGAAACAATTACACATTCTTCAAAAAAAAAAAAAAAGGCTTTAATCCTACATGCACTACAGAAATAATTTATTTTCGCCTGTATTAAACACAATATACAAATCTACATACTTTTCAACAGATTTTCAGATTGCTTGGATTATATACAAAGTACCTTTCTGCACCAAGTCTTCTCTCTCATTCATATTCTGCTTCTCTCAATGTTCAGTAATTACTGGACTGCACCTCAATTCTACTATAAACTAAGCTTGGTCCCAGTCATGTACTATCCCTGCCTCATTCAAGTCCACAGCACTTCAGGAGTCAGCCATCCTGAATAGTTTTAGGATGTCATGCCTTTGGCCCTTTCATTCGCTTACGCTTACGCAGCATAAATCTCAACTATACAAGTGAAGCAGATTTAATTCAGTGCAAGTGAGCAAGGACTCAAGGCAATCTCAATCACACTGTTTGTCCAGAGCTGTGAAAGTTTAGGAGCAAGTGCTGATCACACCCACTTGTGCTGGAAAGGGAGAAACCCTGCTGCTATAAGTACAGTTTTGACTGAAATGCTGAAAACAAGAGAAAGAAATCACCCCAGGCCTTGCCTGCTAGTTAGGAACTGGCCACTGAAGGCAGAAAAAAAAAGACCCTGGGAAAAGCTTTTGAAGAGCAGGTGACCTATGAGAGCCTGGAGTTAACTGGGGTCATGGGATGCTCTGAAACTCACCCACCCAGGAATCCACATCAGCCGTCACCGTTTCCCTCTCTATATACTAGAGGTGCACAAATTCATACCTGTATTTATAACACGAATTTAATACCAAATCTGATTTTACTTCCAACTAGTTTCCAAAGCCTGCTAGGTTTGGGGTTTGTTTTGTTCTTCCAGTGATCAGTATTCCCTTACGGAGCTGCCTGGCATGGGGCACATATACTAAAGGGGCAGTCCCTACCTGTGTCCCGGCGGCCGGAGGTGGCCGTTCGGCTGTGTAGCTCGCCACCAGCCCTGACAGGTCGCCACCTGCTCGGCGGCTGCGGGAGCCCAGCCTGGCCCGGCCCACTCCGCTCCACTCACCCAGAAGAGGAGGTTGAGAGCGTAGAGAAGGCAGCGCAAGCACTTCACCGAGTCCTCCCTGGCCATGGCGAGCCCCCGCAGGAGACAGCCCCATCCTCTTAGCACATCCTCCTTCCCGAGGCTGGGCAGCCAGCGCCCTGCAGGGGAAGAGACGGAGAGGGGCCGGGCAAGTCCCTCCGGCCGAGGGACCTGCGCGCAGGTGGAGGCGGCGAAGCCGAGCCGCGGGGCAGACCCGGACCGGCCGCTCCCACCCGGGACACTCGCCCGCCGGCCGGCCGCCCGCTCCGGCAGCCTTCCTCCTCCTCCCGCCGCTCCCCGAGATACCTATGGGCGAGGTTTGTTAATAAAGATACTAGAACTCTGGAAAGGGTAGAAGCCGCGAGGGACTGAGGGCAGCGGGGGCACGGACAGAGGGCGCCGCCTCCCTCCCCGCCAGGGAGGGTCGCGCTGTCTCGGGGAGAGCGGCCGGGGCACAGCGGGCACTTCCTGCCCGGACACCCCCTCACTCACTTGCTCCGGCGAGGACTCATCAGGACGGGGTGAGACAGCGCAGCGCGGAGCCCATGCCCCGCAGTGCGGGCGCTGCCCCTAGCGCGTCGCTGAAGGGACGGTACCAGCTGCTGCCCCCGTCCGCAGCTCTCTGCCGAGCCCCGGCGGCGGCCACCAGCGGCACCGACGCCGCTGCGCATGCGCCACCGCCCGCGGCCGCTAACCGCAAGGTCCTAGCGCCGCCGCCACCTCCAGGCTTTACGCCCCGTCAGGGCCCCGAGGGGTTTTGCGGGGCCAGACCCACAGATGGACGGAAGGAAGTAGGGAAATGGCGTGCCGACTGTGGAAAGGTACCGCGTTAACGGCAGCTGGGGACATGTAGGAATTTCACTGGGAGAGAGCACGGTTTCCTTCCAGGGAAGCCTGTTGGGTTTGGCACTCGGCCTGTGGTGCAGAGCCCGAAGGGAGCAACGCCCGACTGCATTCCCGCTGACAGACACTGAGTCTCGGATCCCCAGTATGGGGCTGGGGGTGATTTGCTTTGTTCCTTCAGGGGAGACACGAGGCAAGAGGCTCAGACATCTTGAAGTACTTGATGATCCCATCTTGTGGCATGTTGGCGCAGTGTGGCCAACTCCTAAGGAAACACAGCAAGATGCTCGCAAGATTCCATAGAATTATCATGGTTGGAAAGGACCTTCAAGATCATCAAGTCCAACCAGTAGCCCTATGCTGCTATTATGCCTAAACCATCTCCTGAAGTGCCATATCTACTCGTTTTTGAAAACCTCCAGGGATGGCAGCTCCACTACTTCCCAAGCCTTCAGAGCTGTTGTTGGAAACTAAACCCTGGTGACATCAAACTCCAGCCTCATCATTAACAGCTTGGTGCCTGCTCCCCGCTACTAAGCAGCAAAGTTGGAAGTGCAACCATATTGCAGATTAATTTTTCCAGAAATAGTCAAAATCTACAGTTATTGTTTAGGCAAAACAGCCAATGACTTGCTTCATTCTGTGTGTAGTGCTTACAGAGACCACAACTAAAATGAAAGTCATCTGTTAAAAAGTGTGGTTAGGTTGGTAATTTCCTCCGGACATCTGTATTGTTTCAACATATATATATATCTCCATATTTCAAAGGGAAGCATTAAAGTTTAAAATATAGTTGTATGCAGATTAGGAAAGACTATTCCATGAATACGCAGAGAGGTGTTGCAGTGCCACCATCACAAAAATTAGAAGAAAATCCACTGAAAAAATGTTTCTTAATTAGAGGAGGGAAGTGGTCTTCAGGACCTGTTCCGCAAAGACTTTTAACAACTGCTTGTGGAAGCTGAGAAGGAAGAAGGATGTAATAGATGAAATCTAGCTCTTGTGAGGCCAAAGAAAAACCTGTTTCTTGAAGTGCTAGAAACAATGACTTGAGAAAACATACAAACTCCAGATGCTCAAATGCTTATCACTGAGGCTGCTGGTGGACTCACACTTCAGCTTTAATTTTCATGATTTCATGCCGTTAGTAATGAACTGAGGCAGACAGACTCTTCAGGTGTGTTCATCCCTCCTTAAAAAGGAAGTAAAATGGGTGTGGATGGGCATAAAATCCCATGCAACAAGGATTTTATGCCAAATTTATAGAAGTGAGAATGGTAGTAAAGTTAAAGCACTCAAGAGAAATAGGTGAAGATTTTTCTTCCTGGAAATTTGCTAAGCTTTAACTGCTATTTTAATCCTCTCTTCTGAAATCATGAGCCCTTGCAGGAAGTGTAGTATGCCACATTTCTCATTTCAGTGGATATTGCTAATTCCATCCCTAAATATGGCAAACTGAGCTAAGACAGATCCTGTGAAAAGGTGACATTGTACATTCACTGTGCTGTTTACATACCATTCATTCCTCTTACTACTGAAGACTTCACATGAACACAGTCAGCGAGACAGATCTTGAACAGGTATGGTGTTTTCAGTGAACTTGTGCAGTTTACAACTGAGCTTTGGCCTTTGCTGAGGACAATACAGTCTGTTGTAAACCAAATTAAAAATAGTTAATGTTGTGGTGCTGTTCTTGATTGTTCCTTGGAAAAGAAAAAATTACCTGAGCAAGGTTTTATTAAAAAATGCAGTACAAAGTTATTAAATGATCTTACCCTCAGTGATTTTCCTTTACACAGGCCTAAAGTAGCAAATGAGAAGCTTTTTATCTGAAGCTTGCTTCAGATATTTTTTTGGCTTAGGTCTCAACTATTCCTAGTGCATAAGGAGTCTGAGGAAAGGAAAAAGAAAACCAGTCTCTTAGACCTCTGACCTGTTAAAAATCCTACTAAAAATGACACTTGAAGGTTTTAGGTCTCTGATTTTCCATTCCATTGAGGTCTTTGGTTATAAGATGCTGTCAGACTGATATTTTTAAATTCTGTTACCAGAACTCCATCATAAACATAAAGAGGCTGAAGATTTTTTCTGTTGTTTTGCTGTTAGCTAAATAATTCTTTGTCCAGAAGAGATTTTGCTCAAAAACCTAAAGAAAACAGGTCCTATTTATGAATGTCTGCCAAACACTATAGGGCCCTGAGGAAGGTCCTTTGGAATGCTGCTTTCTACCAGGCTGTCAAACTTTGTGACATTTCCATTATGTCAACACTGGGAAAGAAATACACAGAAAGTTCCCATGCATTCAAAACAGTAACTAAACTGAAAAAATTAGCTGATCACCCCAGAAAAATCTGGGAAGATACCATGCTTCTTCAGTACATGCTTTTTTATTTTTCCATTAAATAATTCAGATTTTATTTGGGGCAAGACAAGAGAATATATTTTACAAACACAGGTCTAATGGCAATGCTCTTTGTACTCATAATTTTTTTAAATGGGTTTGCTGATAGCAAGTCATGGTTCTTTAATGTGCAGCACAGAGACTTATCAGCATGAAAATTCTTGAAGTCTTGTGGACTGGTCTTGTCTGCTTGGATTCTCCAGGGTCTAAAAAACTACATTGTGAAGCTTTTTTTCTGTGACAGGGCATCCACAATAGCTTTCTAATATGAATTCTGTAAACTTAAATAAAATGCTCATAATACAGCCTTTCTATCAATAGCAGTGGAGGGGGGTGGAAACACCAGTAACTCCAGTAATCTCTCTTTCCTCTGCATAACTGCCTGTTTTGATTTGATGTATGGAAACTTACTATCTGTAAGCTATCTCCTCTTTGTCAAATGTGATTGAAATTGGCCAACAGGTTCAAAAGCTATTAGAATAGTGTCTTTAATTGAAACTACAGTGTCTTTAATTGAAACTACATGAGTAGCCTGATCAAGCAGAATAGGTTTAGGCATACATGTAAAATTTATAGGTGATAATTGCATCATACTAGATGTCAGGAAACTTTATGACTGAAAAAGCAATGAGTTAAAAGTAATGTCCTTTCATATTCTGCCATAACATTTAAAATTACTCAGATGAGTACTGAACAGAGGAACATACATGAGAATCCTTAGGGGTGTGCATCAAGTCATGAGGAGGTAACTCCCTTTTAGTACAGTCTAGAAATCCCATCCATTCCAGAAGATACGCCCAGCCAGTGAGAAATGGAAGGTTGCTACCAGAGCTAGTTGCCAAAAGTATTTAACCAGACAGTATAACTGAATTTCTTAGAAGCAAGCAAGAAAAAGTCATGTGGTCAGTAAGCCATATGTGTCATAGAGCTTAGGAAAAAGAGTATTTTAGATTTGAAAGAGCAGTCCTTTTCAAAGTGATTCCCAAGCTAGAGGGTCCAGCTAGAGAACCTGAAAAATATGGAGTTGGATTATTTTCTTCCTGCCATAGATTGAATTTCTTTCCTGTTTATCCTAGGGCACCTCCTGGTGCCTGTTCTTCCTTGTCTTATTCTCCTCTCCATAAGTATTGATTTCAATTCAACAGAAAGATCTTATCTGTGCTAAAAGATACAGTTTGAAAAATGTGCTCCATTTCTTCTGGTGGCTTTTCTTCAATACATGGTGCCTGATGTTATAGTGGGAGTCACAGAGGATTTGCTAGGCATTCTATTCTGCTCAAATCCCATAAGGAGACTTTCAGCATTCTGATCTGCTCCAGAAATGAGAAAGTGCACAGTGATCTTCACAGTCCTGTTTATTAGAGTCCATACTTCTTTCTCAGGCATAATCGGGGATTTTGTGTGAGCAAAGAGCACATTTTAGTATCTGTGATGTGCCAGTAGCACTGCTAGTTATCAAGGTTGTGTGACACTTCTTATCAGAAAGTTCTGGTGCCATAGGGAAAGGCAAGGGAGATCTCATCACTAGGCAGTAGCTGCTTTGGAGAACTGGAGCCAGTCTCCACTGCAGAGTTCGTGTGTAGCAAGTTCCTTTTATCACATTTTTCCCAGGCAGTTATTTTTGTTCTCTCTTTCCATTATCCAGCTTGAGATCTCACAGGATGATTTGCAGAAATGTTTAAGCATTCACAATTGTATCAGAAGTTACTAGGAACTGCCCTCTGAAAATATGAAATGTTACTGATTGTGAACTACTCCGGGGGATCAACCTGAATTCTCAGATACTCAAGTTGTAGAGCCTGAATCTCCCGGCTGTAGGGTGGAGGTGGTAAAACTCTGTTCTTTCAGGGAAATGTTGTGGAGAGGAATGTTTGTGAAACATGGATGTGCTGTGAGAGCCACAGAGCAGGCCGGCAGGAAATGTATGGCTGTCCTCACAGCTGGCATCAAATAGTGGAACATAAATAGACTACATGCTGAATGAAGTTAAAAGGCTATACTAAAAAGCTCATTCTCTGCACATAATGGAGCAGGGGTCAAGGAGAAAAATGTGTATGATTGTACAACTAAAGCCAGCATCAAAATTTAATAAGGGATTAAAGATCCAGAGACACCTTTAATTCTGACACTTCCTTATTTTGCAGTGTTTGATAAATTATCTCTTCGGGCAGTTTTGCTTTGGGGAGGTCAGGGTGAATACAAAATAGGTTTTCTGAAAACATTCTCCTGCTGACGAAGGTGAATGTGCTGCTGTGCACACAGCTGCTTTGCAGTACAGAGTTGCTGTCATGCCCTGTTGTTCCATTCAGTTACACATACCCTTATAGGATTAACTTCCTTAACAGAGGTCCCAGGTCTGAAACATGTGACAATCAGAGCTCGACTCTGATTAAGAAGTAGCAGAGAATTTACTAGAGGCGATGAAGTAAAATCTGGTGTTGCTCAAGTAGTCATCGATTTCGTCATGGCCTGACAGGGAGGGGAGAAGTCTTTCTCCCCATTTGTTTCACCCTCTTCTTTTTCCTCCATATCCTTCATTTTATCTCCACAGTTTTCTTTCTCCTATTCTAAATATCCTCTTCTGCAAAACCTGTTTTTTCCTCCTAAATATGTGCCCCTTGTCCAAATTCTTTTCTGCACTGACATTGTCATCCAGAAGCCAGATAAAGAAGTGTCTGAGGTGGAGGCTGTGTCTGGATCGCTTATGCCAAAGTGTTCCAATGACACAGCCTGAAACTGCAGTGCATGAGATGCCCTAACACAAATGGTGTTTCCTTCTCCATGGATCTGAAGGCCCTTCTGTCTAGCTCACAGTTCCCATGAAAATTGCTCCTGAAATTGTCATTGAGAGAGATGCAAAATAAAGCAGGACACAGAAATGACAGAGATTAATGGAAATTCAGAGACATTGAGAACTGATAAGATGAAAGAGAATGTGAAAACCAGGAGAATGATGAAGGCTCAAAAAAATATCAAGGGATATGAAGATGCTTTAGGCTGAAGCTCTTCAGAGAAGAGTAAGTGGTCTGCTGCAATTTTCTTCATTCTAATCAATTTCTTTTTCCATGTTAGAAGACAGATTTTTACCCTGACTTTTTAACTTAGACCCATATTGGCCAAAGGTATATGACTTCCAAGATACTTATCCAAGCAGGAAAAATATAAAAGACTTGGACGGTCTTTATGAGAAGGATGCCTCTCAAAGCATCATTTATTTTGCTTAGTATCTTGACTTGTCAAGTGGCAGGTTTTGACTGCTTTGAACTTAGGTGTAGAAGAGGCGAACACATTTAGGTATCTAAGACAAAGCTATTTCCTCCCCAGAATGATGAGTGAGACCAGCATTGCTACAATATTCCTCTTTCACATTGTAATCAGTCTCACATTTTTGCAGTATGAAGGATTCTTCATGTGAGAAAACAGGCTAATACAATGAGAGTCAGTGAGTGACTAGCATTCATTGAAGTTGGAGTCAGAAATGATCCTTCAAGGGAGAGAGGATGACTGTGACTTCCTTGCAGATTTTTTTCTCCTTCCTGTATATTATCTGAAGTAAGTTGCTTGTGCCCTAAATCTGAGCAATCTCTGTGGCTAGTTTTCTGTAGGTACTACTCTGCAGAAGCTCACATTTTTCCTTAGAGCCTCTATATGCTTGTTGCAAGATGAACAGCAATACTTCATAAATCTATACAGCAGATTCATTGTACAGCTTCCTCTGAGCACAAAACCTCATTATTTTCACAAGTACTTGTAATTCTCAAGTGCTTTGAATTTTAAGTTGGCAGATGAGAATGTATGCATTTATTTGTTAAAATTAGGCCATAAAGAGTCTCTACAATACCTTTCCTGAATGTAGCCCATTTTTCAAGTGGGAGAATTGACTGCTTGTCATGTAAAGAAAGTGTTATTGAAATGTTGATGCATTACTTGCATGGACCCAACACCCTGGTGCTGGATTTGCGATGCAGAGACAAGGACACAGAAGTGGGCTGCCACTGGTGCTGGAGATCATCAGTTCTTTGCCACTACCCATTGGCACTGATATGGCTGAATGCAGCTACATAATCAACCAGATAAGATAAACTGAGCATAAACAGGTGTACAGAAATGCTATACGTCTTTAGCATAACATCCTAGCAATGCCAGGGTGATTATGAATGGACTTGGTAAGCAATTCTGAAAAACACAGTAGGAACCCAAATGCCATAAAGCTCAGTTTTGTTCAATGCTAAAACACCATTTTTAAAGAGAATTGTCTGCCCTGTGCTATCATGTCACTAATGTGGACTTACACCTGCTATCCTTTATCCCTGATTTTCCATGGAAGGTGTTAAAGTGACATTCCAGTTCCAGTGGATTGTTTATCCGAGAACTCTTTACTGCAGTACTGCAGCATTGGGATGTTTTTGATAGCTATGACATGCCTTAATTTAAATCATCCTTTCTGCATCACTAGTATATATCAGCTCTTCTTTTTCAGGATCAAAGGATACCTTACTGCATGTCATAAACTCATTAAATCTGTATTTGTAAATAAAGCATTTGTTCCACAGCACTTGGTGTCCTTAAACAACTGCAATAAACAGCTCTGCAGGACACGTCCTAAATGTACTCAAGGCTCCAATGAATGATGAAAATGTGACTTGTCTGTTAAGTGTCCAGAGGACAACTTGTTATGGCCTATGAAGCAGTAGAAAAAGTGCACACAATGGTATTCCCAGCACTGAAACACAAATCTAATTAGACTCTCATCAAATGGTTTATTTGAGACCAAAAAAATGCTAGACTGATTACAAAGTTTGCCTTATAGATTAATAGGCTAGTTTAATAGCCATAGTTCCCATCATGTATGAACTACTTTATGCACTTTGTTGTAGAGATATGAATTGCTTTGGCTTTTATATAATATATGTCTACACTGCTGCTACTTTTGCAAATGAGACTTGCCTTGGGTAATGTTTTTAGCCTGTGATTTCCTGTTTTTTGCTAAGGAATGAAAAAGAAGTCAATCTGTTTTCCAAGTTAGAATTCATTTTTAGGTTTTTCATTCTGAATACCCTGAAATACTCAGACTGGTATTTATGCTTCATAATTACTGAAAAATAATTGAATTCAATCCAGCAAGACTTCTAAAGTGGAAGAAGAACAAATTATACACACGGCAGTATTTGTTAAAGTAAAATGCTAATAAACCTACTTCTGGGGACATTTTACATTTGTAAGGAGCTAGTGGAGCTACTTTTGTCTGTGTTGTATCATGAAAACAGCTTCTTGCTACTGATGCTAAAATGATTAGGGCTAAGCCACTGCCTAGCTGTGCACACAGCTGCTGGGCAGCAAGGGCATGTTTCCCTCCTTCACCAGCTTCTGGTACTTGGGATCGCAGTTTTCACTGCAGAATGTTGAACTGGGATTTCATAAAGAAATTCTCTATAGCCTGTAAAATCCCTGTCCTAACTAAGAACTAACTACAATGGCAGTGACATTTTTCACATTTCATCCTTTATTCATATGGCCTCTTGTGAACTAATGAGCCCACACCCATGCCAAAATCTAATGCCAGATGTTATATTTGACTTTTAATGAAGCCAAGAGAAGCACAGAGCATTTTCTTGAGAGGGGAAAACTTCACTGGCAACATATTTTGAGTAGACCAGTGGTAAGGAGAAGTGACTGGGTGGAAGTACAATTTCAATGACAGTATAAGACATTTTAATTTCTTCAGTATGAAAGAAACTGCATTTCTGATTTTGACCACTCATTTGACCTCTTCCTTCGTGCTAGCTTTGACATGTTTTTTTCTGATTTTCCTATCTGAAGGGATTGTTTTTCTTACCAAAATATCCATTTAGTTTAACTTTCTTTTCGTTAAATGCTGATCTGTTTAGGAGATCACTGTCCAAACTATTTTTGAACAACCACCTTTGTTTCCTATGGGCTTACTGGCAGTATGTTGGCCTTTAATGAGTGACCATGACTGTGCAGTACTCTTCACAGTGATCATGACTTTGCAGTACTCTCCTTCACAGTCTGCTCTCATTTCTACCTCTTGAGTTATTTTTCTGCCATGTTTCCTATTTTCTGTTTCTTACTCATTAATCTTTTTTATTCTTCCCCCAACATTATCAACAGCAATTTCCTTTCATTCTGTGTATCCTGAATTCTGCTGGACAAATCTTATAGCTATTTAGGGGTCCTCACTGTAAGCTTTTCCATTCTTCCTTTATGTGTCATATAGGCATTTCTCATGTGCTCTGTCTTCACTTTCTCAGCAGGTCAGCTTATTCTTTCATTTTTCTTGTAAGCATTCCTCAGTAAATCTTTGCTTCTGCCAGCTAATGTAAGTGAAATCCATCTCTTGGAAATTCCTCCCTTTCTGCATCTGCCCATTCACAGTCCACACTGGTTCCTTCCTTCTCTGAAATGATGAGATGATTCATCTGTAGCTGGGACCAATTAGGATGTTTCATATGATCACGTACAAAGCTATACAAGGAAAAAGAAACTTCCTCCTATACCCAAATAAGAAAACAAAAGTTTAGGTGGCTGAATTACTAAAGGTGGAGTTCTGTGTGACATGATCATGGATTAAATAATTATCTGTATTGGAGTTGTGTTGTTGTTTTCTCATGCTATTGTCAGTCTTAAATACATTCGTAGTAACTATATGTTGTACTCTTAAGCACTGACATACATTTTCATCATCGTTTGTCCTCATTTTCTAACTCAGACCATAAAGGTTTAAAAATATTTTGTTAATTCTTTTAGATAGTCAATTAGCTTGAATGATACTGTAAAAAAAAAGTATTAGTCTGAATTGTGTTATGTGAGCACATCTGACACATTTGCCCAGACACTACTATTGTCAGAGAAGTGTCCTTCTTTATGGACAGCATTGTAGTGTACGTTTTATCTTTCCTTCAAGAACATCTTGTAATACAAAGAGTCAAATAAGAGTTCTTTCAGATGGTGAAATTTACATTCATAGAAGGAAGCATTGTTTGGTGGAGGTCGTAGTGCAGTTGAGCAGTGGCTGCATTCAGCTGACAGTTATCCACAGGTATCTTGGGTCCTCCTCTCGAGCTAAGCATTCTCCTTTACTCCATAAAACACCGCGTGGCACCAGTGACAGACGGAACTTTTATGGGATCACCTTTACTTATGCAGTGCTCTAAAGTATTAAAAGTCTCCACTGGGAGATGTCTGCATTACAGTATCTTCTGAAGATACGTATATAAATTACATATATGCTTTGTCCATTACTTGTCTTCTTTATGCAAGTAATACTAGGAACAAAAGGAATTTATTATTAAAACATTGCCTGAAGAGTTGTGCAGGGGAAGCATATTCTTCATCCCACAGATTTGCCGTTTCATGTTCGCTCCATGCTGAACAGAGAAGAATACTTGTGACATACAGAAAAATGGAAGGTGATTAAGATAAAGCTATTTTGCAGCCTGATTTTGCCATTCAATAGTGTTGTTTCCATGGTAACTCCAGCATCACACAGCACCTGTGTACATGATGCAAAAGCATTTCTTAAAGTGACACAAACACTGACAGGAAGGGCAAACTTCTGTGTTTCTTGTATCAGTATGAAGTGAGTATTTTATTCCCATTACAAACATGAAATTTTCCATAATCCACTGTGTATTTTAAAAGTGACATTGTGAACAAAGTAATTATTCATAGGTGAAAAATATGTAATATTTGAATATGAAAAAACAAAGGTTTGGTGAGGAAGGAGGAGAGCAGTGGGTTAAAGGGACAGCTGGTGCATGTGTTACTCAATATGAGACTCGGGCGCTCTGTTCCTATTTTGTTACTGCTGTGACAAGGCAGCAAATGATAGCTACGAGTAATTCACTGAACAACGCACGTGCACTGTCCAGCTGTATCCATGCCTTTGACCTCCCTGTGAACAGACTGAAAAACAGTCTCTACAGAAAATCCTTTAGAACTCACCAGAAGTGCAGAGACTGGCAAGAAATTACTTTACATTGCACAGTTTATCTGAGTATGTGTCCTTTGTATTTCTGACATCATCTTACAGGATTCTATAATGTGACTACTACTTCCTAATGAAATCTGTAGGAAAAATAAAAAATATAACAAAGTTATAACATTCCATTAAACTCTGTAGGTTTACCTTTATGAAGTTCTCTGACCTTTTTTAACTCAGTCTTATAAAAATCTTATATAAAACCACAGATACCTTGACTGAAACTATGCATTCATTTCTTTTCCTCTCTCTTTCAAATTCGGAAAGTATAAGTATATATTATATCGACTGAAACAAGGTATGCAAGGACAGATAATGGAAAACAGTATTATGAACAAGAGCTGAGTACCATTGCCAACATAGCACATGTATGTAGCCATATGGATTCATGCACACACACGTGCATGTGTGTTTGGAAGGTGGTGAGTAAACTTCAAATCTCAGTGACTGAAGCTGAAATATTGACCAGATTACAGTATTTGTCCTTGATTCAAATATGCAGGTTCTGACCTAAAAATCTGTATAATGTATTCTCAGTGAATAAATTCTCACAGGACAAGCAGGCAACACAGGGCACCTTCAGACTATACATTAATTGTATGTGATGCTAGATGCAAAGGTGTTTTGCTCTGGCTATTACAAATTTTTCAGGGCCCTGTAAAGTCTTCAAAGACTGATCGGACCTGCATTTCTTTTGAAGAGCTTGGTAGCCTATGTTTCAGCACTTGCTGCCTATGTTACACATTTCACAAAATGTGCCTGTATTTTTGAAAGGAGATACCAAGGAGTGATACATTAACTTTATGCAGTTAACACTGATTGGAAATAGAAAAGGAAGAACATTCACAGGAGACTCATACCCACATAGGTGTATTTTGGTTTTAGGTATCTATGTAATAATTTTCAATCCTAGAATGATAATGTAACCTTCTTTCCATTCTGTTATAGTTTGTTCCAAACACTGTCCCATTTGGCACAGAAACTTACAGTTCTCTGTTGGAAACCAAATATTTTGCTTTCCGGGGCAGACATTCTTCAGTCAAGTGCAAATTAGTGGCCCACAAGGGAGCTGTCTCTGTTGTCCGAGCTAGCAGGTTACATTTATGAGCCAGCATCAGTAAATAAAGAAGGCAGCCTACATCTGCCCTCCAGCACTTGAGGTCACGAAGCAATTCTGGAACCATAAGTCAACAGTTTAATGGAATTTCCCATTCAGATTATTAGGGCACGTTCAATCATTCCACAAGCCAAAACTTTGGGCACGTTAGATCATTCCACAAGCCAAAGCTTTGGGCACATTACATCATTCCACAAGCCAAAACTTTGGGCACATTAGATCATTCCACAAGCCAAAGCTTTGGATTCCTAGTATGTTCCTACTGGAAAAAAAAAAATGCCATGAATCAGGTTTATTTCTGTCTTGCATCTCAACATATTTCTTTGTGTAATTCTGTGAAAGACCACAGAGAGGTTGAGAGAGAGAAGCTCTGAATATGACCTATCACGTCCCTTTTCATGAACTCTGCTGCCTACCGTGAGACACATACATGGTACGTGCCAGACCAGACAGAGAATTTATTCATTGTCTAAAACAGGGAGATGCAGCAGGGGCAAGGAGAGGGGCTAGGGAAGGCTCATGAGAAAGCAGTCCCCAGTAAGGGCATGCTGACAAGAGACCAGAAGGTAATTCCTAGGAGCAGGCAGAACGTGCTCCAGCCCCAGGGGTTAGCTGCAAACACCGCCAGTTGTATGGCTGAATAGGGATAAGGAAATAAATGTAGAAAATGAGTATTTCTTGTTGGGAAGAGTGAGGGTTTATTCTGTGGTGCTGCTTATAGGGTACCACGCTGTATGAGAAAAGTGGTAAGAGGCCATTTTAGCTAAAGAAATGTGTAACTGATTGTCTAGCCATGGCACATCACTGCACAGAAAATGAATGCATTGCTCTCAGATCTAACATTTATTCAAATATAAGACGATATGAATTTAAAAAATGCAATTATAAACCACTACAATATGTTCTTGTAAATTACCTGTTGTAATTTTAGCTCTACACAACAATGACAAATTGCAGCCCTCATTTCAAGGGTATGAGATGCATTATATAATGCAGATCCATAGTGTTTAGAACCATTAATCATCATCTTCTGGCAGCACTGTTTGTGTTAATCCTGTTTACAAAAGAACAGACCTGCTAAGACATACTATTTTAGGCTTTTCTTCATCCAGTACATATTCTTTAGGAGCAAATATTTGTAATCTAAATGTATGTTTAGCCTCAAAATTGAGAAGTAGCCCAGATGTAATCACAGCAAACAAATGTTGGCATCTGCAGTAAAAATGAATCTCTGTTATTGCCAAATACTTACCTGTTACCATATTAATTAGCAGCTAAAGGTTCTTATAAAACTACAACATTGTGTTATCTGATAGTTTTAAGATTATATCTTATGCAATGAATTTAGAGTCCATTGGATTTTTCTCAAAAATGTATCAAACACTGTCTTGGAAGGTGTATAAAGATCTTCAGGTTTTCGGTCAACTTTTTTCAAGTAAGATTCTCCCTTTTCATATACAGAACATTGTCAATCATGGAGGTCCAGATAGAACTTTTTAAGGTTTCTTAAATGTTCTTTTTCTTTATTAAATGACACTAAACCCTTTCAGTTTTATGGATGTACAGATAATAGTCTCACAGTGAGAGGAATTTATCTAGGATGTGAAAGATTCAGGTTCTGTCTGCAGGTCTGCCATTCCTCCCTGCCCCAGAAATCTCCTCCAACCACCATGAAATCAACTCTGCAGTGGTTTCCCTAAGCTGTTCATTTCAGTAAAAGTCCTATTAAAGCATCTAGGTTGTTGTAAGTGCCTTAGTCTGTAGTGAATGAGTATGTTCCAGCTAAAATTTTCTAGCTGTTTCATTGAAGAATGCCCAGTCAACTGCATTCCCCAGTGTTGCCATTAATCTTTAAGGGGAGACATGTAGAGGAAACCAGAAGATCTGAGATTCCAACTAAGTGGAATACAAGATACTTTATTAAGGGGGAAAAAGGACTTGCTTTATTTTTTTAAATTTCAAATTGAATTGAGGTAAAAAATGCAGCAATTTTATTACTTTCCTTATTAATTATAGATAGTAATTTAACATTGAGGAGATCTTTTCTTGATTAAAATATGTTCCCCAGCCATATTAGCCTGGCATTGCTGACATGCAGTAAGTTCAATATGTGGCCTCCTGTGAAGTAGCTTTTTTTATTCTGGTAAAACCCTTGGTTCTTAAAACTTCTATGACACCAACAACTTTAATGGGCAAAGCAAATACAAACGTAACAGACCAGTCAGTTCTGCAACCAACATGCCCAAGAATGAGAGCTGGAAAATTTCTCAGTTAGAACCTGTTTACCAAAGTTAACTCTTCTGTGAGTAAGATCTCCCACTCATGCTAGAAAAGTTGGGTTTGAAATGGTATTCCTATCCCTTGCTACACTGGAAATGTGTTGCTCATTGCAATGAATACCAGCTCGTATCATGCCAGTTAAGTCCAAAGTGACTATGGAACTTTCCATGCTTTGTTGAAGCACGGTACTGACACAAGGTGGATGTCTAACAGGCAAACCCTCCACATGTGCTGCAGAAGAATACTGCACACTTCAGATTTAGACTTCTTTTTTGGAAAAAATTGGCCTTTAAATACAGGAGAATTATGGACGTGCCTGGAAACTTGAAATATGACCAATCCTTCTCAAATGGACTGCAATAGCACTTCCTGCCTGCTCTGTTTTAGCAATTCAATGTCAGATAACCTTGGCCATGCTTACCTTAAGGTTTTTTGCACTTATGCAATCGTTAGGCAATTTGTTACATCATTACAGTATGTGCTGATTGCAAACTTTTAGAAGCTGTATAAAAATATGGTAAGATTACTCCACCAATGCATGAGAAGAAAAGAAAATAAGGTATTAACTTACCCTGTGGCTGTCTTTTATACTTTATTTCTCCAGTAACTACCATGACAAGGCTCACAACATGTGGGACTATGAATTTGCATTTCAGAACGAAAATGATAAACACTAATAACCTTAAAGTAAGCTAATGTAAGTCAGTAGGGAATAATCTCAGCTCATGTGTAAGCTAAGCAGACATATTTTTAATTGTGATGCCAATTTGACCCAGGATATAGAAACCAGGTATGTTTAGATCACATGAAATATTTCTGGAAGTTAAAAACATCACACAAACAACTGCCAGTAGGAGAGCTGGAGGAGAGCTTGTGTTCCCTAAATTGTCTGTGTTTTCATTGATTGTATACATCTCTAATAAAATAATTATCATGTAAATTAGCTTCCCCAGAAAGATCACTTGATTATATCTTTTGAGCATCACAGCTACAATGTTACTGCCATCTCAAATACAGCCACTGGCAGAACCTCACACTACTTTGGTGAATTTCTCAGAGTGCTTCCTTTCCCTGCTGCTGCTTTCAACTTCCTCGAATTTACTGCAGGTTCAAAGGAGGCTACAAAGGCATGAATTTGGGTGGAGGGTAACACAAATACATTGTTAGCCCTAACCTTCAGCCTTTTTTTCTTGTTTACCCTCTGCATCTGCAGATCTCAGCTCTCGGAGGACACATCTTCTGAGCACCACAGGGGATAGATGGTGTCATATCCCACATTCTTCCGTGCCCCTGATGGCAGAACAGCCGTTAACAGCATTTCTTGCTGGGAAGCTAGCATATATGGACCTCTTCCAGTCACAGCAACGTGCTGACCTCATGGAAAAAAGTATGATTGTAAACCTGATAATGATAAAAAGGCAAGAAATACCTTTCATTGCAGATATTCAGCTAATGGTATTTGAAACTTAAATTTTTACTAGGAGCGTTCAAATAATCATTAAAATAATTATTTCCAAACTTTATTCCCATGCATGCCATGTGACCCAGCATTCAGGATTTTAAGAAAATCAAGGGAACAAAAACAGATAGTTTGTGAGCAGCAAAACTCCTTAAGCTGGCTCCTTGTTCTTTTGTGGCTTGCAACAGTGCCTGATAAGTTGTGTTTGCCAGCTGGAGCTTTTTCCGTGGTTGGGGAACTCATTGCTCTAGTGTGTGCATTTTCTTTTCTCTGATAGGTGTTAGGTTCATACTGCAACCCTTTCCTCAGTGAAAAGCAGAAAAAAGCCAAAAATGGTCAGGGATGACACAGCGTTTAAGGACTACTCAATTCATCTCTAAAACATCAACTTCTCTTTCAGAGAGCCTGAAATTAGTCTATTAATTCAAAAGAGACAGGGCGCAGTGGAAGGAGAGATAAGAGTGGACACAAACATATAGGTTGCTCATATAAGCTTTATTTCCTTAGGAAGTCAGGATAAAGCATGTCAGTGATTAATATATAAACAGCAATTGCTCATATCCTGCAGACTTTCAGGAAGTAACTGAAATCTGCAAGTAAATTTAACTTAGTCTGTAGCAGATAAAATTAACTGAAAAATGAAGATGTAATTGGCTGAGTCTGTACACAAAGTCAAGCTGAAAAATAAATGGCGGTTCCATTTCCTGTTGACTGTTAAAAGCAAATTAATTATCTGAGGTCATGGATTTGTTTCCAGAAATAGGAATGTGAATCTCAGAATTTGAAAGAGCTTGGAATAAGTAGGAAAGGAAAGTGATTTCTTAGATTAATTACCATCCAGCCACAATACTTCTGGGGCAGATTTGGCTTTTTGAGAATTATTTTATGGAAGTGTGAAGTTTCTGCACAGTGCTGCTCTAGACAAGGGTAACATTATGTATTTGATAGTTTCACCAAGCATTTTCCTAGGATCTGCCTGTGGATGGAGTTTCCAGTTTCATAAAGTTGATTGCCCAGAACAAATATGATCATGCTGTAACCCTTACATGGTGCTCAGTCTCCAGACAATTCAGTTATTTAACTAATGTCCTCCAATAGCCATGGTGTGTATCACAGCAGGAATGATAGTTATTTCCTGCAGAGGGAGAGTGAGGCTGTGGTGATGCCCCTACAGCAGCAGAAGAGGTGGAATAGGGGAGAGGAGATGGTGAGGTCTGCAGCAGCTGGGAGGGACAGCTGGACTGAGACTGGAATGACTGGAAAGAGTGGAAAAACAGCAGCAACAGCAGAAAAATAGCAGGCAACAAGCAGCAAGTGAGAAGGAATTACAGTAAAATAGCTGAAGGCATGGGAGGAGACCAGCAGGCCTGACACTGGCAGATGAAGCTGCTAGGAATGTTGTGATTGACAACACACACTCGCAGCAGGGCGCTGTGGTGAATGGATTCTGGCTCACCAGACAGGACTGCTGTAGTGCAGCAGTGGCAGGTGCCAAGGAAAATCAAAACGCTCATTTCTAGTAGCTTGAGAGGTACTCAGGCTTGTAGTTATACATAGGCTGTGTTGAACCACTGCCCGGTACCACTCAGCTGTCACCATGTCTTGAAGTTCTGCTGTGAGAGCAGGCCAACCTGCAGTAACAGTTGGGGGTTGTTTTTCTGCACCCTGCACGTCAGCAGTCTTTGTGTGCAACAGGCAGTGAGGATCCCTCATGAGAAATCAAGGCACAGGAACCTCCCAGTAGTCACTGAGACCTGGAACATCAATCTATGGATGGGCTTTGTGGGTCATTCCTGAGTTTTTCACATCAAAAGCATTAGAAACCTCTCCTTGAGAACAAAGAAACAAAATGTAAGGACTATAGGCCTAGAAATACTGGATTAGCAAGAGTTAAAAATCAGAATACTGAAGAAACTACACAAAAGTGAGAGTCCTCAATAGGTACAGAAAGCCATCAAGTATAGCTTAGAAGACAGAGTGGATCTGAAAGGATCAAAGAAAGGGAAAGACCAACAGTGGAATGCAAGAATGGAAAAGACAGAGTTAGAGATGTGGTAAACAACCCTACATGTGGGAAGAGAGGGAAGAAACTGGAATAGAAAAAGGACATTACAGATATTTGGAATGGGTAATGACAGAAGAGAGAGAGAAGTCTTAACCCCATGTAAGAATTGTACATCAGAACATAAATCCATGTTTTTAACCAGTTGTTTTTTTTTCCTATTACTTGAAAACTAATTAAGCTTATGCAACCAATTAGCTTTAAGAGTCTTTTTTGCCCTGTAATATTCCTTTATGCTATCATTCTATCACAAGTGATGGTACATGATTTAAGTGAAACATTTGCTGGAGAAATGCCATCAACATTAATACTGTTATATCAACAGGAGAAAACAGCAGCTCCTGTGGCCTCCCTTCCTTTCTTTGTGCTAAGCAGTTCTGTTGCTGTATGACATCGATTGTGATTCACAAATTGAATTTCTTTCTACCTTGAGTTCACAGCTGGTATTTAGTTCTTTTTCACTGTATTTGCATCCCAATAAACACTGTCATTAATCCATGTTTCCTTATCAGGACCTGTTCCAATTAGGCTGTTCTAAAAGTTGAGTTAATCAATAGAGTTAATTCTTTACCTTTAAACACAACAGGAAGTCTTCCATTGTAAAAATAGTTTCTTTTTTATGGCCTGAGTGAATAATCACTTCTTAAGTGTCAGTTTAACCTCAGTTCCATCACTATGTCTTGGTAAGCAGCACTGATACACACAATCCCACTGAAATTGGTGTGGCTATTCATTTGACTATACAATGTGAATTACCATTGGCAGATATGAAAAATGTGTTTCTCCACCTGTCTGAAAACAATACTGAAGAAGACTACAGGTAGATAAATAACTTTTTGCTTTTCAATACTGAACAAAGTTGAATTGTATTTTAATTTGTATTCTACTAGATAATCCCCTCCCACCCCACTCTGTAAAGCACTACAGTGACAAATTTTTGAAGCAGGTTCCTATTTTTAAAAGAGCCTCTCACATGTACCAATAAACCATGAAATGTGGGTCCTTCCAAACCAAACTGTGAAGACAGCAGCCAGCCCCACTAGTATTTTGTCATTCTTTGGCATGACTGAGTTTGATTTTCCCTTTCCACCAATGCAGAGAGTGCGCATGCTATTACTCAAGAGAATGACTGAGACATAGCCCCAGGAGCTGTGTTTCTTGGTTTGCTTGTACTGAGCACCACAACACACAGCAATTAGATGAAAATACCTTTGCAAAATAGCTCTCAGTGAGGATTTTGCTGGTTATTCTCAAGCTTGCAAAGATGAGAATGTAGTAAATTAAGGCATGTCCTGGTTGTTCTAAGATTTTGGTCATGAAGGAAAAGGTAAGAACTTGTTGTATGACTGTGTTTCAGTTGTGGTTCTAACAGTGGAGTCTTTGTACAGTATTTGTGCACAATATTGTTCTCTTAAGCTTCTGCTGCATGACATGTGCTCCTAAACATGTATATGACAACTTATTTTCTTTAAAAAAGATTAAATAAACTATTGAGCATAAAACAAAGTGACCCCATCAATTCAGATTTCCCTGAATTCACCTAGGTTTTCTCTTAATGAATGTAGGATGTAATTATTTTCCTGAGCTTTTGCATGTGCTAAGTTCTCTTCCTGCATCAAGCCCCTTGCTTTAATGAAACTGCAGGCATTTATCTCACCAGGAAGGGCCAATCTTATTTCCTACATAACAAAATGAGGCTAAGCAATTTCTCACACAAAACTTCAAAAATACTGCCATTCCTCCACCAGTGTATCAGAAGTTGTACAGGAAAGAGTGATCTGTATGAGCAGTAATATACAGATTCTTTCAGCTAAGGCTAACTGAGCTAATGACCAACTAAAAACGGTTTACTGATATGTATGAGTCCTGGTTTGGGTTAGAACAGAACTAATTCGGTTCAGTGATCTTACTTTTTAGCTGAAGCTCCTCTAAGAAACTGCACTTTCTGAAACTAGCAGCATGTTTTCACAGACACTGCCAGCTTCTAGCAGTGATAAGGCCTAATGTTTAGATTTACTGCCAGGGATTGGTATGCAAAGCAAGGTCACTGCTAAATCTCGTGTCTCATGTTGGGGGGTGCAGGGTAAAGGCTGCACCTTCAGGGAGGAGCAGACAGGACAGGTGACCCCAAACCGACCAACTAGAAGTATTCCATCCCACATACGTCATATTTGATATATAAACTGGGGGTCCATCCCCCATTTCTAGATCTTTCCTTGTTGGATTCAGATTTTTCCCTTGTTAGATTTCTCTTGGGGGATTCAGATTCTGATTCCTGATTCCCTTGCGAGATTCACTTTCCTGATTCCTGGATTGCTGGATTGTTCTCCTGTGCTTCGGTGATCCCCAAGTTCCTGCATCCAGTACCAGGATCCAGCCCCTGAGCCGGACTCGTCTGCTGCTGAGGCCTACTGCTGCAGTATCAGTGGTGACGTATTTACCATCAAGGGGGGTTTGGGTTCGGTATTGGGTTCTGTACATATTTGTATAAATTTCATTTAACATTATTATTATTACTAAAGTCATTTTAGTTTTATTTTCCAATCCACAAGTCTCTCTGTCTCTCTCTTATCCCCTCTCCCTTCCTGTGGGGGAGGCGAAGGGCTAGGGGGTAAGAGGGAAGCGTCTGTCATTGGGTTGGTGGTCGGCCCAGCCTTGACCCTTGACAGTATGAAACTAATTCTGTTTGTGTTTTGGCAGTACAGAGTACCTTGCTCATGATGGAGTGAGCATGGAGAAGGACCATTTTGCACAGCACTTTTTTTGCAATGTTGATAGTTACTGTTCCAACATTTTTTCTATCTTTAATGACACAGGAATTAAAAAAAAAACCCTAGCTATGCCCTCTGTATTTCAGACATAGCCAACATAAGTCTTTATAAAGGCATTGCACAAAATTTAAGCTTCACTTCCCAAAATTCAGTCATCCTTAGGTAAGTACTCACAATATATGGACTTAAAACATGACCAAAGAATGCCATTTTTCCATTGGTCCTGACACCCAAAACCATCCCATGCAGGTTTTTACTCAGACTTGGCTTAAACATACACTTTCTTTACTTCCTTGGATGCACATGGCACAGATGAGAACGTGAGGAGATAAAAAGCATGGTGCAAGGGCAGATTGTTTCACTATTGCAATCCTTATGCTCCTGTATCTGCACCTGACAGCATGCAAGCCCCAAAAATTCCTTTATCCAGTCAAAAACTAAATTTGGATAAAAGCACCAGTCCAGGATTAGAGCAATAAATGTTACTGATAAAACAGTGGTGAAATAAACTATTTGGGGGATTGAAACTGCATGAAAAACCTCAGCCCCAAGGAAGCATTTGGATAGCACACTTAGGGACACTGTAATTTTTGGGGCTGTCCTGTGCATTGATAGGAGCTGGACTTGATGATCCTCATGGGTCCTTCCAACTCAGGACATTTTATGATCCCAAAATAAATTACAGTGAGAAGATTTGTAACAGGCTCTCTATCACTACTATCTGCTAATTATTAACTCTCAAGAGTAGTTTTAAATCTCACAGAACATTATTATGCTCTCATGTGCCTGTAAAAGCTGAGAGTACCTATGTTACTGATGAGCGCGTAACAGAGCAACTTTTATCCCCTTGGATCACTCATGTGAAGACACAAAAATTCACAGTAATTTCATTAGTTTTGCCATTTATTTGGCTTTTTACGCAATGTTACCAGCTGTGAACATTTACAATAGCAGATAAACAGACAGAAGCATAAACCCTGATCCAGTATCTGCCCGTTTTTCCCTCCTCCCCACCGGCGCCTTGCTCGGGTCCCCAGCACCCTCCGGAGGGCCAGCAGGATACCGAGCTCTGCCTGGCAATGCTGGGGTTGAGAGAGGGCTCCCGGAGGAAAACCGCACGGAAACTGCACAGCTGCGATCCGGCCGACAGGACAAGGCCGGGAAGCAGCCTCCAGACCCTGCCGAAACAACAAGGCCGAAAAGGCCCCAGCGAACCGCCGCGGCACATGGCGACGCAGACCACACTTCCCGGTAGGCCAAGGGACAGGGCGCGAGCGGCCGTGTGCGTCATCGGAGCTATCAGCCAATCGCGGCGCGGCCGGAACGAGCGCCGTCAGCCGCCAATGTTGTTTTCGCGGAGTCGAGCCGCTGGTGTTGTTGGCGGCGGCGCCATATTGGAAGGGACGAGCCCCCGTTAGAGAGAAGCCCCTTGGCGCTGGCCCGGCCGCCGCCATGCTGTATCTGGAGGACTATCTGGAAAGTGAGTGTGTGCGGGACAAGGGTACCGGGCGGCCGGGCACGGCCAGTGGAGAGGAGCCGTGGAGAGGTGGGGGGGGCGGGAGCCGCAGCGAGGAGGCGGAGCCCCCCTCCCCCATGCGGCGAGCGGCTGACTCCCGCCCTCCCTCCCTCTCTCTCTCTCTCTCCCCCGCCCCTCGTGTTCCCGCAGTGATCGAGCAGCTTCCCATGGATCTGCGCGACAGGTTCACAGAGATGCGCGAGATGGACCTGCAGGTGCAGAGTACGTGAGTCCCGCCCCTCCGTCTCTGCCCGCCCCCTCCTGTCCCTGCGCCACACCGCCCGCCAGCGGGGGGCGGCCGCGGGCACCGACTCCATGGCCGTGCCCCGGGCAGGGCATCGGCCCTATGGCCGCAGGGTGCCGGCCCGCGGTGTGGGGAGGAGGGAGCCGAGGAGCCAAGGAGGGGGCGAAGCGGAGCTACCGTCGGGGAGCTCCGACCTGGGTGGGCAGCTCCGCTCCCTTCCGTGCCGCCGACCCGTCCCCTTTCTCCCCCTCCCTGTGCCCTGGCTGTCCCGGCAGCACCGCTCTGGTGCAGGACCGGCCGTGCCGCGGAGCCGGAGCGACCGGCGCCTGTAGCCGTCTCCTGTGGGGCGGCGGTGCGGATGCTGGCAGCGAGAGGCGGCGGGGCGGAGGCTCGGCGCCGCGCGGGGAGCCGCCGGCACGCAGCAAGGGGCGGGGCGCATTCGCCCAGTGCGGTGCTCAGCCACAGCTCCTCCGTGCATCCCGCCCCTGCTCGGACCCCGACCGCGGCCACGGTGGGGTCTGGGTGCTAATAGGGTCTTACAGGAGTTTGGCTCCTAGGTTTGTGCTGCTCCCAAAGACATTTTCGGTGGCACGTCCCAGACTCTTTAGATTTTTGGTCCCTAAGAGCAGTGATGGTGGTTTGGAACTTGAGTTATGTCCCACTCCGTCAGCAGGTAGCCACACACTGTCTCTGAAACCTTCCAGCCAGCTCCCCTCATAATAGCATATATAAAGATACGATTGGCATAGCCTCATGTGCCCAGATGACACGTAACCAAACACAGACACCTTTAGGTTTCTTTGTAGATCACTTTGTGTATTTCTACTTACACCTTGATATAACACACTGCCATATGTTGGTTTTGTCTTTGCACCTTTTCTAATGCAATCTCATCTGGGACTTGGGTGTCCCTTAACACCCGGGTAGGTGTTGCTGTCATTTAATACAGTATGTTAATCTATAACTGTTATGCGGAGGTCAGTGCTAATGAAACACTTACTACACAAAATACGAGAGGAATTGCCAATACAGAAAGGTCAGAGTATTGTAAAGAAGTTTGAGCAAGAGTTGAAATAACAAGTGAATGCCATACAGGAAAACAAAATGCCACTTTCTGCGGGAGCATAGCTCTGAGAACAACAGTTCAACCTATAATACTTAGAAGTGTGGTCTCAGGCTTTCCCATGGATAGTTAATTGAGTGGACCCAGCAGGTCTGTTTAACAGGTTTTACTGACATTTGTTGAACTGGCTGTCGGAGTTCTTGTACACTGTGGCCTTTGTTGGGTTCAGTGCTTAAAGTTGTGGTAACAGAGCAATGGCTCCTTAATGGGAGACAACACCTCTGAAGTAACTATTGCAAGGGAGCACCAGGAGAGGGAGTGAGCAGCTCACTGACTTGGGTAGTTCTGAGTAAGTTCACAGATTTACTTCTGCTCAGTAGGGAGGTGAAGAAGCTAGTAGGGGTTTTTTTGAAGTATGTTTCAGAACTGAGCCATCTATCACTGCCACGACTGCAGTAGTGTCATTTCCTCTGCTTTAACTAGAAATGGCAAACAGCACTCTGTATTGTATTACTGAAAGTAGCAAATAACACTGAATATTGTGTACTAAAACCAACCTTGGGCTCAGAGAAAAATTCAGATCTTGGTGCTTCAGTACTTCTTGCACAATGAGTGATAAAACATCCAAAGGCATTTCTGGAACTTCTGGAAGAGCATGTCTTCAGCATTAGTTGCCCACTGAATACCACATGCAGACCTGGAGGTTGCTCCCATGCTGTGACATAGTGACTTGCTGTGAAGATTCAGTGTCACTGAAGTACTTGAAAACAGTGCTTTGAGTGATACCTACAAGAGTTGTAATTCAGAGATACTTGTGCTGCTGTGTTTCAGAGTCAATGTTGACTTAATACTCTCTTTATTTTGGACCACATGGAATTCCAATGAGGCAGGTGCTTGTGTTTGCTCTTGAAAGAAGTAATAAACCAGCTCTATCTACTATATGTCCTGATACTTTCCCTGCTGGGGGAAAAGTGAAGATCTTCTCGGTTGTGACTTGACTCTTGAACTTTAGCTGAGGTCCACGTGGAGCATAAAGCATTTCTCTATTTAAATTCAAATAATGGATTATTGTGTCTCCATGGTAAAATGTCAAGCTCTGGAAAAAAGCCTCTCTTCTGATAGAATTTCTGGCAACTGTCTTGGGAAATCTAAGAAATTAGTATCTCAAAGTATGGTATCACGGCTGGATTAAAAAGGTAGGTGAGGAGAAAAGGTGAAGGAAGCTGAGTGTAGCAGAGAGAACTTTTCATATAGTTTAATAGATCTGACCTGCTTTCCCCTTTGCTGTTCCTGCCTTTTCAGGAGAGACCAAGTTTCTGTGGGAGCTTACCTTATGTGGTTTTACAGGGACTGATAATGTGTCCTCTATATAAAGTAGAGAGGGATGATTTCTTGTTTTTCTTTCCATGTTTATGGAACCATTAGAATAATTATCACTTACCTATTTGCACTCTGGGAACAGGAGATAGAATGTTTTGTCTGTTGGCTTTATGGATCAAATGGTAGTCATTTGGTCAAAGAGCAGAGCTTTTAGGAGCCTCTATATGAAGTGTGTGCTGCTTGCCTGCTGCTCAGGCTTCTTAATCTTCCAGAATAACACAGTGCAAGTGGAAAATTCTCTGTGTACAGGCTCTTCCATCTTTAACGTGTTTTAAACCAAAACTGTTGGGACTGTTTTGTTCAGGTGTAAATACAGTTGATAGGAGCCTGTGTCACAGCTGTTCTGGTTTGGGATTAATTGTGCTCTGTCTGGTCAGTTGTTAGTTTCCTCTTGGTTCTGATGCTGGATGTTCCCAGCGTAAGGAAAATTGATGAATGGTTTTGATTGATGAATGATGTGATTTGGGGAATTGTCTTGTGTATAGAGAGGAGTTGGACTTGATCCTTGTGGGTCCCTTCCAACTCAGGACATTCTATGATCATTCAGTATGAATGATTTTTGGTTATTTGTGTCAACGGTTAGTTCTAGCTGTGAATTGTCACAGAGTGAGGAAACTTTTGGGCTCCAATGGACTTGAATCATACTTGGGGATTCAGGAGGTTTTTTGAACTAGTTAATTCATTTTTTAATTATTACTATTTTTTTTAAATTTTCTTTTGGTAGGAGGTGATGGCCACTGTGATCCAGTTTTAATGGTTTCTGGAAAGTGTCTGAAGTGTTTACACTCAGAGCCTGGAGTCTGTAGCTACTTAGTGCATTGACACGTTTAATTAGAAGCTGCTATCTGGACTGTAATGCTGAGAGCACTGTGAACAATTTTCAGTACTGTCATCTGTCCTGAGACTAGCAAGGCTGTCAAAGCTAGTTTGACTAAGGCAGCTGCATGGTTTTGGAAATATGCAGGCTGTTGCATGCACAAGGAAGCGTCCAGCTGTTGAAATAGGAAACTCAGTGTTTGGGGTTTTTGGGTTTTCTTCTTAAGGAAAGCTCAGGAAAAGGGAAGGAATCCCTTTTCCTGTCTCAATAAACAAGGAACCAAATAACTAGTTGTTGACGTTTTCCTTTCTTATGGTAGTTAATGTTAGAGAATTGGTGGCTTTATTTTTTCCCTTACAGTATTTTTCAACTTCATGTGAGTGAGAATCCTCTCCAAATAGTGTTTTTCCAGTGCATTTAACACCTAGTGGCATCCGGGGGGATAACTTTGAGTGCTTTCAGTTTGCCCTGGTTCCTCCTAGCATACAGTGGAGAGGGCCTTGGCTTACAGTCGGTGGCTTGACTCTTCAGTTGCTCTACCTTTTTGAGGCACTAATTTATTCAATTATTTGGTTTTGTATTTGACTGTTTCTCTTAGGAGAACATTTTGTTTCCTGCTCAGTTTGTAACTGGCTAGAATGTTCCAAAGTCAGCAGTCTAGAGCCCTGGGTGAGGAGTTTGGGTCGTGCTTTAAGTCACTACCACTGCTCTTAGGGACAAAAAACCTTTAGAACTTGGAGTCCTGCCTGACCCATGCTGGAGAGCACAAGAACCTTGCTGAGAATCCTACCAGAATGCAATTCTGCTTCTTGGAGATTAAGGTAAATGCTTCCCTCCTCTGTCCACTGTCACTTGGTTGTTTTGATTTTCTTTGTTTGTTTTCTTTCCTCTTTAATAGTTTGCACCTCAGTCCTGTCAACTTGAAGAAAAAAAAATCTGCCTGATTTCATAGTATATCTCCTCAGACATGAGGAGGTAACATTTATCTTAATCTTTTCCTGTGCTACAGATGCAATGGATCAGCTTGAGCAGAGAGTAAATGAATTTTTTATGAATGCAAAGAAAAACAAACCTGAATGGAGGGAAGAACAAATGACATCAATCAAAAAAGTAAGGAAATCACAGGAGTGGGTCACATTTTTCTTTTGCAAATGAACACAACTGTAGGAAAAAATAGCTTATGATTGATGGAGACTTACATGTTCAGATCTGTGACTTCCCTTGGGCATTCACAGAGATGGATAGAACTACCTAGGAGGAGAAAAATGACTGAAAGGTTTCTTGATCAAGTATGTCTCAACTTCTACCCAGTACTTGCTAACATTTTGAAAATGATGAACTTGAAATGGTGAGGAAAGCAGGTACTAAATTTTCAGATCAGACTTTTTGTTTCTGCTTGTTTGACATGAAGTGGCATACGTTCACTTTCTTTTAGAGATGTTTTTCATGCTTACCTCTAGCCTTTCCTGTGATTCTTTTATATGTAATACCTATGATATATGTAGCTTTAGGTAGGGAGGAAGAGGATGGGTGGGTACTGTTTTATCTTTCAACACTCAGGCGGTGGTGGTGGTATTGTTGCTAAAGTAGTCCATCATTTTGTCAGGAGAAACTCCTAAACTCCTTTGTTGTCTCCTACACTTGCTACTTCAGCCCCTCATTTGGCCAGGGGTTTTGATTGGTTTGTGAGGGGGTTTTTTGGGTTTTTTTTTGTTTTTTTTTTAAAGAAAAAAGGAAGTCAAAGCTCTGACTTCCCTAGAGTAAACTAAATAAATTAAATCAAAATTTCAAGTATTTTTTGCCTAAGGATGATACTCTTCAGTGGAAATTGAGAATAAAAAGGCACTTAAACCTGTTTAAACATAGAGTGAAAACATGTATAAACATACTTATAAAAAAAGTTTTGTCTGTGGCTTTTCCTTAGGTACAGCAAACTTAACAGTTGGATCACTTTAGTAAAATTATTCTATAATACACTAAATGTATTTTAAAATAGACTGTAAATTATACACATCATTATCTCTATTTAACTACAGTGCTGGAAAGGCCTCCCTTCAGAGTACTGTTCAGTGTCATTTTGGAGGCCAGTAGTATCTGCAGTGGTCCTAAAGATCTGTATGAAGTAAAAGACATCATCTCATTTTGCTGTGTAATATAAAATAAGTCCAAGACTGCTTTGTTGTTTTGGGTTTTTTTCTTGTAGCATTTTTTTCAGAAATCTAAATATCATTCTAGGAGGAAATGTCCACGTCTTGTAGTTTGGCTTTTTCTAAGGCAGAAACAATAAATGGATACATACTATATCTCATCTAAAATTTAGCTGACTTGTTTACAGTAGAATTGCCAAGCCTTTCTGAAAGCTGCCTTGAATTTCTCCTTCTAACATACATTTTATGATGCATAACAATTCTTTTTGTAACAGGATTATTATAAGGCTTTGGAAGATGCAGATGAAAAAGTGCAGCTGGCTAATCAAATATATGATTTGGTAAGTGGACGGAAGGCTTGTGGTGAATTCCCTAAAGGTTTGGATAGGCTGTACTGCCTGTACTGTTGTGTCAGCTACCTACAGATGTTTTGCTGATGAAAGAAATGCTTAATATTTTATTGACTTGTTAGAGTTTTGTTACTTAAGGTAGTATCTATTAGTTAAATACCAAATATGCAGAAATTATTTTAGAAATCGTATTTATGCATGCTGATTTGACTTATTTTTCTGAAAAGAGGCCATGAGCAAGTTGCTCTTCCTTACAGCATGGATTTTGAATTTTACATATATTTATTTCACATTTTCTCATAGAGCAGAACCTGCAAGTCAGACTACACTAAAATACAGTAGACATAAAGCATTTCTTGTGCTTTAGTTTCACTTCAACTGACAAAAAGTTAGCTGATGTGTACAACATACAGGTATACCCTACTATATGAGTAAAGATGAAGAAAGCATTTGAAACATAGTGCTTCTTGCTATGGTATTAAGTTCAGATTATTTGTTGTTAATTTTCAGTGCCCAAATGCACATCGTAGTTTACTCAACTGCCGTCTTTACACTTTCAGTTTAGAGACATTTTTACTCAATACCCTTAAGTTTGCTGATGTGTACCGTGGCATACAAATCACAATACAGTAAACTTTCAAGTTCCCCAGTGCAGCCCAACCTCTTCTAAAGGTCATGTATTGTTCTTTCTCTTCCCCTTCCTACTCCCATACCAACAGCGTCCGTAAGTCATCTTCATCCTTTTTCTTAATAGAAGCACTTTGTGCTGTACCTTGAAACATGGCCTAGAATACGAGGAAGGCTTCTAGCTGCTGAGCCACTATGCAACCTTACTGTATCCTGTGACTGCACAGCTTAGAAGCAACATAACTTTAATCTGAGTTCAAGAAATGTAGGTGACTGAGACGTTATTCTTCTGTGTGTTTTCATATGTGCATAGTGCTGCATGGCAGAGAATTGCTGGAAGGAAAATATCAGCAAGACTGGTTCGAAGGATGGAGGATTCATGTTCCAGAGCGGGGTGCTGTTTATTGTTGTTTTGTCTCAAAAACAGGTAGATCGTCACTTGAGAAAACTGGACCAGGAACTTGCTAAATTTAAAATGGAACTTGAAGCAGATAATGCTGGAATTACAGAAATACTAGAGAGACGTAAGTGTGCTTGGTTTGCTTTAAGAATGTGACAGGTTTTCTGTCAGTTTGCGGAATGAAAACGCCATACACTTGTTAGTGGCCTGCAGTATTTCCAGTTCTTTCAGAATTGTGTTTTAACCCACATACTTTTCATCAGTCAGTGATTCTCAAGTTTTAGTTTCAACCTCAGTTTTTACCAGTGAAGTCAAAATACAGCTGAGTCATCAGAATATCTTTTCTTTCCACACAACTGTTGCACTTCTGAATTGCTACAGTAAGTTCAGAACTCTTTGATTCTGTGTTTAGCGACTGTAGGTGTTCAGACAAGTACTTCAACCTAAGCGTGGCACCGACCCAGTTGATAGTGTGCCATTTCCTACTTGAATTGATTGCCTCCAAATTGAGAAGAATCCTAATTTTAGTTATTTAGTTATAAATGTAGACTGTCCCATGAAGTTAGGTCCATGGTTGTAATGGTTTGGCCTAGGCCTTTTTCCTGGTAACCAGCTTGTAACCAGGGAAGTGGTCATGTTCCCAGTATTCCATATGATTTTTACATAACTGGGGGTATAAATAAGGAGGGGGAGAGGCCTTTGCTCTCTCTTCCCTTCCGGTGGATCCGAAGACACAGGTTCTCTGCTATCGGTCTCACCCGTCCCTTGGAGGCGTGGGTTCAAATCCCACTTCTGACACCCACCATGGTAAGCACATAGCGTTTACCTTGGCGGGTCTGTGGCAATGTGATGTAATCAATCTGCCACGCTTCCCCATATTTATACTTGTTCCAGCGTCCACCATAACATAGGGGCTTCATCCTCTTTGCCTGCTTAATAGCAGCACAGGTTTCACAGTCGTGGATAACCTGGGAGATAGTGTCCATGGTTAAATTCACCCCTCGGTCTCGTGCCCATCTATAGGTGGCATCTCAACCCTGATGACCTGAAGCATCATGGGCCCATTGAGCTAGGAACAATTCTCCCTTTTGCAGTAGTCCCACAACAGAATGGTCTTCTGAGAGGCCAGGTAGGGCAGATAATTGCTTGGATTTTTCTTCATCCACTGTGGCTACACCAAAAGCCCATCGGTACCCCTTTGGGTCCTTGAAGTCCTTTGAGGTAGTCCATACCAAGGATATAAGGGGCTTCTGGACCTGTCACAATGGGATGCTTTTCCCATTGGTGTCCCATCAAGCTTACTTCGGCCTCTGCCACTGACAACTCTTGTGACCCTCCTGTCACTCCAGAAATGGAAACGGCCTCTACACTTTTATCCTCTGACAGCATCAGTGTACACTGGGCACCAGTATCTATCAAAGCACAGTATCTCTGAGGATCCAACGTGCCAGGCCATTGAACCCACACAGCCCAGTAAACCCTATTGTCTTCCTGTTCCCTCTCCTTCACCTGGCAGAAGGCAGGGACCCTCTAATGGTCTTGGGCAGAGGAGTCGCTGTTGGATTTTTGTTTCGACTTACCAGAGACCTTCTTATCATTCCAGGAGCGGACTTCGTTCTCCTTGTTTTTTGACGATCGCAGTTCTTTCTTCTGGGCATCTACCTTAACCACGTGGACATGTTTCTTACTGTCTTCCTTCTGTTTTAGCTCTTTCACTCTGGCTTCCAGTTTGCAAGTGGGTTCGCCATCCCACTTTCTCATGTTCTCTCCCTTGCTGCGCAGATAGGACCACAGTTGATAACGTGATTTACGCTTGGAACTTTCTCTCCTTCTGCGTGTCCTGGAAGGAGATTGTGAACAAGACCAGGACTGAGATCGAGATCGAGGTCAGGATCAAGACTGTCTTCTCGGTCTATCTCTATAGTTTCTATCATCTCGGTCTCCATAGTCATCCTCGTATTTGTCTCTGTGGTCTGTATCATCTCTGTTTCTACAATTGTCCTCACATGTAGAGCATTTATAAGGCCTCTTCATTTCCTCTCTAGGATATGTGGATCGGTAGGAGGAGTTTTCCAAATTTTCTGCTGTGGTCTGTATCCATGTACACATGCTTTCCATGCTCAGTTCATCCATCTTTGGATGGTATACTGCTATTAAGCAGTTAACATATGGTACAGGGGCACCTTCAATTACTTTTCTCCACATCAGCTCCGTACAGGGAATCTTCTCTGGTTCCAACTCATTATAATAGTCAGGGTTGTAATAAATTGAGTTCCAGCATGGCTAGATCTCGCAGGTACTGGACTCCTTCTTCTGCAGTTGTGCAACATCTCGGGGAACTCATTAAAAATTCCTTAAATGGGTACTTTTCCCTCACTGCATAGAGGATCCAGAGCCAGAGATTAATAATAAATGGCTCTCTTTGCAATTGCTTGTTTGATTTCTCAGTCTTGAGCAAGTGAACCTAGTTGTTTTGCTTCTTGACCGTCCAATAGGTGACTCCTGGCTCCACTATCCCAGCATCGTACCAACCAGGTGAGAATTCGTTCACCAGACCGGCGGCTGCAATCTTATCGTAGATCATGAAGCTCCGCTGTAGTCATTGTTCACACCACTTCCACTCCAGGGTAGGAGGAGCCCCTCCTACCTGGATCCGTTTCTGCTTCTTTTCTGTAGAATCTATGCAGAATCGCTTTCACTCTCCCTCCCTCTCTGCCTCTCTCACGTGGAGGCAGAGGCTGAGCAGGCTGTGGGGAACCTGGATCCGTTTCTGCTTCTTTTCTGTAGAATCTATGCAGAATCGCTTTCACTCTCCCTCCCTCTCTGCCTCTCTCACGTGGAGGCAGAGGCTGAGCAGGCTGTGGGGATGGGCTTCTATGCCACTCTCTAAGCCCATGGAATGGAGGTACGGAATAGTCTTCTACACCCTGCAGTAGAGATCTCATAGGTGGGGGCAGAGGCTGAGCAGGCTGTGGGGATGGGCTTCTATGCCACTCACTAAGCCCATGGAATGAAAGTAGGGAATAGTCCTCCACGCCCATGGATGAAGACTTCGAGGGGTCGGCCCCCTCCATTGGGGGTGGAGTCTTCAACCATTGTTCCATTTCCTCCATTGTACAGTCAAGAAGAGTATAATCAGGTGTCATCAGTGTCTTTGGTGGTTTGTTGACCGTCTGTGCTGCCACTCCTTCCTTTGGGCGCACTCCTACTTCCTTTGAGGGCATTCCTGCTCTCACGACTGCTCCTTCCTCCTTTACAGCCCCATATTCATCCTTTACTACATACTTGGATGGAATTTGGATAGGTTTCATGTGGATGACTGCTTCCTTTGCTCCCTCTCCTTCATCTTTTCCTTCTTCTGCATGCCTTAATCGTGGAACTGGGCCCATAGTTTGTGCATCATCTCTCATCCATATCTTCTTCTTAGTTATTGGAGCAATAGTGATTTTGGGGTTTATGGTTTCACTCCCCATCTCAGTTGTAGACTTGACTTCGGATGTCATAGGTTGAATTCCAGTGCTCCTGGAAATTCTGTGATCTATAATAGGAGTCATTTTGTCCTCGATCTCTATAGGCTCAACAGGGGCATCGTTGGTTTCAGGTGGCTCATTCTGGGTTTCTGCCTCAGCCTTAACCTTTTGAAAGTGGTCTATGGCAGCTCTATAAACGCAAGCTAGGCCCCAGCAGAAAACAGAGTCGCATATTTGGATCATTGCATGAGAAACACCCTTCCATTAAACAACGGGTTACCTCATCAGGATCAAACACTTGTTCTGGCGTGAAGTCCCAAGTAATGGGATGTGACACACGCCCCATCATTTTACCAAAATTTGCCCAGTTTTCCTGCCAACCGGGAACTGGTTGCTCTGCCAGTTCCCTAAGCAAAGCTCCAGTGATTCCCCCAGAGATTTGATCTTTCCTGCAACAGAGAAAGCAATGCAACACCATTTTTCCAATTTCACATAACACCTTAATTGTCTTTATCAATAGTAGCACGGTTACCAAATAATTTAGGTAAGGGTTAGGGCCAACCCTAATACTGGGGATCTCCATTACCAGGCCTTTGATGTCAACATTTGGGAGAATAGACAGAAATTGGTATAGACCATAGCCCTCAGAACTGTCTCTCAGAGGGTATCCTGTAACAGGTACAAATACTACTAGAATAAGGAAAAAAGTCAGTATAATGGCCATGGTTTATATATTCCCTTTCTCTGTTCCCAAACAAAGCTATATTTATATAAACAATACCTCTCTTGGCAGCTCTCCCGGTGATGTTTACCAAACAATACCTGTCTTGGCAGCTCTCCTGGTGATGTTTACCAAACAATACCTCTCTTGGCAGTTCTCCTGGTGATGTTTACCAAAACAACACCTTTCTTGGCAGCTCTCCCGGTAATGNTAAAATGCTATGTACACAGTAGAGGGAACGCCCCAAAGGGAAAGGGAAAAGGGAAGGAAAAAGGGAAACTAAAACAGGTATGTACACTCGAAACCCAGCATAGAACTAATAAAACAAAATCCTAAAACTCTCCTTATGATAGCAGAGTCGCACTGACCGACTGCCAGCAGCTGCCACCTCTCAAGGCCTACAAGACCTGCAAGGTTTGACTCCTCCGCAGGGGCAAGACCGATAGCAGAGAACCTGCGTCTTCAGATCCACCCGAAGGGAAGAGAGAGCGAAGGCCTCTCCCCCTCCTTATTTATACCCCCAGTTATGTAAAAATCATATGGAATACTGGGAACATGACCACTTCCCTAGTTACAAGCTGGTTACCAGGAAAAAGGCCTGGGCCAAACCATTACAGTAGTGGTTTTATGTTTTTTGAAGCGGAGAGAATGGATTGTTATGGGGTAGTGAGGGAGAAGCGTTTTGGGTAAGAAACCTGCACGCTTAACAAATACAGCAATGCTGTTATTCAGAAGGAACAAAAATGTAATGTGTCAGCTTTTTGTCCAGCTTGGTGTAGAAGGATCTGGCCTTTCTGTATGCATCAACATTGAGACATCAGGTTCAGTTGTGATTATGATAAATTTCAAAGTTAGTTTAACTACTGTGATTGTGGAGCTAAGAGGAGGTAGTGACTGTTCTCATACCCAAGGACAGTGAAAAGTAGCCTAAATCACTTGAGAAGATTGGGAATAAATATTCTTTCTTTGAACTTTATGTGGCTTTGTGATAAAAAATGGGAGGTTTTTTGATATTTTATTGTAATTGCTATTACAAATAACATGCACAAAAAGTGCTTCTAATGAACTAGCCACTACAGAAAAGGCCCAGTTTATTTTAGGTGGAAACTCAGCTGCAGTTTTAAGATTGATACTGTCTGCAGTTGAGCTATGTGTTTGTTGAGGTAGACAAGTAGAATTTCAAGAACTCAAAATAGAAATGGACCAGACTGAGTGTTGCATCTTGTACATTTTTGGGTTTGTTTTTTTGTTTTTAATAAAGGTTTTAGCTTTCAGAGTAAATACTTATTGTTGAGGTTCCACCAGAGGGCAGCCTATGGACTAATTCATAACGAGGTTAGTCTTAACTCAGACAAAATACCTCCTTTGAACCTCTTCTAGAATAACTTTCTTTAAACTTTTGTAATACAGTCATGTACTTTTTGCAAGCACTAAAAGAAAAGAAAAGGAAATGTTAAAGGTACGGATTTTGAAAAATGAACGTGAATCACTTTCTTGAATTGTCTTCTGTGTAAATGGAAGCTAGCTGGTAGGTATTGCAGCTAGTAAAAACTCTTTTTGCCAAAGATTGGTACACAAAGTGTTTTATAGTGTGCTAAGGGAATTTTTTGGTAAAAAAAACTCCTATTCTGTGATTGTTTGGCCTCATGGATAATACTACAAGTAGTGTTTTCTTAGACATACACTTGCATTTGTGCCCACCCCCACTTCCCCTTTTTTTCTACTTTCTTTTTTATTATCTTGTTTGTATTGTTGCTCCATGTGTTTTGAAGGCTAAGAAAATTTGGATAGTGATCTGAAACCTTTCCTGTTGAATGTTAGATCATCTTGAAAGGCACTGCTAGTGCCTCTTGACTCAGTGGGACAAGTTAGTACAGTTGACATCTTACAGTCCATGTTAGTATAGATGGTCAGTAATTTGGTGCAGCGTTCTCCAACTGTCACCGCCTTATGTACAGCTCATTTGAATAGTGGCATGTTAAAGCCAGTGTTGATGTTTGTTCTCCTTATTGGCCTTGATTTCGACAGATGAACGGCAGCAGTCATCAGTTTTTATTTTCAAACTGTTCTTCTCACTGTCTCCTTGTACTGCAGGAAGTGTTTCAGCTCTACCAAAAGTCCTTCTGATTAAAATAAAGACAACCGCATAGTGATTTGGTTAATATTGTAAAGACTCTTTTAGTATTTAAAGTAAAAACCATGCCAAAGGTGACTATGAACTATTCCTATCCTTTTTACGTCCCTCTTAGGGTCTCTGGAGCTGGATACACCATCGCAGCCCGTGAATAACCATCACGCCCATTCTCACACTCCAGTAGAGAGTAAGTATTTCAGACTTACAAAAATGTCCACTTTTTATGTTTCCCTATTTTTCCTTGAGTAGTATCAGGACAAAAAAGTTCAGAACTTTTTCTCCACACATTGATGGGGGAAAAAAGGCATAATGCAATAATAATAATGTCTGTTCAGAAGAAGTGCAAAAATGAAATCGTAAAGCTTTGCTAATTGGAATTAGTTGAAAGTGCAGTTTTATTATGTTTAGCTTTAGTTTGGCTTTCAAGATGAAAAGTTTTTACATTTAAGTTCCTTTTGTTTGTTTCATTTAGAAAGGAAACACAATCCATCTTCTCACCATAGCACAACAGATCATGTTCCTGAAAAGAAGTTTAAATCTGAAGCTCTTCTATCTACCCTGACTTCAGATGCTTCTAAAGAAAATACACCAGGTAATCTTAATTGTCTTGCATATTATTACTTTTTAATCTGAAGAAGAGGCTCATGGAAATCAGAGGCTTATACTCTTTCCTCTGGGATTTTCAGTCACTTTAAACATGAGAAATTGCAGGTATTGTTACTCATCTGTGTTGTCCATGAAGCACATCAGCTTTGTTGCCATGTAAGAGCTGCATGTTGACTTTTAATTTACACTGCTTGGAAGAAGATAACAAATACAGATTCATTCAGCCAGTAGTAGAAATTTACGAGATCACTGCATTATTTTTGGAAAAAGAAACATATTGCAACGATTCCCAAAGTAAGGGAAATGAATTTTCACTCTTTCAGGCTTTTTAAGGGTTGGTCTGATGTGGCATCAGCAACAATAGAATAAAATTCTTTCATGTGTTATCTGTTTCAAAAGAGGTGGATAGCCTTTTTGAGTAGTGAATAAAAAAAAATCCCACAGCTTTGTCCATTTTCATAATTAGAGTGTTTTCATAGTTTCATTTCTGGAAGAAGAGATTCTGAGAGGTTTTATTAAGTAAACTACCTTATGCTTTCAAATTTGGTGCTCTTCATCCATTTTAAGTAGTATATCCCTCATATCCATGTTACTTTTCTTTTGAAGAAACTTCACATGAAATGGCAAATAAAATGTAACTGTGTTTGAGCAGCTGTCAGTCTGTAGATGGCCATAGAAATCTGTTGCATTAAAACTATTATTTGTAAGTTTCTAGAATTAAGATTGTTACAAGTTGTACTTCAGAAGCAGTATAGATTTACAGTCAAATTCTTACCCTCTTTTTGATAGGTACAGTAGTCGGCGTCATTTCAGTGGAGATTGGGATTACGTAGACATAGAGCAGCTGCATCTGTCCTTCAGTAGCTGAATGTGGTAGTGGACCTGTCTTTCTAAAAGGACTCCTTGCACATGAGGATAGGTGGGGCAGCAAACTCTTGGCTTTTTTTAACCCAAGGCAATACTGGCTGTGTCAAATCACTTTTTAAACTTTTTTCCCAATGATCAGAGTGCTCTGGTGCATAGGTGGAGTTCCTGCTCTTTCGCTGGTTGTCATATATAACTCGTCTTAAAATGCAAAGGAATTTAGTTTCATTTTGAATTTCATTAATGTATTCTGTTCATCAAGGGTGTCGAAACAGTAATTCATCATCCTCTTCAAACAATGCATACAATACAAACTCTTCTCAACCATTGGCATCATATAACCTGGGCTCATTATCTTCAGGATCTGGGGCCGGTGCAATTACCATGGCAGCAGCTCAAGCAGTGCAAGCCACAGTGCAGGTAATGTCAAAACCTCCTTGTGATTCTGCCATCCACTGGTGATTAAGAGGAAAGACTAGTCATTTTTTGTTTTTAATCTGAGTTCCCATGATCACGTTCAGCTGGTGTGGTTCAGTTCTCATCATTTTTGTTTATATGCTACAGTTTCATGCTGTAAAGTTTGCATAAAGGGACAGCTTGTTTTCCAGCTTTTCCTGTGGAATATTCTTACACCTTTTTACCACTTACCATCATTTTGTTAACAGGGTGACTAATGAACATGTGCAAGTAATTAGCAGTTAGCAGCCTGGTATATGTCTTCTGTAAGAGCTCTACTGTGTAATCTGATACAATAACAGTGTTCCTTTTAGATGAAGGAAGGAAGACGAACATCCAGTCTAAAAGCCAGCTATGAAGCATTTAAGAACAGTGATTTTCAGCTTGGAAGAGAATTTTCATTATCCAGAGATTCAACTGGATATTCATCATCAGCTCTAGCATCTACATTAACACAGACATTAAGTTCATCAACAACAGATTCACGAAGTGGCAGAAAAAGCAAGTAGGTTTTCTTACTTGTTGGCTGCAAATACAGCTTCTAAGACAGCTAAGCTTTCTTTTAAAGGTCATGAGCCATATTACAAATAGATTATATTTAATATTTGGAAGGAGGGTCAGCAGAAAGTAGTTATTGCCTGCTGGCCTTTCTTTTTTTCAGGGCTTTCTTTGCCTTCTGTTTTTACTTAAGCAAACTCACTCTTAAGGTTTTAAATAAATGTCTTGATTTTCTTTTTATCTGTTATATTCTATTTTCTTCCATCATATTTCTATGTTCTGCAGAGAAGATTGGGCCTAATGGCAAATGTTGGGAGTTACTGGTTTGTAGGTGGTTTTGAAGTAATCTGGAGATCTGCCAAAGCCTTCTGATGGCTGACCATCTAGGACAGGAAACAGAATGAGTTTTATTTTTGATTAAAATAAAATCTAAAAACATTTTTAACAACATAATGTCACAACACGTTGTGACAGCAACCACGTGTTGTGCTTGAAAGAGTTTAACTCGGAATGCCCCTCCTTTTAAACTGACATGCTTTTTTTCTTCATACAAATTTGTCTGTGTTCACAGCTCAGTAATTGAGTCTCAGAAGTGCTTTTCATGTGTGGATATCTTGGGTGTCAGATCTCACCTATAAGCAAAAGCACAAAATTTGTATTCTGACACTGTTCCTGTGGAGTGGTTGGTGATGCTTGAGGGGAGATTAGCTTTGAATCACTCATCTGCCAAACAAAGTTATCTGTAGTACATGACATATGACATTATTTATATGTAAATATCTGGTTTATTGGTAACAATATTTTTTATGGGGGCTCTATGTCAAGGCAGTAGATGGAAAATTTTGTGAAGAAAAACATATCATTAAGCCATTTGGTAATTTAAACCTGTAAGGTCCAGCTGATTACAATAGCCTATCTTGAACTTGTAAGAGCTGTTAAGACTTGTCTCCTTTTCCAAAGAGCATTCAGCATGTCTGTTTCAGCTCTTGAAATTGTTGAATAAAATCTGTTAGGGAGTGATGCTTTGGGATTTACATACTTCAGAGTTAACAAAGTACTTGTTTGTGGACCTTTCACTTGTCAGAAAATGAGTTTAAATTGTGTTACACTCCTGTTTTCTCTGTTCCTTTTTTTGTTTTCCCCAGAAACAACAACAAATCCTCAAGTCAGCAGTCCTCATCATCTTCCTCTTCTTCATCTCTGTCATCATGTTCTTCTTCATCTGCACTGGCGCAAGAATTGTCTCAGCAAACAGCAGTAATACCAGAGTCTGATTCTAATAGCCAGGTTGACTGGACCTATGATCCAAATGAGCCACGATACTGCATTTGTAATCAGGTAAGGATGGCTTCCAGCCTGAAATACAACCAGAGCTGCTGTTCTGCTCTAGTTGAACTTCCTTCTCTGGTTGCTAATTTAAAAACATTGTTTGCAGTCTTTTGAAATTCTGATCTGTTTTTATTTACTTACTGGTGATAGGAATAATGAACTTAATTGTTGAAGCTGAAAACAAGCAAGTTTTCCAGTGACGTGACATACATTAAAGCCTCACAGAAACTTGAGACTAAATGACAACATAAGAAATTTGTATTTAAAAATGCCTCTTCTTATTTTAAACACTTTAAAGAGTGTTGGCTCTTTTTAGAGTTTATAGAATTCAGTAATTCTCTTGAAATTATTTGATCGTGTCAAATGAAGTGCTTGAAGTTGTGACGTATGCAAGGGAAGTGCCATGCATCGACAGAATATTGAAAACTGGATTGGCAATGCACTGGGTACTGGTGTTCATTTTACAGTGTGCTTCATTCACGTGTTGGAAGCTGATCTGTTTTATCCGACCTTAGACATGCAGAAATACACTTCTTCTGCATAAAAATTTTTTGAAGATCAGTTTGCTGTGAGCTTGGTCTTTGAGTTGTGTAACAAGAGAAAAATCAAAATAATGTTGCTGCTTTTAGCGGAGAAACTCCTCAAAGGAAAATTCTTGAACTTTAGCCCTTTGAAAATGTTTATAGCTTTTAATTAATACTTACTGATATAAGTGGTCTTTTTCTTATTTACTAGGTGTCCTATGGTGAAATGGTAGGCTGTGATAACCAAGATGTAAGTAACAAAGTTCAGAAGTCTCATGAGAGGCTTGTGCATGTAACTATTGCTTGCAGGAGTTACTTTTCTTCACAACTGGTTTAGAGCTATTTAGAGTAGTATGCATATGAGTTGAACCATTTGTGAAGAAGCTTCTGCTCTGTTCCCACAGTTCAGCTTCTTTTGGAAGGCTTCACCCATTACCAGGAAGATTTCACATCCTTACAATGCCCTTTACTTGTAGGAGCCTTTAGCTGCATTATTACAAGTGTCAGTTTTATCCTTCAAATAAGAAAGCTACAAAAGAACAGTTGAGTGTAATCATGTATTTCCTGAGATACTACATTTAAACAGAAGTGATAAAATTACTGTTGTGTCACTTACTGTTGTCAAACTTAGGTGTTTTGAAGCTTGACATACTTTTTTTGCTCTGTTATGAGTTCATATATGACTTCTAGAATTTTTGTTGCATTCTTTAGTCTATTAAGTGTATACTGGGGACTTGAGATCCTGCACTCCTCTCCTTTTGCACTGTGATGCTGTGTGATAAGCAGAATCCATACTTTTTACTCGTGTTTCATTTTCATAGAATTGTATTTGTGATGGGTGTTCTGGAAAAAAAACCCCAACCTCTCTTTACCTTTGTTTTTATAGTGCCCTATTGAGTGGTTCCACTATGGATGTGTTGGACTGACAGAAGCACCAAAAGGGAAATGGTACTGTCCACAGTGTACAGCTGCAATGAAGAGAAGAGGCAGTAGACATAAATAAGTTTTTTTTTCTTCTGGAAAAAAAAATGATGTACTAAAGGTTTTATAGAGGACTTGGGAGGGGGAGGAACCCCCATCACACTTCCTTGCAACCACTTAAGGGTTAACATAGCAATTGTAAGATCTTGAAACATTGATTTTGCTAGTTGTGTTAATATTGTAAATAAATTATTTATGCACATTGATGTGCTACAGATACTATTCCAGTGAGCCTTGGGTTGTTCCAGTGGCCAACATATGCAGACATTTGTACTATGAAACCATTTTCTCAAAGCAGTGGGCATTCTACAATTATTCAGTCCTCAAAAAATTCCAGTGAGTCAAGATTTTAAATGTATGTTTTATAGTCAACAGATATATTCTGCTGCATGTACTGTACTCAAGAGCTGTTCTGTAACAATATGTATATAAATGGTGCAGAAAGTAAGTGCTTCTGGAAAAAAAAAATAGACAATGGTTTTTAAAATGCCTTTATAGCTTTGGGTCTTTATGAAACTTAATTCAGCAGGCTGAAGAAAATGGTTCTTGTATACAGCGGGCTGTTGTCCTCTAGGGTACTCGAGTATGTAAAAACAATGCTGTAGAATAAAGCAAACCTGTGCCATTAGTCTTTACATGTTTCTGCTCCAGAGAAGGCTCAGGCCATAAGAGGGAAAAAAGGTGTTAAAGTGATGATAAATTTTTATACCAAATGTGTTTATTTTTTTGTGCAAGTAATCCTTTAAATTTGAATTGTATTAGGTGTTAAAATAAACCAACCTCAGCTCCTCATGTTGTTGTCTGTACGTTTATCAGAAAAGCTTTGATCTGGAATGCTCTCAGAAGAGTATAGCTAAGTTTGCGCAAGGAACTGCTACGTGTGACCTGTGTGAAGGATCCTTGTCCAGGAGGTGGGTGGATAACAACACATTTTTAGGCAAATGCTGAAACATCATTGCCCTTGCTATCTCTCTCTCCAAAGGATAAGTGGCACCTGCTTAAAAAGGCACAAAAGTTCTGCTTTATAGGTAGCTGAAGTAAAAATAATTAAATCTCTACTGTGTCAAGAGATGCCTACAGGCAGGATCACATTCCTGTTTTCCATGGCATGGATGGAAATAGGAAGGGGAGAAGAAAATCATGGTAAATGTATCTTGCAGCTGCCATATTCATTCCTAGATAGTGGTTTCATGTACAAGCCATACCTGGTTCAGAAAAGAGGAGAGGGAGAAATAGTTCATCCTGCTGTAGAATCCCTACAGAAACAGGGAGGATCATGTTAGGAAGCCTAAATATAGGCATTTAGCTAGGTTAGGAAACTGAACTTTAAATTAGACTCTTGACCAGGAATATATTTTTTTTTTTTAACTCACTTGCTTATTTGGGACACAGTTTGTACATTTCCTTTCACTGACAGTTCCCTTCTGTTGTTTTTGTCTGGCTCTTCCAGGCAGCACTGAACAGAAACAAGATTATTACTCCCTTTCTTCCTCCTTCCTTCCACAAGTGAAAAAAATACAACCCCTTGGGAATAAATATTTTCCTTTAGCACTGGTTGCTCTTTTGGCTGTCAGGCTGGACGATCATGACCGTGGTAGCTTTAGGGCGGGAGGGAAGAGGAAGAGTGTGTGTAAGAGAGAGAGAGAGAGAACACGTGTGTGTGCATGAGAGTGCATGAAGCAGGGTTTCAATACATGAGTACACAAACTGTGTCAAAGGAATATAGTTAGGCTTTTTAGTAATAGAGTACGTGCAGAAAGTGCAGGCTCTACCTAGACCAAAATGAAACCAGGCTTGTGCCACAACACTTATTTAAAACTGAAAAAAAGTAGGCACTTTAAATACAAAAACTGTAAAAGTAGCTGTGTAAGAAGGGAAATATAAATAGACTTCAGGAAAAGAATAATTGGTGAAAACTGGTGAAAAAGAGCAAAGAGCAGTCTAAATAAGGTTCTATTTAAGCCAGGAACCGAACCCACTGTGGAAATATCAATCTTAAAGTATCTGTTTTTAAGTGAGGCTATTGAGACAATAGAGATAAACTATTTGTTCTGTTGGAAACTGGTGCCATGCTATCAGCTGAAGTTAAATAAGCGACAGGTAATTTAGACTCCTCTTGGAATGAATGTTTAAGTCTCCGTGGCTAAGAAGTGCATTAAAGTTTAAGACCTTATATAGCAAAATCCCTCACTCTAGTGACACCATACCTAAGATGGTGCAGAGCCTGCAAGTCCAAATAAAACCTTCAGTTTTTAGTGTGAGCATTTTTTGAACAGTATCAGTTATTTTTTCATGGAGAAGCTGGTTTGAGAACTCATAAGAGGAAAAAGCTACCTTTGTCCTCAAATATGTTAGTGCTGTGAGTCAAAAGTTAAGAAAATAGAAATGGACAAGTGTGAAAAATGTGGAAAAAATGCAATATATAAGTCAAAGATGCAGAACAATTACATCTGTACATGCTTTTGTTTTCTTCTAACCAGGAAACCTGTGAGAGAAGCTTAAGGGTCAGCACATGATCATGGTGTAAAAGGCTCTGAAAATTTACAAGAAAGCAAAATTGTTTCTTCACTGTGCAAGAGGTTAGACAAATTGCATACCAGGGCCCTCTCTGCAGGTTGCTGGAGGATTGCTCTCAAAGTAAGGCACCTACAGACATGGGTCTGCAGCAAACTGATGTTCTAGAAGAACTTGCAAACAGAATATCTGAGCAATTATTATGTATTTGCAAACTGATAAAGGATTTGAAAGTAGCAATGATAAAAAGCAAATTAAGAAAAAAGCTTCAAGTTGGATCTACAAGCTTAACTTTTATTTGTTTGTACATTGATAGAAACTGATAAAGACTAGAATTAATGTATGTGTGAGCAGTTACATGTTGGCAGAACCCTTGCTTCTCGGTCATCAGAGTTCTTGGGAGTAGACAAGAGGTGGCCACATTGAGGTACACAGGGTCTCTCACCAAAGTGCCTTTAAAAACCAGTGATGTACTGGTAGAAAGGTGGTGGTCCCTTAATGTTACATGGCTGTTTGCAAAATACAAGAAAGGGTAAAGGAATACATTACCAATATTCCCAAAAAGTAGAGGCTGCTAAATGAGTCCAGCAGGACTCCGCTGCTCAACAGGTAGGTACAAGATCAGTTAAAGAGGGATTAATAGTAATGTAATCTCTGCACTTACTTTGGCTTCTCAAAAATAGCAAAAATGGAAAGTGTTTAAAGTAGCAGAACTGATACTGTGGTAAAATGGAAGCTGTAGTTCAGCATTTGCTAAAATAGTGTAAGTAAAAAATAATATATAAATTAATACTTAATTCTCAACCTACCTGTAGCTGTGACCTCTAAAGTAGTTATTGCTGTGTAGGGATGTGATTTCAGAGCAACCTAGCATGCAAATTTGTCAAGAAGTTGCATGATCGCTTGCAGACCTGTGCTTGCACACATCACATCTCATAGAAAAAACAGTAATTTCCTAGTTTGGTTCATAATAATGTATTTATTATAAACATGACTTTGTTTGCTTTGTATTCCCTTTGCCTACTGAAGAAAACCTAATCCTGGAGATATTGGGGGAAAAAACCTCCTAGCAACAACTACAGCAGTGAGATCCTTGCCTCCTGACTGCAGGAAATCTCCCTAATGCCGTGGATGATGAACACTGTTAGGACCCGCAGCTGCTTTAGCATTTTTAAAGACCTAATACTTCTTTGTATCTTGTACTTTGTGTTACAGAAACTTCTGAGCGTTGTGACTGCTCTGTTCCTTTCTAAATATTTATTCAGCAGTGTAATTTAGATTGAATCAACTGTGAACCACATTTATGAAAGTGGCTACTGCCAGTTAAGTTTGACTGAAGTTTGAGAGTACAAAACTCTTACAATAAAAGAGGGGATTCTTTAAATAAAGTGGGTGCAGTTGTTAAGCAACAGTTCCTGTATTTTTCGTAAAACCATCAAAACTTTGGAGAACCCTAACTATACTTTTGTTGCTAAACACAGATTTATTTATTAGGCTGACAGTTAGCGTGGTTTTCCTAACTAGGGTTATGCTAGGCCTTTCCTTATTCCTAGAAGAACAAAGAATAGTTTTACTGTATTTGCACACATGAGAACTGGTGAAATAGAAAGAGGGAGCAATGTGAACATAATTTTATATTGCCTCCACCTGCAGAATTCTGGCCTTATGATTTCAGGGTGAGTTTTACTGTTTCTTTTTAGAAGAAGGCATGTGGAATAGATGTTTGGATAAACTTTGCAAGCTGAGTGTGCTTAAGTGCTGGAAGGGGTCAGCCGGGGAAGTGCCATGGAATTAGGAAATGCTTTCTTGTCAGAAGTACAGGAGTCTTTTTCCTTGTGCTGATAAAGGAAATGTTTTTTACAGCTGCTTTATTTTGGTGGCACTAAAATGACACTGTTTCTGTGTATGGCCAAAAATAATTGCTTATTATATTAAAGAAAATATTTCAATAAATCTCCAATTATATAGTTGTCACATTAAGAAGCAAGACCCCCACCCAGCTGTCTGCCTCAGTTTTTCAGGACTGAATTGAACTTATTAGACTATTTGCTTGAAAACATGATGGGTTGGGAGTGTTTCTGCTTTCATGAATCATTGGGTATGACATTTCTTCACTTAAGTTATTTAAAAATGTGTTTGATTTCTCTATTTTCTCAGGCTTTTAAGGAAAATACATGCTATAGATGGATGGATTAGCCAGTAGTTGAACTTGTGTTCCTTAGTCAGGTCTGGAAAATTAAATGATCTACAGTCACTGGTATGGACCAGCTCCTTCTGTGAATTTAGGAATTATAAGGAATTATTTTAGGAATATTTAGGAATTATTTTAGACCACACCTTTCCCGGTGATCTTCCTGATAGCCTAATACACTTGGAATGGCTAAAGAACTGAGCAATAAACAGAACTTGAACAAAAGTTATTTTAAAATTACCATCAGAAATCAAAATGTGTTAATCATTTTGATACAGAATAGAACTTTTCTTAGACACTGGCTTAAAGCATGCTTTTGTCCACAGGAGTCTTGATTACAGAAGTAATGATTACCTTTGAGAGAATCACTTAGATCAAAACAGTTCTGTCCATCTCTTCTATAACATTGTGGGGTGTTCTTGTAAGACACAAGTACAATCTAAAATATGCACTTGGGAAACATCTCTCTGAAGTTTTAGCCTAGGACATGAAAACTAAAAATGAATTTCAGAAACAAAAAGGAGAAAAAACTCCAGCTTTAGTTGTTTTGGTTAGTATCTTCATTAGTGTTTAAGATTCACCAACTCTAAAGTACTTTTCATGTTGAAAGTGCTTTCCAAACACTCACTCACATCTATTTACTTAAAGACTTCTGTCAAGAGGGTGAAAGGAATGTGCTGGGAATGTCTCTCTATGGAGGCTTACAAGCCTTTCAATGGAAAAGATTATAAGTTTTCATTTTGCCTATTGTTTAAATTTTGAGCAGTAATAGTTAACTCATGAAAGGAGGAATCATCTAAATAGATTGTTCATAATTACATCAGGACATTATAAAAGTGTAGCCTGACTTCATATTTAGCTAGTGATAGCATGATTTTAAGTCAACCTCAACTACTGTCTTTAATTCTCTTTCTAAAGTTTGTTTTAAACCAAGCAAACTAGCTATCAGCCTTAAGTACATTGTATTTATTTTCTGTGTTGGCATTATCTAGTTTTATGTTATTTTCCAAAGCAAGCCATCTCTCTAATATGCTTTAGCTGTACAAGTGCATCAAAATACAGCCATACAAAAATAGTAACTGATTAAAAAATATTAATAAAAGCTTATTCAGCTACTTTATACAGGCTTTGAGAGGGATTCTGATTTAGTTACGGAATCATAGTATCATAGAATCATCTGGGTTGGAAGGGACCTCCAGAGGTCATCTAGTCCAACCCCCCTGTAGTGAGCAGGGATATCCCCAACTAAATCAGGTTGCTCAGAACCTTGTCTAGCCTCACCCTGAATACCTCCAAGGACAGGCAGAGACCAATGGGATGAGTTTTAATAAGGCTAAATGTAGAGTCCTGCATTTTGGGCGTAACAACCCTCAGCAGCGCTACAAGCTCAGGAAGGTGTGGCTGGAGAGCTCCCCAGCAGAGAAGGACCTGGGGGTGCTGATTGACAGCCGGCTGAACACGAGTCAGCAGTGTGCCCAGGTGGCTAAGAAGGCCAATGGCATCCTGGCTTGCATCAGGAATAGTGTGACCAGTAGGAGCAGGGAGGTGATCTTGCCACTGTACTCGGCACTGGTGAGGCCACACCTCGAGTACTGTGTGCAGTTTGGGGCACTGCAGTTTAGGAAGGACATTGAGCTACTAGAGAGGGTGCAGAGAAGGGCAACTAAGCTAGTCAGGGGTCTGGAAAACAGGCCTTATGAAGAGAGGCTTAGGGAGCTGGGGTTGTTTAGCCTGGAGAAGAGGAGTCTGAGGGGAGACCTTATCGCTTTCTTCAGCTACTTGAAAGGTCATTCTAGGGAGGCGGGTGTTGGCCTCTTCTCCCTTGTGACTAGTGACAGGACTAGAGGGAATGGGCTTAAGCTGAGCCAGGGTAGGTTTAGATTAGATATTAGGAAGAATTTCTTTACTGAAAGAGTGGTTAGATATTGGAATAGGCTGCCCAGGGAGGTGGTGGAGTCACCATCCCTGGAGGTTTTTAAGAAGAGGATAGATGTGTTTCTTCAGGGGATGATTTAGGGGTAAGAGTAGTGTAGGGCTATCAGTTGGACTAGATGATCTTGAGGGTCCTTTCCAACCGTAATGATTCTGTGATTCTGTGACCTCCCTGGGCAACCTGTTCCAGTGTTCCACTACCCTCATGGGAAGGAACTTTTTCCTAAAAAAAAAGTGTTTTATTATATTTTGCTTATATTTTAATTTTTTCAAGATCAAGTCCTAAGAACATCTACATCTGCTTTATGCACAGAACATAGGTCCATAAATACAAATGCATAACAAAACAACCCACAAAATAGACAATCCCCAAGAACCCAGTAATCATACAGAGAACAAAAGTGCTTCTATTCACGTTTCAGCTCCTCTGGACAATTTGAACTAGGTTTGAATGGCATTTTAGATCTCTTAAACCTGAGAAATATCTTCCTTAAACTTTTTTTAAGAGCACTTGTGCTGGAATGCTAGTTTTACATGTGGCCTGTTGAGAGCACCCAGTGGACAGCGCGGTGTTCAGCTTCCTCTCAGCCCTACCGCAGCAGTTCAGCACGACATTCCTCTTGCAGTTCCAGCTTCCAAGACACTTCCCCCAGCCCACTGCAATAGCCTTCAGGCATGTGTTGAGCAAGCTGTGCGGTCTAACAGACCAGAGCTGTGAGGCAGTCTAGTGACTCTGTGTGGGGCAGGAGACAAAGAACTCATCCGACCTCAAGCCAGCTGCAAGGAACACTTTCTGTGGCCTCTTTCACTGTATTTATTCCAGCTACCTTGCCTCTGCTAGCTCTAAAAAAAGAATTAGAAATATCATGTGGAGTAGTGATGTAGGTTGCAAAAGTCAGTGCTTAGAAGATGTAATGTACGTAAGGGTATTTTTAACTTTTGTGCCACAGTGGTTGCTGTTATCTTGTTCTGCAGCAATCACGCTGCGGCAGCTGGACTCACGAGAGGAACTGGGTAGTTATCATCATCTCAGTAAGTTCAGAAGTGTACCATTATCTTTTTCTGCTTGTCCATGAGAACAACTCTGTTTGCTTGTACAATAATCTCTCATATATGTGCACAATATGGGAAGTGCCTCAGGTGACACATTTCTATGCTGGTATGTTCTGGCAGCACCAGGAGAATGCCACGAACTGGAATGAACTATTATGTAGTGTAGTGGGTAGCATAGATAGAATGGGGCTGGTTAAATGTATGAGTGACTGAGAGGCACAGATGAGCATTTCATCTCAATTTCTGCATAATGTGGTTGTTGCTCTGTTAAACAAATACCCATCAGTACAAAGCCCTTTGATAAGAAAAAAATCAAGTTCTTGTTTCCTTGTGCCTGAAATACCTGCATGTATGATGTGGGTTAAGTTGTACCTTTACATAGATATTTACTGTACTTGGGCTAACCAAAATGTCTGAAATGATTGGCACCCAGAAAACTTGGTCTAATTGTCCTGTTCCCCTCCTCTGTTTACATCCTCCCTAACTGCTTAACTTGTACCAGCACTAGGGCCCACTGGACTTCTCCAAGAGTTCATTCAACTCACTCACCTGCCAGAAACCCAACCCAGCTGCATGATATGAGAACCACTACAAAGTAGGAAGAGAGGAAGGGAAAGAGCAGGAGTGGAGGTGAAGAGATGCTAAAGGCAGGGGAGATGGGAGCAAGCAAGACCTTCCTCTTTTTCTTACCAGAAATGGGAAATACTAGACAGCTTGATCTGCCCACGGAACAACATCTTTCTTGGAGGAAAACATCCAGCAATCACAGCTCTTAACACACTGATAAAAAGTACAGACTAGACACCTAAAATGGACTCTATTTTGCCTATATATATGGAGTGTAAATAGTACGATAACAGGAGTAACAACACTGCTTATGTAGTCCAGCTTATTTATTGCCTCGAACATAAAGACAAAATATTCAAGAAATTGAACAATAATGAGAAGCTAAACCAAAAGGGGTCTCTCCCCTAAAACATTTCTCCCATTAACATCAACTGTTCTGCTTTCCAAGGATCTGCAGAATCTTCTCTGCTAGCCTGCTTTCAGTGTGAGCCAAATCAGAAAGTAGAGCCAAAGACGTGAATCTTTGTTCTCTGGAGTGGTCTGTGGAACAAAATTGCAGTGTCATTAAGGCTTACTGTGTTCTATGAATGGAAAAGGGGAAAGAGTCTGGGGTGTTACTAGGCTGGGATTAATTTAAATCTCTGTAGTATCAAGACTTTCAATGTGCAGAGCAGTAATGAAATGTATTTCTCCTGTGTTCTTCACCCTGTGCCAATCTTCCCCATTCACTGTTTATAATGGGACCACACACAGGATTGAAGATGCTGCAAATCTAATTGCAATTCAGGGTGAAGTAAAAAATCATGGAGAGTGTGGCTGAGAAGTCTTTCTTCAGCACAGTTTAACTCGGTATTTTGCCTGAATATTTACAGTGCAATTAATGTCTATTGCTAATTAAACTTTTATCCAATACTTGAAGTTAGTGATAATTTCTGGCCCCTGGCATGGTTTTTAGTGTGCTAGAAAATGAAACAGAAATTAAAAAGTTGACCATTGTCCTGGTTTGAGCTAGAACAGAAATGATTCTGTTCAGATTTGACTTTTCAGCTCAGTCTCTCTCAGTGCTGCACTTTCTGCAGCTCACAGCATGTTCTCACAGGCAGTGTCTGCTGCTAGCAGAGAGAGCACTTGATGTTTAGAGTTAGTTCCAAGGGTTGCTTGCAGCCCAAGGTCACTGCTAAATCTTGTGTCCCACATTAGAGGGTGCAGGGTAAAAGGTCTCACCTGTGGGGAGGAGGGAACAGGACAGGTGACACTGAACTGCCCAAGGAAGGAATCCATCCCATGTGTGCTATATTGAGTATAAAGCTGAGGAGTCACAAGGGTCAAGCTCTGTTTTTCCATGTCTGAGAGGACTCTGTCCTTCTGCCTTTGATCCCAATCCATGAGTTCCTGAATCCAGTTCCACAATCCCACTCCTGAACCTCCTTCCCATCTGCCATTGAGTCCAGCCTGGGACTTCCCCAGTGCCTACCAGTGGTAACGGTGATATGATTGCCATCAGGGGGTGGGACTCACTATTGGTTTTGTGTATATTTCATTTTATTGTTGTTATTTTTCTTAAAGCCGTTTTAGTTTTCTTTTCCAGTCTGTAAGTCTCTTTCCCTTATTCTGTTTCTCTTCCCTTTGGGAAGGCAGAGTGGTTCATAGAGAGCTTCTGTCACTCCTTTAGTGCCCAGCCCAGCCCTGACCCTTGACACCCGTAAATGGTGGAAACTGCATAGAGGTTTGCACTGTGAAGCTGGCAGACATGATTGCAAACACTTGACTATCAGTTCATTTAGAAATGAGCTGTCTGAGCTTATTTTTCATGTAAGCTCATGTATCACTGAAATGGCTGCTAGGATGCCATACTATGTCATTTGAAACTTGCTGTAGCAAAGAGCAATTGTGGATAGGTTTTTAAACATATTTTCTTCTTGCCTGCCTTGATATCATGAAATTATTGGTGCACAGTGGTTTTTATTATATCAAGTCCTGATCTTAGCAGCACTTATCTGGACTTTACCCAGAGTTGCAGAATGATTCGTGTTAGATTTCTGAGTGAAGTTAAGCACGCATAAAATGGATCTCTTCAGCGGGCCTTAAAGTGCTGTTAACTTTCTGTGCCTAGTATTTTCTTCTTGGTGGGCTCCTGGCAAATATCTGTCCAGGTCACTACATAGACCATGGAAATCACTCTGCAATGGTCACTAGCTTTCACCTCTGAAGAAGCACAGGGACTTGTGTAAAATGGAAGTTGTGTGAATATGACCTGGATTGCTTAAAACCCCAGTGAGATTATGAATGGTGCACATTACGAGCCTGCATAGCTGAGTTCTTTCAAATATAGTCCCTTAGCAAGTCTTGTGACTTTCCTCTCACCTTTTCTACATCAGGATATTTTTAAACACAGTCTATTGCAGATGACACAGATGGAACTGGGATTCTGGCTGCAGGTACTGGAGATCACTCTTGACAGGCATGGCTGGTTGGTTTTGGCAGAAGCAATTCCTGCATGATCTTGCCTCATGCAGAGCAGGGCAGCAGCTGGCTGCTGTAGGGAGCATCTGGGAAAGGAGCCCTGAGTGAGTGGAAGGAGATGGGAGAGGAAAGCAGGATAGAAAGTCCTGAATCCAGGTAGTGAGAGCAGCCAGTCTGGGAATCCCAAATAGGAAATTAATATTAGATTTGTATGTCATAAAGAGGAGAATTGTAGCTCTCTGCCAAGACTTCTGAAATATGTACATGTACCTGTAAGGATAAATACTTGGCTGAGTATTTCTGATCTTATAGATAATTGAGTTCTGTTGTTATTTTAATACTATACAATGAAGACTGGTGAGTTTGGGACACCGGAGGCCTGACTCTTGTTCACTTACATCTTTTTTCTAAGTGACTAGGTAATGCCAGGGGTATTAGTCCCCATTTGCAACAGTCTTGGCTTAGTTTCTGAAGTGTCAAAATGTGACCAGGTAAGTCAGAAGACTTGTAAGCCCAGAGGTGTGATGGAGTCCTGATTCAGAACTGACAGGAATCATGTTCATTGCACTCTAGCTGTGACTGAGGGAAGCATTTACAACTTAAGAAATGTGCATTGCATGCTGTTGTTACGAAAATAAACAACAAAGCATAAGGAAAAAGCCAGCACACTCCTTGGAACATCTGGGAAAAGCAGATGAACAGAAGGCTGATCCCCAGGAATATTCAGGAGGCAGTGATCTGCCTGCACTCTGATGGTGTTTCTTAATCTCTGATTTTGCAGTATCAGTCTTGGTACAGTAAAAGAGTAAAAGTTATCAGCTTGCCATGGAGTCTGGGGGCCCATGAACTATCTTAGGGCTGCAGGAAGGATGAATTGGCATTGGGGAAAAAGTGAGGATAAAGACCGCACTTACAAGCTTGAAATGGGAAGACGATGTTCAGCTGGAGGGAGAGCATGGTTGCTTGCTGAAAGTAACTGAGAGAGCAGGGAGTGGGGACAGAAGAGATTACTTTGTTCTAGTGTGAGACTTTAGCAACGAGGTGTGATCTCCACATCACGAAGCAACCATTAATCGAAACCTTTATAAACTAGTTTTGGTCAAGTCTTATACCAATGGAATGTAAAGGTCTGACTAAAATCCCCTCACTGTGAACTTAGAAGAAGTTGGCAGCCATGCAAATGCCACCTACACAGCTGTAGGGTGGGTTGTGGGCCCAGAAATCAGGCAATGCCAAAAACCACAGGACAACCTCTTAAAATAATAACGCCACTCTACTATGCTCTACTCCTCTGCTGAGGGGTTTACTGTGGCTTCCAGCCTGGCTGTAGTGTTTCTGCAATCCTCCTTTGAATGTACCTGCTCCCAGGATGCCCCTCCCCACCGCATGGCACAGACCTACCCCGAAGCCAGCTGCAGGGATCCCACGGCTTTCCCAATGCCTGCTGGCCACATTTGTTGGCTTGCCAGAGGCTTTGCAGCACAGTTACAAGGATGTGAGCTGGTGGGCTGGGAAGGAGGGAGGAGCATAAGTAACAGAGAGCACAGATGGGAGTTTCCCTGTGGATAGCAAGCACCTATCACAGGAGGGTACAGTCAAGTGTTGTATTCCTTTCCTGCTGAGGAGTCTAGTTTAGACAACTACAGCCCCAGAAAGAAAACTAAAATGCAGTGCATGCAACAGGTTTGGTGCAAGGTGTTGAACCATTTCCATCTCATTTTTCTATATGTGCAAATTGATGTTTTCAGGTTAGGGGGGAAAAAAACAAAAGGATTTGAAAGCTGAATAAACACCAACACTTCAAACAAGTATACACTTTACTCTTCATTGCTGTATATAGGGCTCTAACTTGCTAATGCTACTGCTGCTGTTGGTTGTGTGAACAGGCTCAAAGTTATCATAACACCGGAGGAACATCATCATATAGGAGGCAGTGTAGAAGAAATCTCTTTTCAAAAACAACCAAGGATGGATGACAAAATAGACAACTAGTATACTGATATTTTTAGCTAAAAGAACTTGATTACATGAGAAGTTTAGGTCTATAAAGATAACAGAGTTCCTCAACTGTTCCCATCTGTCTCATCCCTGTCCTGTGTCAGCAGGGGGAAGTAGTAACTAAGACCTTCTGTGGCTTAGACACTAAGTGCTTTCAGTGGAGTATTTTTGTCCGCTCTCCTTTCTTTCCCTCTTTGACATCAGCAAGTTTTATTTATACACTTCTATGAGATGTTATATCTATTGCAGAAAATTACTGACAACTGCTTTGTCAGTGACACTTTTGTCCAGGTAAATCTGCTACCTTTTGCAACATTGTGGTTAATCTGCATTAAAATGCTGCAGGTGCTGCTCAGATTTCTACTGACTACAAGACAGTAGTATTGTTTCAATTAGACTGATCACTGTAACAACAGTTTTCTAAAAATTGCAGTGATGGTGGTTTTGAGGCATGCAGTGTGAGCAAGGACACCTCTTGCTCCCCATCCAGATCTCGGGCTGCGTCTCCAAACCCTGTTCCTGCTCAGAGCAGAGTTCTTTAGCCACACCCTCTGAGCAGTCCAGCCTTTATTTATATGAAATCTGTGGTCCAACTGGCTTCAGATGGTGTGTGTATGTGCGTGTGCCTGCCTTCTGAGTGTGTGAGACGCGCTGGGATCATGAGCCAGGGTTGTTCCAAGTGGTTTTAATCACCAGCCCATTAGAGGAGGACGGAAAACTTCTAACAGGATAAGAACTGAGTAAGTAAACTAACTAACTTTGAACTTGTAATCTGGACAAAAAAATGCAAACGAAAACCTTCATAGTCTGTCAGTTTTCAGATAAATGATCACTTTTAGAGAGAAAGCTGTGCATGCCGACAGGAAGGAGGCAATTTAAAAGGACTGGAATGAAGGAAACTGTAAAAAACAAAGTGGGAATTGAGAATGCGAGAGAGAACAACCCAGCAAATGATTGTTCACAAAGTTGGTTCACTTTGTTACTCTTTTCAGCTGTGGACAGGACATGTTAAGCTTTAACCTCTTGCTTTCTTGGACACTATTGACTGGCTGAGTAGTTCCTTCTGCAAAGGAGGTGAAGATTTCTGCTCCTCACCTGTCTGCTGGCAGGTCTGTTCTCCCCAGACTGTGGTGTGGACAAGCTGGCTGTGGCTCCTCGCAGAACACCCTGTGGCACGCTGATGTTTGCCACTGCTTATTTGTTTTTTTACAGGTTGTTCCTGTACCCCCATGGGAGGGTTCTTCTCAAGCCTCTGCTCCTCTGGAAACCATGACTGCTCGCTGGGCACCAGGAAAACTTTCAGCAGCAGGAATGGGGAAGACTCTCACTAGTTTTGGGTAAAGTGTGCCTTTGACTTCTTCTACCTTGGCAAGACGTGGCTACTTGAACTGCATCTGCAATGTGGCAAAGGGCGAAGTGAGGACAGCAGAGAGGCCATGCTTTGTGGGCAAGTCCCCAGGTGCCGCAGGCTTTGTCGCCCTCGCCCCTTTCTTCTGGCTTTAGTGGTGGCCATCTGTCTGTTCTGCCAGACCCTGACTCCTCTCATGACTGGCAGCATGCTTTCGGCAGTCGTTAACAGGATTGCACCCAGCAAGTTGACTAAAACGCAGCAAGGAAGATACAAGGAGGTCTCCCCAAGCAAACCGCGCTGCTTCTTCCCCAGCAGTAATTCACAGACTCTGAAAGAGGTAAGTCAGTTGGAGCAGAGTGCTGAGCAATAATTAGCAAGGCAAGGGATATCGAGCCTGGCAGGATCATCTGAGTCCAGCTAAAATTAGCCTGAGCTTGCAAGTCTGAGGTCTGTGTACAAACAAATGGGTGATCTAATGGCAGTGGCAGATGCACAAGCACATCTCTGTCACCAGCTCCTCAGTGTAATTAACACAGAAATCTTCAAATCTTTGACTGAAACATGGCATTGCTCTGGACTGCAGGGAGATTTCAGTGAGCTGCACAGAATCTATTTTATTTTGGCTTTAGGAATCGGTCCAGAGGCTTTACAGTACAGGCACATAAATCAGGAGCCAGTAGGGTTTCATGGAAGTGTCTGAGGCTGCTCATTAGCACCAGGACTGCAGCTGCCCTGTGTTAAAGTTATCTGCCAGTCAGTTTTGAACTTTACTGGGACTCTGCTGAAAAGCTGAATTTAACTGCATTTGAGAAATAAAAGCGTTTTTCACATTTTCAGATCACACTGTTTACTTTGGAATCTTTGTCCCAGCAATTTTACTTTGTCCTTAGGTTACCTGACCTCATGTTTATTTTGTATAGGGTTCCTCGAAGAGATTTAAAACCTAACAAATGCAGACAGTGTTATTTTAGTTGGAAAGTGTGGTTTGTTAAATGGTCCAGGCTGAGATAGTTATTTTTACTCTGGAATCTGTGATCAGCACTAGTGCAAACATTTTGGGTTTTCTTCAGTCCTAAAGAGGGCTGCAAATAACACAGCAGGTATCACACTGTGAAATTGTCATTATGCTGGCATTTTATGTACAACTGTTTCAGGACTATAGACATTAATCTGTGACTTGACAAATTATGGACAGCATCCACATAAAGCAGTCCAAATTAAAGAAAAATAATTAGAAGGATGCTTGTTTGATTTGACAGGGTTCACAGTCTGAAAGGTCAGCAATACTGATTTTAGGAAAGAAGTTGTAAAGTGTATCTTCTGCAATGATCAAAATCAGATATGTGAAATTACTTTGGCATGAACTCCTTAACCTTAAGTCTTAAAAAATGGATTTTTAGCTTGTGAAGGTCAGAGACTCTTATCTTATGAGCTGCAGAAATCTACTGCGTGCTGCATTTGTCATAATGTTATATTTGAATGACCTTTTATTGCACTAGGAACCCAGATTTGGATTTGTTCAACAACTTGAAGTATTTGAATTTGAAGGGAAATAAGCACAGCTGACAGATGTGGGTTGCACTGTGCTACAGCTTTTGACACTTACAGTTCCTTCCTTTTTTACTCATTACCACCGTAATGGCAAAGAATGTTTTGTATCTTACCTTGTGCTACATAAATGTGGAAGAACTGGAGAAACAGTGACAAAGTTTTGCTGGAATGTTGTTTGGCTGAAAACTTTTGTAATTCCTTCTTTCCAAATTTGCCCAAGAAAAATTCAGACTGACACTAAACTCGGTGTGCTGAGTGTCTGAAATGAGAAGGAAGCTTATGTTTTCACAACTTGCTGTACTCACTGCCCTCCAGCCTACATGGTTGGATGTGACTATCACACCCACATGCTAAACCTATAGCACAGATGCAAGTACATATGTTAACCCTTATAGGTATGTTTTCCAGGGCTGTGCTACTCAACACATTCCTCTTCAAGTTTTGAAGACCACCCATAGCCGGCTCCCTTTTTGTCTTGAAAGTTTCCTCTAGAGCATGAAGAACAGAATGTGTTGCACATGTTGGGATGTTACTCTAAGCAGCTCTCTGTTTCCAGAGAATACTAAGCTGGTTGTGTGGGCTGAAGAATAATCTTGGGGAACAGAAAAGACAAACATCTCCAAAATCTCTATTGCTTTGCTTTGTAAGTGTGTTCTTGAACGGCGTGTTCTCACCCACTGCTTACTCAGATAGCTGAACTGTTATCTTGCTTGACTTTATTGGGTACCCAGCTAAGGCAGATGTCATGGTTGAAACTTTACACTTTTATTTTACAGTCACGTGCTCACCCACAGTAGCTAGACTGGAAACGAGTTTTCATTAAAGGTCCAGTTTAAATATTCATACATAAATCATAGACGTGTTTGGGTTGGAAAGGACCTTAAAGATCATCTAATACCAACCCCCCTGCCTTGAGCAGGGAGACCTTCCACTGGAATCTGGAAACATATTTTAAAATATAGTCCAAATTATTCATATTTTTAATTAATTAGTCACACATGTATTCTTATTCCATAAACAGTCCAGCAAGCAAATTTATTAAAAAGAATCTATTGTGCGGTTAAACAGTGACTTAAAGCAAACACTGCAACATAACCTATGAAATCAAAGTTCATGGATAATTTTTAAGGAAAAAAAGATTTTGCTGGAGATAATATTCTTTAGAGAACACACAGTATTTCTGGGTTTTGAGCCATAGCATCAATCTCTGATGCCATAGCATCAGAATCTCTTCTGACTGGGTAGGGGCAGGTTTAATTCTTGCTTTCTTCAGAGAAACAATCAGTACTGTGTTGTTGTGTCAAAGTTAATCTCATTTTATAAGGAAAAATTCCAGACAAACATGGAAAAAACATGGGGCTGGAAATTGCCAGGTTGATCTCTGTGTCTTCAACTTTCAAGATGCCCTGGGATGGAGCCTTTACTGTCAAACATATAGTGCAAGCTGTTTATTTTTTAAATTGCAAGAATGCAGACACTTCATAGCCTGGAAAACCTGCTAGAGCTCATAGTACATCTCTCAGGTATCACACATTACAGGAGCTTTGAAAGCTGCTGGAGAGCTGATCCTGGAACTTTGTTTTCACATAAGCAGAGGTCAGCATTTTCTAGTATAAAATTGAATGTTACTGTCTCTAGCAAGAAAAATAGAAGGCCTATTTCTGAATCTCCAACATTAAAGGCAGTAGAGGGAGAGGGAGATACCACATCCAGCAGCAGGCTGTCTTGAGGTTGAGCCAGACATACTGACCTTCTGCATAGCAAAATATGTGTGAATATGTGTGAAATGTAAGCAGAAGAGTTGGTGCTGTAGCATCTAAACTGAAATAGATAGATATCAACAGAAAAAGCCCTTACCAGCCCTGTGTGTAGGTTTGCCTGGCATGGTGTCATGCCAGAAATACCTTTGGTACCAGCCAGATGCAAACCCCTTACACTCACTTTAAGTAATTCAGCTGTGCTTCTCAGTCTCTTCAGAGAAGAGCTAATTAGCTGGTTACACTGTGTTTCCACTCTCTGAATTGATTCAGCCAGTCAGGCATCTGTGCACAGCAGTGTGATTTGACCAGGTAGACATAGTACTTCTGCAGTGGGAGGAAGCAGTCAGACAGCATTGCTCATGTGGTAGGCACTATTTCAGGGTTCCAGCTCTATGACCATGGCCAGTGTGTAAAAAAAAAAAAAAAAAAAAAAAGAAAGAAAAAAACCCCGGATTTTTAAATTTTAAGATAAGTCTCGAAGGAAGATCCAGTTAACCATCTTGCACATGTTACAGACCCATGCACCTGTATTTGAGAAATGAGAGTGAAATTACTGAGAAGCTGGGAAATTTTTACTAGAACTATAGAGCTCTGGACATACAGAGTGTAATTATCCTCTCTGTGTTGTCAGAGCCTGAAAGCTGGGCTTCACAGTCAATGGAAATATGTGCCTCTAAAGCAAAATTTATCATGACTTAATGCAGACATTTAAAACAAATCTGATGAACTCTCACCCTCTGAGGGCACATGTCTGGATTTTTTTTTCTATTGATCTTTTGGATAGAATATACTTATTTCAGTAAGAATAAGCAGAGAATGAAGGGCACAGGAGAGGAGTGTTGTAGAAGGCATGCAAAAAGGAGGCAGGTGTGGGAGTCAGAGCAGGCAACTATGGCTGCAAAGTAATAGTATCCTCAGAAGGCACACAAGAGGTTGTACAGAGAGGGAGCTGGATTTGTGCAGGGGAAGAAAAGGGGAGATAAGAATGGAGATGGGAAGAAAAGAAGGCAAAGCTAGTGGATACTTTTGAAATCTAAGTATGTGAAAAAGGAGAAATGAAGCTGGATGGCAGAATGAAAAGGGATGATTTTTGCTATTAGCAAAACTGGAGTGTGGTGAGTGCTCTGGGTAGAAAAGACTACATTATGCATGATAAGGTTTGGTACATTTTTAAAGTAAATTCAGTCTTAAAAAGGATATTTATTTTACTGAATATAGTAGGAGGATGAGAACCCTTTTCTCCTCACAAAAGAACAAAGAACCTGCTAGTATGAAACCTGTTAATAGAAAGCAATCGATTGGTATGGTATCAGTAAGTGGTTTCCTTGGAATGATAACCACATTCATGCTGCACCTTACAAAAGCAGGACATTTTTTGCCCCCATTTCAATGTAAAATGCAAAAGGCACTGAGGAAACAGCTATTTTTACTGTACAGATAACTAGAGATGTTTTGGTGATAAAGGGCACGGCTATTGTGGTAGCAGTCAGGAAAGAGGAGTAGGGTGGAGTCTGCAGGAAGGGGACTTTGAGAAGGATGCATCAGCACTACATTGGAAATGGAGGCAGTCTCACTCCTGCCTGCCTTGGAGCCCTTTCCTCAGAAGCAGGTGTTTTGATAAGGTGGTAGAATTGGCTCATTGTCTGTCCTCAGGACAAGGCAGTTGATCCCATGAAGTACATGCAGTCACAAAGCAAAGGCATTTTGATAAAATATCTCTGTATTTCCAGCTCAGAGTGCTGGTGATGACTGTGCAAATAACTCTTGCAAGAGCAAGTTTTGCCCTTGCGTTTGTGAAGTCACCAGAAACTAGCCAGCAGAGTAGTGCCAATAACCTAGTTTGTTCTGTATTTATTCAGCAAACAATTGGAAGCAGAATTACATTCCAACCATTTCATTCTACAACCCAGTCCTTTCTGATTAGGAAACCTAACAGAACATAAAGCCAACACACTTACATATCCTCCAGAAAGTGAAACAGGAAATTAACTTCTCTGTTTCTTCTTGGTACCATAAGCTACGTGCACTTCAAATACAATGGTAGTAAGAACAACTTACTATTTGTAGGAACTTCCATGCAAACATGAAAAAGAATTTAAAAGTTACATTTGGAATTAATAAAGGTTTGCACAGCCCTGTAAATGAATGACTTAGGGCATTAGAACCACATGTTGAGTTTTTATTGTTGCTGCTCTTACTGAAGCTGTTCAGTATTGGTGCAGTAGTTTCTAGGAGTGCCACTCATGGATTTTATTTTTGGCAATGTTGTTGTGCTCGGTGGTATTTAGCAGTGCAGGTGGATGCACATTTCCTTTGCTGCCTAAATGGGAATTCAGGCAGTTTGCTGCCTGTGAATATGGCTGTACTGCCAGTGTTACTTGTATAAGGCTGGTTCTCTTTTGTGGTATTTCTGCTGCTCTCCTCTTTTGTGCAAAGGCTTTGGGTTTGCATACTGGCTCATATATCTATTTCTGCAGCAGCCTGAAGAAAGCAGTGGGGTTAGGGTAAGCTACAGTCAGGTTGTTTGAAGCTATTGGACAAGACTCTGACAGTCTTGGCTACCTTGATGTAAAGAAGTGGCTGCTTATAGTCACCATGGGGACTAATGTCACCAGAACTGGGAAGCTGAAAAGATGATTCACAGTTTTGAGTTCTTTCCTGAGAGAAGCTTAGGCAGACATGAGTTGGACCATTATGTTAGGAAGAAGGATTTTGTTTCTGCAGTTGAAGTGATGGTCAATGAAATTCTATGGCAACAGTTCAAACTGTATATTAGTTTCCTTGCCAGGCAGAGACAATGCATCAATATTTATGGAATTATGCAGTCTTCTTGGAATCTGACAGTATGCCAAGGAACTGTTTTTCTCTCCTCGACTTGAAATATCTTTTCTGTTTTCTTCTTGGCCAAAGCAACAACAGTAATTATATATTACAAGATTCAGTGATTGATTTTTGGAACAACCCAGAAATTCTGTACAACAGTGGAAAACTTCAGAGGCTAATACAATCAGTTATGTCTTTATACATGTATAACCTAGAATTGGATAAACTGGTTTCAAGGAAACTGTGAAAACATTTTTCTGTCTAACAGAGAACTTCACAGCTGCGTGGAACTTGCAGACAGACAGAACTAAGACTTGCAGCTCAGATAATAGATGTCTCTTTTCAGCCAGATGAGGATGGTTACGTAATTCTTGAGTTTTTATCTTGCTCAAACGGGGCTGTTTATCACCCTTGTTGAGAACATTGATTTGGTTATTTTTAAAAAAATCCATAATAAATTTTATGGGGCTCAATTTGTTTTCTTTTGTGTTTCTTCGTGTTATTCTATGAACTGAAAACAAAGTTACAGATTTAATTTTTATGCACTTTTATTCACTTTACAGCCCGATGTGGTTTGTTTTGACCAGTTGTTAAGGCCATGGCCATCTGAGTAACAGCCTATTGCACTAAAAAGAGGCCAGTGACTCAGCTGAGTGCAGTGGTTTGCAAGCTGTAAGAGCAGGTATGTCATGTCAAAGCTGAAATAGGCCTCATCCTACATCACGTAGGAAATCTCAGTTTTGCTGTAAAGCCTCATTAATTCCTGTGGATACAGCCACACTCTTCTCTAGGAAAGACGTGGGCCATGGATGTTCCTCACTCCCTTTTCATGTAAGGTGTATTGAATCTGTAATGATCTGACCTGCTAACAAATAACCTGAGACTTCAAAGAGTGGAAAAAATGGTTGGGACATGAAAGCATCTGATCATTTAACAATTATTCTGAAATATTTAAAATATTATGGATCCTTTTTTTTTTGGTCTAAGCCTGCTGTATATTAAAGTTAAAGGAATGCCAAAAAAACCAGAACCATAAAACGTGGAAATATGTGAACAGCTTATTTTCATCAACTGCACTCTGCTGCTTTTATACCAGCTCTCTGCCCAGACTGCTTTTTATGAAACATTTTATAAAAACCAGCAGGCTCTTTAAGTATATAAACATGCTGTAATATTGGAAATTCTGAAAAACATCCAGTAGTAACTACATCAGCATGGCCAGAGAGGGAAGGAATTTTATATGGAGCTTTGGAAAAAAATATGGAATCACTTGCTACTAGTGTGCAGATGGCTAGAATTTTGTTTAATTCTGTGTAGCTAGAGGGTAGTTTAAAACAAAACCAAAACTTCACCCTACATTGCACTGGCTTGGTGAGAAAACAGAGGACATGCTGCATCTTGTAACGTGGACTGCAAATAGCTCTGAAAGAAAAGGGCAGAGGAAATAAATTTGGCAACACTATGCATGGATCTCAAGCAAGCACCACAAAAATTGTTGAGCTATTTCATATTATTTAGTAATACCAGATTAGACATCAGGTCAAGCTGTTAAATTTAGGACCCTGAGTTGTCTCGGTGTCCCAGAGATCCTGTCATGGCTTTTTTGGAAGGGAGTGGTTAAAAGTGCCTCATGCCCAGCACCTGGGCAGTGGGAGGAGAGGATGGGGGCACAGATGAGCCTGTCCCAACCTGCTTAGTCCTTCCCAGCCCTTCATCACTGGCTGGTAGCCCAAAGGATTGTTACACGTCTCTGGACTGTGTGCCCCAAGGAAAGCCCTCTGGGGCAGCCAGGGCTGTGCTTCGTGTGCGAGGACCATCACAAGCCCCCTGAGCACCCATGAAAGGTGCCTGGTGGGAGCTGGCTGCTGTGTGGACGCTCAGGGCCATTTGCCTTGTGTTTGGCAGAAGTGACCTAGGTTACCACTGTTACTTTAACTTTTTTGTTGTTCTTATTTCTATTGTATTGTCAACATTCTCTTGAATATTTGCCATCACCAAACTAGAGCTTTGTAAATATTTCTGCTGCTCTCCAGGGAACTGGGAAAGATGCTGTATGCACCAGCACTCGTGGTGTGGGAGGGAGAGCTCCCCTCCCTTGGGAGATCCTGCTGCAGGCAGGCTGGTACAGGTGGACCCGTGGGGCCCTCAGGACATCTTGTGGCCGGTTGGTTCCTGTCCCCCTGTACCTTATTGGTCAGGTAGAGGAAGCAGTGGGGGCACAGCTCAGCCCCGAGGTCCTATGGCACCTGAACTCACCAAGGTGTGTTGCAAGGCTTGTTGCACCAGGCATGGGCTGCGAGGTGGCAGCCAGACTGTGGTGAACCCTCTGAGAGCTGCCCTTGGAGTGCTGCCTGCAGGGTAAATAAAATCCTTGCTGAGTGCTTGAGATAGAAGCTCTCAAATTTTGTTTGAAGCCAAATGCTTATGGATTGACACTGTGGGAAGCTTTGGTTTTGTGAAGGAAGGTGGTTTTTATTAGCTCAAAGAAAGCATGATAACCACTAGTGAGGAGGAATGCACACAAAGTGCCACCAAGTCCAAGGTGGGAGCCTCACACCGGACAACGAGCACCCTCAGCTGCACCGGGAGCGATGGAGCAGGACAAGCCACAATCACCAGCTAAAACCGGACAGGGCTGCAGCCCCTCTGTGCTCCTTGTATCCTCAGCTCACCCCACAGTGCTGGTTGCTGCAGCACACGTGGGATGGAAAATTGGATTTGCTCACAAAATAAAGTGAGAGGTGTCCCTTCTGATTTTCTTCCGCAGTGCAAGCCAAGTGGAAAATGGTAAGTGCCTAGCTGGAATGCCCGGAGGAGGAAGGAGAGGGAACACAGGAGGCGGCCAGGGCACGGACTGGGTTTAGGAACAGAGAGGGAGAGAGGAACGTGGAGTGGAAGGGCTGGCACTGCAGGAGAGCAGGGAAGAGAGAAGACAGGAGGAGGGAGGGGGAACGGCAGAAGGGGAAAGATTGGCAGGTGCTGTGTTAGGGAAGGGCAATCTGAGATACTGTGACACTGTGCTTACCACTGATTAGAGTATTTTAAAACTCCTGGTACACAGGGAGGACATCTGATGGGTTGCCTAACGCAGTTCTTGTGACTTCACCCTGTGCTATTTGTGCTTCTTCCGGCCAGCATGTGATTGACCTTTACTTTAATATCCCAGTGTCCAAAGTAGTTTTGGGTTGTATATTTAGTGAATATACGTGGATGAATCCAACAGTGTTGCACAGAGATATTTTTCACTGCCCCCTCATGGATGATGCTAACCCTTTCCATAGCATATTTGTGCTCTGTAGCAAAAGCAGATTTGATGTTAGAGGCTCAGCGCTCTGGGGAACTTCATGCTCCTCACTGCCACAAAGAAGCTTGCACTTCACCAAGCATAATGTGAAACTGCATCCTGTAACTGGGGAACTGATTGCAGAAAAGAGTGACTTTGTCACTAGATCCCAGGACTATAAACAACTGGACACATCTTGAGTGACATTTATTTATATCAAAACATCTGTCTTTTCAGTGTGGTCTACTGTGCACAAAATGGCAGTCTCTTGTTTGTGTAGCACTTCCTATCTCCAGTGATAAGCTTACTAAAATTAGAAGTCCTGGAATAACAGTTTTTAAAGGACACGCTGCCAACTGCTGCTAGGTTGAAATTTGTGAATTTATCAAATACTTATTTCAAGTCCTGAATTTAATCCCTTAGATGATGGTATGTTCCAATCCCAAAGACAAATACAGGACAAACATTTTTTACCAAAAGAAAAATATTCTCTGCTAATGACAGTTTTATTGTAAAAGAACAGCTAGGCTACTCCAGACATTAGTGACTTGTTTCCCCCTGGGACCATCCTATTTTCATGCCTTATTGTATTGAGTTTTGCATAGCAAGAGTTTGGTAGCGGTGAGCTACAGGTTTCTGTGAGAAGCTGCTAGAATCTTCCCCCATCTCCCATACAGCCAATGACAACTGGCTCCAAGATGGACCCACCACTGGCCAAGCCCAAGCCCATCAGCAGAGGTGGTAGTGCCTCTGTGATAACACATTTAATAAGGAGAAGAAAACTGCTGCACAACAGCAACTGGAGAGAAGAGTGAGAATATGTGAAATAAAATCCAAGGTCAGTGAAGAAGGAGGAAGAGGAGGAAGAGGTGCACCAAGTGCCAGAGCAATGATTCCCCTGCAGCCTGTAGTGAAGCCCATGGTGAGTCAGGCTGTCCCACTGCAACCCATGGAGGCTAATGGTGGAACAGATGACCCCTGCCATCTATGGAGGTTAATGGTGGAACAGACATCCACCTGCAGTCCATGAAAATTAATGAGGAAGATGGTAAAACACCTGCAGCCCATGTAGGACCCCATGCTGGAGCAGATGGTTGTTCAAAGGAGGATGTGACCCCATAGGAAGTCTGTGCTCAAGCAGATTCCTGGAAGGACCTGTGGCTCCAGGGAGAGAGGAGCCCACACTAGAGTAGGTTTGCTGGCAGGTCTCGGGAGCCATGGAAGGAAGCCCCACTGGAGCAGTCTGTTTCTGAGTGGACTGCACCCTGGGAAGGGACCGCAGCTCATGAAGAACTGTAGCCCATGCTAAGGACAATGTGTGATGAAGTGACTGAAGCTCCCATTCTGCTGTGCTACTGGGGACTACGAGGTGGAGAATTTGGGAATGAAGTTAGGCCAGGGAAGAAAGGAGGGATTTGTTTGGGGTTTTTTTAAGATTTGGTTTTATTTCTCATTATCCTGTTCTGATTTGCCTGGTAAACTAATTTCCCTGAGTTGAATCTGTTTCTTCTGTGACATTAACTGGTGAGTGATCTCTCCCTATTCTTATCTTGGTTCATGAGCCTTTTGCTCTTATTTTCTCTCCCTTGCCCAGCTGAGGAAGGGAGTGGTAGAGCAGCTTTGATGACCACCTGAGGGTCAACCCATCACACATAAAGCATTAGATAGCACATTTTCCTAAAGATCTGATGACTGAATTTTTGTCAAGTTCACACTATCTCTGTGTATTTGAGGTGGCTCTTTTCCTTTTTTTCCTTGAAAGAAGCTCATATCCTTGGCTAGTTTACAGAGGAAGAGTTTTTTCTAGATGTCACTCTCCCTAGGTGCTATGTGGGCAGACAATGAATGCTAAACAACCCAAGAGTTCCTTGGGATCCATTGGAAACGTAATACACCTTTCTACTTGCTCCTATTTATGTCTCTCTTCCAGTCCTCCCATGGGCTGGATCTTGTTGGACTAATAAGGCAAATAAGGAACTGACAAAGTTCCATTTAATTTTCTAGAGGTACAGCAATCTACAGTATTGTTTAGGATTCCTTTGCATGCTTTTACCTCAGTACTCTCTTTTCTGAATCATGTTGCATAGCAGATATAAGACCCTTACACTCAACTTCTGTGTAGGACTTGTGTTTCTTGGAAGAGTTTATATGGAATTCATCAAGTCCTCTCTGCTAGGTGGCCAACAAATTATCCTGAGGCCACAAAGTCAGCTACAAAGTACTGTTACCAGCTCACAAGAGCAGCCCAGATTTCAGCCAAAGATGTTTCCATGATGAAGACTATGCTTTAAAGATCCTGCATTGCTAACCTGAGCTTTCAAACTCTCGCAATATGGGTCAAAAATGAAGGTAGAAAAAAGGAGAGGTAGCTAAAATGGAGTTTGCAGTCAGAAGTGCCTCACATAAAGAGAATTCTTAATTATGCCATAACTGTTTCCTGAATTGTCACAGTAAATTACTAGTTCTTTTTGTGAAAAATAACCATTTATTGTGCTGCTGAGGAATGTCCTATCTTACAACCATTGTCTTTGCTGCAGATCAATGACTCTATTCTCCACTACTTTGGAGGCCACAGGAGAAGAGCAGTTTTGTATGCACCTCCTGCCCACAGGGAAACTGACCGGCAGCTCTGTCAGCGCATCCTGGCACAACATGGGTATACAGTCACAGTCCTTGAAAACAGAAGACTGATGGAAGATCCCAGGCATGAGGGCCCTTACCACAGTAAGAATAATTGACTTAATTCATTAATTACTAAATGTTAGCTATTGATCCAGCTTTCTTCCACAGAGGTAAAGCTTATGAACTCTCGATGTGCGTAAGGACACAACACAAATTCTAGCCCTTCTTATTTGTGCAGCTAGTCTTCCACAATTAGATGAGCCTGCCATTAGATTTGTCCTTCTCAAAAAAAAAAAGCCAACAAAACCCAATCAAACAAAAACAACAATAAAAATGCAGCCACTTGATTCCTCATAGTCTTGACAAGCAAATCAGATCAGTTTGGTTCCTGATGACCTCTCACACTAACTTCATCAGTATAATGGAGTGACTTTAGTAGAGCATTTCATAACAAAACAAATACCTGCTACATTTGTTTCTTTCTCATTTTCTCACTTAAAGAAAAGTTATATGCATGAAGGTGCACTTTTTCACAGATTCATAGAAATCTAGATAGACTGTATCAACTGGTGTTCCCTCGTTGACTGTTGCAGTCACTCCATCACAGAAGGCCACCAGATTGGTCAGTCATGATTTGTCCTTAATGAATCCATGCTGGCTTCTCAGCATCACTTCATCTCACACGTGCCTTAACATTGCTTGCATGACAATTTGTTCCATGATCCTCCCAGGCATAGAGGTGGGGCTTGCTGGTCTGTTGTTCTCCGGGTCCTCCTTTCTGCCCTTTTTAAAAATGGGCATGGTGTTACCCTTTGTCCAGTCTTCAGGGAATTCACCTGACTGCCATGACTTTTCAAATATGATGGAGAGTGGTCATGCAACTACATCTGCCAGTTCCCTCAGGACTCTGGGATATATGTCTTCCAGTAATGTTTTGGTTCATCTGTAGGCTTGTTAAAGAACACAATACAGAAGTCCCTTTTGCACTTGCTGCAGGAGCTGGGGTGAATTACTGTTGGTCCTTTGGTCATGTTGAAATTTGATCCACAGTCAGGCTACTGAAGGAGCTTGGTCTCTTTTATACAAGGGACTGTACCTCTCTTGTGTAGTATTATACTGTGCTTGACAGAGAAGCTTTGGGCACCAGTTATATACATGCTGACTATATCTAAGTACTCTTGGGCACCTTAGAGACACAAACTGAAACTGTGATCCCAATTCGATCTTGCTGGAAGTCAGTTTTGGAACTAGAAGTCTCTGAAAAACTTACACAGGCTACCATTCTGTCAGTAGAAAAAAGGCAAATGTTGTGTTTGGTTATTTCTCATGCTAAAGGGAGTTCTGCTTGCATCATTCAAGCTTGCAATATCTTCCTGGGGTTACCAGAGAGCTCAGTTTTGCTTTTAACCTATCAGAGTAGTTCTACAGGTGAAAAGCATCGTTGCTTAGCATGCTTGAGGCTGCTCCAAATTCCACCACTAATTTCAAGTTTCATTAAGAGACTTTATTGAAAATGAGGTACGTGCATTTTTCTTGGCAGGCTGTACCAAAAAATAGTAAATTGTCTCCACCTCATTCTTTTAGTTTAAACTGCTTTCACAGGCATCTTTTAGCCACTCCTTGCCTTGAGTACTTTCAGAGTGACAAGACACAGCATGTCTGCAAGCTTAACTAGTATCAGGTGGGCTACAGAGAAACAGTGGCATCTCTGGGCACCATCTGCACTGTCTCTGAAATAGTTCTGTTTGAAAAGGCTGGGGAAGTTGGTATGCCAAATTCAGTTATGACCTGGCGGGGGGGGGAACCCTGAATGTACTAGATTTTGCTACAGTGATCAGCACAGGCTGAAGTTCTCCAATGCAGCTTTTAACACTCCAAACACTGCAGAAAGCGGCTTAACTGTGAGTATTTATATTTTACAGGCTAGCACTAGGACTTCCTGTAGTATTTTTCCAGTAATTAAAAAAAGTAATAAAGAGGTTTGGGGTATTTTCCAGGACATACTACAGCCTCCAGCAGAAGTTGGAGTATGTAAAAAAAAAAAAAAAACAAAAAAAACAAAAAAGTTAAATGCTTGCCAATTTAAGGTAAAGCATAAGACTCTACTAATTCTATTTCTTGGCAACACAAGCCTGCCTTTATCTATTGCCTGGGGGGGTGGAGGGGGTTGTGGTTTTGTTGTTGTTGGTTTGGTTTGTGTGTGGTGTGTGTTTTGTGAGGGTTTTTTGTGATTTTTTTTCTTTTTTTTTTCCATAAGAGTAATACTGAATTCAGCTTAGGTCAATATTTACCTCTTGGGTCAGTAAGCCTTGTAAGTGCCTAGCTTTGAAGTTATATTTTGAAACCAAGAAGTAAGTAAAAGAGCATGTCTGCATACCAAATTAATGATCTCTTCTTAGCGCTAAACAAGTTACACTCAGAGTTACTTTTCTTTGCCAGTAACTGATGGGGTTTACTGTTCCGGATGGGATAGTACTCCTTGTTTTGGAGAAGGGTATTTTGAGCTACGCTTTGTCATAATATTTTCCTAATAGGAGTGTTATAAATTAGCAAAAAATATGTTCCTTGACACCTCTATTAAAAATATATAAATAATGGACTGAGAAATGTAGATCATGAGAGTAGTGAAAAATCTATAAAATGAGTCATTCTTTCTTGGTATTATTTAGAAGCTCTATCTGGTGCTTTTATTTTTGTGCAGCCTGTCTTGCTTATGTATCTTTCAAAGTTCACTCCAGATTTGAAAGGATTTCTTGTTTAGAATGGCTGAGAGCCAAGAGTCTAGCTGAAGTCATATATGGAAAAAAATTCACCACAAAACATTCCTAACTTTTTTGTGCTGGCCCACTATTAACTTTGGGACCTGTTGTGCTTCTGTTTGAAACCCAAATGTGACAGCTGTGCACACTGATCTTCCAGAGAGATCCTCTGCACTTGGGCTGTAGCACTGTTACTTCATTGCTGTCAGAGAGAAACATCAGGAGAATGTCTTCAGTGGAAAGTTTTCCACTTCTTCCAGACCAGCAAAAGCATTTTGAGTTTTGGTAACTGGGAAATGGTGAAAAAGGAAAAGGATTTCTTTCAGGCAAAGAGGCTGTGGTTTATGGGTTCCTTGTGAATAATCTGTACATAATTTCTGCAGTAAAATAGAAATTATTCAACCCCCTAAATTTTCTACTAAAAACCAGCTCTGTCAGTAAATTCGCAAGAGGCTTTGGTTGACCAAAAGGTAGCTGTGCTTTCACTATTTCTTTACAATTAAGCCCACATGGAGGGAAAAGCCCGTGGACTGATGATATCTGTGCCTGCTCTGAGCTCCTTGAGTCTTTCTTTTGCGGCAGCCCTCGATGAGCCAGTTTTGTTGTAAGGTTTAACACTTCTTAGTCTGCTGCTAGGATGAAGATAGAGAGGCAGTACTGTGGTGGTAGCAGATGATGGGACAGTCAGGTTTTGTGGAGAGCTGGGATTGGCACCTTGGCATGCAGCTGCTGCTGGGGTGGATCTGTTTCAGTACGCCAGTGTCTCCAGGACCTCTGGTAAGTCTACTGTGAAGCAAGCAGTTCAAATGAAGCTGGATGACAACTAATGAGATAACGAAGTTATATTAGCACATCAGTAAATGGTACACTTATTTTGTTTGCCAGCTAGGCAGAAGGAGGCCTGATAGGTGTGGTGTTTCTTCCTTCCTCCTTCTCTTTTAAAATGTGAGACTCTACCCATAGAGGCATAGCCTATGCCTTGGAGGGTGTTGTAACTGGTGTAACAGCTTCATGGAAAATAATAAAAGGGTCAGGAGGAGGAATGAGAAAACCCCACACCTCCAGATGTTCTCCCAGGGGGTTTGCCTTGCTGGTCCTTCCTTCACTCAGCCAAGCCCAGAGCTGTGCTGCTTTATCAGGGGTGAGTGCAGTGAGCTACCTGGCTTTAGAGCACCTGTAGGTCCCCCAGAGTGGTAAACACTGGAAAATAACATGTCAGATATTTTTCAGAGTCTTTGGCCTTTTTCCCTATCAGAGAAGCTCTCATCTGTAGGGCCACAGTAAGAATTAGGAGGATCTGTGGGTGCCCATGGCTCAGTGATGCCTTCCTAATTTCACAACTTTTTTTGACAGGAAAGTTTTACCTCAGAAATTTGTTGCACTAAATGTGTTTCTGCCCTCCAAAAATAATATTCCCTACTGACTGTCTGCTCCCTGAACCTTTCCTGAATTCCATACTTTCCCTAGATAATATCTTCTAAGATAAATAAACTATTTACATCTTTATTTCTGGAGCCATCAGTTTTTCTGTCCTTTGCTTCATGTGCCTGCCTCATCAGTTAATGGTGATCTTCCTTTAATAGGCATTTCCTTAATTTCTCAATTCTTCACCTTTACTAACAGTTACACAAATCTCAAAAAAGTGAATGCTCTGAAAAATGTGCAGCTGTATGCTGCAAATCTGAGAAGCCAGTTTGAACTCATTCTGCAATAACTTGCACAATTCTGTTGTTAGCACTGTTGTTAGGCTTTTGGAATGGAAAAGATTCTGCATAACCTTAATGATAGCTGGTCAGTTTGGCCACAGGCAAAAGCACACCTACTCAGGTTGATGGCGAACTGAATGCAACATAGCATTATATGCTATTTACTGCCTTGGAATGTTAATAATTTGGCGGAAGTTTTTGCAATTTTGCAATGAGTGACTTTAAAAAAAGAATCATGAACTTAAAAACTTAGTATTTAAACTTCACTATGGATTCTGTTTGCACTTGGAGTGACATCCACTGAAGATGAAATTTTAGCCATGCCATCAGAAAGACTTACATATACTGATTTGGGGAGGGGAGGGGGAGGAAGAGTGTGGTTTTGTTATTATTTTGGTTTGGTGTTTGGTTTTTTGTGATCTTTTTTCCACAAGATTAGTACTGAACTCAGCTTAGGTTGATATTAAACTCTTGGGTCAGTCTTGATATTTATTTCCACTGAAATCAAACCAGATTTATGTCCTATTCATTCAGTTGAGATTAAGTGGAAATCATATATGTGCATTTAAGGATATATATATTATATTATATTGCAAAGAATATTAGATCTGAAGTTATTTCCTCTTTGCTGATGTATCAATATGCACAGACTTCCATTCTGTTTTCTGCCATTTTAAGAGCAAGCAGTGTTTAGGTACTTGGCTGTGTAAACTAAGCCTTGGTTCCAGAAGCTAACTATGAGGATGATCTGGCTTTTTGCACATGTGGGAGAAATGCTTGGGTGGAGTTCTTCCAAGAACAGGAAGAGATGAGTAAGACAACAGACCCATGGGAACAAATCCAAGCAAATCTCGGCCCTTCTTTTCACGTGCAGAGGTCGAGAGATCCATCTGGCATCTCAGGGCATTCATTACCTTGCATGTTACAGCAAGGAGTGAATAACCTCTTGTCATTAAAGCAACTTGAATATATTCAGACATAACTCATTTTGCTGTAAAATACTGATTTGAGAATTTTTGTACTGTTGTGGCAGGCGTGGCCTCTGCTGCATCCCTCCTTAGCTCTCTGAAGCACTTTGTTGCTTCCTTATACCCAGTGTTTGCTGCCTGAGAAAGCTGCTGCTAGGGGAATGTCAGGAAGCATGTGCCTGCGGAGCCACGTACAGGTGTGCAGCAGATGTCGAGTGATCCTAGCTGAAGGTTTCTGTCTCTCTCTCTCTCTCTCTGGATACTGCATGACTGAAGAAGCAGCTGGGGACAGATGAAAGAAAATTCTGCTTTGATTCTACCAAAAAGCAATTTTCCAAGTCAGTCTTTGTCAGCTTTTCATTTCAGTTTGTTGGGTATCCTTTGGAAAAATTGCTCTTTAATTAAAATCTGTTTTCCATGGGAAGAAAATGCCCTTATCTGTTCCCTTCTGTTCACAGTAGCACTGGAAGACAGGGAAATGTTGCCATACCAGAGTCAGAAAGAGAGAAGCTAGGATAAAAACCATGTGAGACACTGTCAGAACTAGGATGAGATGCATGCTTCTGGCTATATATCTTTGTTATTCCTTTAGCACATTGTATCACCTCTGGTACTAGTTATACTTTTGACCAGAGGCTAAATCAGCAAAAGAATTATCTTAATTGCTGACATCTGGCCAGTAGCAAGGTAGGAACTTGCAGAAGCGCTTCTTTGTAATTGCAGTCACTAATAGTTTCCTCAGTGCAGCTAATTAGTCTAGAGAATAAACTAGAGTGGTGGGATTCAGAGGCCCCCAGGGACACGTCTGGCGGCTGTCAGACATTCCCTTTCCATTTTCCAAGGCACACTATATAAACAGAAGTTGTGAGAATGGGAGGAGGTGGTAGAGACAGGAGGGGACAGTGCTGTTCACTCTTCATTGAGTGCAAAGACTGGTATGGCTGGGGAACAGAGGTACTTGTTAACTTAAAATATTGAAAATGTCGCTGCCAAGGGAAAAACACTCTATTCTTCATGCTTATAGTGAGTAGGACATGAAGTACTACTACAACAACAACAACAGAAAAGTTGTGTCAGATATTAGGAAAGCTGTTTTGGGATAAGGGTAGTGAAGTAGTGAGCTGTGGGGTATTCAGTCTTGGAGGTCTTGAAATGCTAGGTAAAGAGATTTTATTGGGTGTGGCAAGTCCTCCTGTAGGGGTAACAAGATGGACTCGGAGTTCTTGAAGTCTATGACTAGCCTTGAGATAATGAGGCAGACAAGGAACTGAAGAGGGAAAACAAAGTGACTGCTAAAGCAGATGGAGTGATTGCAGGTACAAATCACCTGAGGAGACTTGGTCCTCTATCTGAGGAACAAGCAGTATGTAGTTTACAGCATCTTCTTTAAATGGTAACCATTCTCAGAAAAAAAAAACAAACCCAAATCTAGGAGAATATATTCCTGTCAGGAGTAGGGGAAAGGGAAGGGAGCACAAAACCAGTGGTGCTTAAGAATATAGCCAGCTTAAGTTTGAGAAGGTAGAAAGCAAATCACATACTCTGAAATAGGGATGGTTTTTATGGATGGCATGTAAAAATCAGTACTGACAGAACCAAATATCCTTCCTTAGCGAGTGGTTTTCTGTGGAGTTTGAAATACATTAAACAGGAGTAGGTAACATTAATTTTAACTTTTATTATGTTTTTATTTTTAATGGCTCTGAGTACAGTTAGGAGGAGACCCTACTGCTGTTTGTTACAGACTCAGACGAGTTTCCATGAAACCCAACTAACTTTAGCAAAGAATTATAGAGACTAAAGGCCTCAAGGAAAATTGCTAGTGTGTTCTGTAAACATCTGTTTGCCATTTTCAATTACAAGGACCAACCCACTGAAGGAAGCAGTTTAGTTTTTTTGGAACAGAAATGGGACACTGGGGTTTTTGTTCTTTTTCATAGTGGAGAGTAAAGGAAATGTCAGGAATAGAGAGGTCACTAGATGCTCAGCTTTTATAAATACAAAAGTCTCTGAGAAAATTAAAGCAAATTGAAATCAGGTTCTGAAAGTGTAAACAACCCTGTGGAGGTAAGGTTAAATAAGCAGGACTGGAGATCCTAGCATGCCAGCAAAAGCACAAGATTACTCTATCACAAGTAAGCCATTTAAAATACTGTGCAAAACAATAATAGGGAGGCTAGCTGCAGAATTTTGTGGCTGTTATGGTTTGGATTAGAACAGAATTAATTCTGTTCAGTAACTGTATTTTCTAAAAGATATTCCACCACCACATACATAGTACTGTTATTAGTTATCCCCCCCACACACACACACCTTGCCTGAACTGTCCCTTTAAGAAACCTGAAATTCCTGAGTTGAGGACACTGCAAACCCCCCTCCGGGGGGCGGGGGGAGAATGCTGGGTTTCTCCGGGGGACTTTTGTTGTTTGGAACCACGAGGAAGCTCTCTTCCTGCTGGGACTTTCGGCCGAGCTGTGTGCTGTCTGCCTGTGCTGAAACCTGCGGGTGCTATCTCACTGCTTTGGACTGCTTGTGCTGATTCCACTGGGAGCTGGCATCGGGACGGTTCAGTATCTTGGGTCCTGTACCTGTTTATATTTTGTTTCATTTATATCTGTTATTATTATTAAAGCAGTTTTTAGTTTTTAACTTCCAATCCAGTCTCTCCTTTACCTGCTGTGTGTGGGGGGCTGGGAGGAGCCCTTAAACCCACCACAGTGGCTTACCATAAAAATACATGGATATCTTCAAGTCTAGCAGATGTAACTTCTCGTCCAAAAATGATTTTGGTTAACTGTTGGTACAAATATATAGCTGGTAGTGGTTTCCTAATGCAAAACATGTCATGTGAGTCCTGAGCAAAGCTCTGACAACTAAAACAAATTTCAGAAGCATTCTTTTTGTCAGATGTTAAGGAAGGAGCTTCCTAAACAAGATAAATAGATAGAAATGTGATCCTCAGAGCATCCTGAGTTACAGGCATAGTTTAAGCTTGTTCTGCTTCCTTAAAATGAAGGCTCATATAGGTTTAGGGAAAAAATGTATACCAGAAACTTACACTGTCTCAATCACTTTTTAATTTTGCTTTCAGCAATTAAGCTTGCCTATTTGCCCACTAGTTGAAAATGGATACCCAATCATATGTTGCAGACATCATTGGTTTTGGTACAAGACAGATCAGTTTCTGACATACCCAAATAAATGCATCTCTGTAACAAATGCAGGTCCTCCAGTGCACTGTGGTTTCTTGTTAGAAAACCTAGAGACAGCACATATTACTCTGAACAATGTGTATTCTCCTTCCTAATTATTAGCAGAACATCTTCATCTTTTTTAGCAGAAGAGCATACAAACTATTCCTTTGTATGTCACTAAACTAAACCCTCTGTGGACCTGTATTTTTCCTTTGAGAAAGGGAAACTTTTTGTTCCCAACAGATGTAGAAGGGCATTGAACTTTGTCAAGGTAAAAACAAAATATAGCCTTTAGTCATGAAGTCACCAAACACATTTTTTAGTCATATAAACAGAACATACAGTCCAGTGGAGAGAGGTATTTATTGGGCTGACATAGAACCTACAATAATTAAAATACTAAACGCTCCTTACACAGTGAGCTAAAATTAAAACTTTGCTGGAATAAATTGTGTCATGTTAATAGAATCTGAAAACCACCAGCGTCCAGGCAGAGAGACACGTTGGCCAAAGGAAAGCAAGAATGTGTGAGCCCACTGAAATTAAATAAATACAAGATATGAAGGTGTAAGTATACAAGCCTTATAATATGCTAGTAATGTGCAGATCTTGTAGGAGTTTGAGGCAATGTTTTGTAACTGTAGCCTATGGGATAAGAAGGTAACAGCAGATAATTCTTCAAGTATTTTTAAAATGCTTCCCTTTAAGAAATGAATCCTGGCTCTGATACAGTTAAAGCAGAGACTCTGGTTTATAAATATATATCTCTGTTCTGAAATGTCAGATGATTGTCTACTAATCTAGGTGCTGGGAGAATGACAGTAATTCTAGCCAGAAGCCTGTGGCAGTCCCAGCAGAGCACTCTCTTTAAGGGGTTATTCCATTCCTGTTGCCCAGTGTTTTGGTTGCTGGAAGCTGTGCAGCCTTTTTGATGCACTCCCTGGCTCCGAGCCCTGGTCAGCTGTGCTAAGTGTGCTGTCTGTCATCATTGCACTCCCATTTTAGGTAGAGCCATTATATAACTTTCAACCCAAACCCTTTTTTTTCCCTCCACCTTACCTACCCTGACTTTTATTGGTTCAGATAGCAAAAAGCTTCATTGTAATTTGCAGCCAGCCCACTCCATTCCTAGATTCAGATTCCAACTTTCTCCAGCTGCATCCACTTTCAGCTGACAGCTTTTTTGAGTCCTGCATCCCAAAGATGCCCCAGACAGCACAAGGGCAGGAGACACCCACGGGCTGGAACATGTTTCTGCTAGCTTCACACACCATATTGTTGTTACACTGGCTTATTTTACATCAAATGGGAACCTTTCCTTTACAAGCGCAATGATTATTCTACCATTCTGATGTCCATCACATTCCCTCAAGGTTGATTTTTTCAGTGTAATACTGAATGTTCTTTTATTCATCTCCGGTGGCTGCTGATTTGGAGGGAATCCTGGTTTGCACAGACTGAAGAGAAAGAAAGCTTGTCTGATAGCTAGTTCTGATATTAATGTATCCCTTCAGTTTCAAGTTGGTCATGAGAGCTTTCACATTTCTGAAACGAAATATTTCATACAGAAAACTAAGTGGCATCTATTCTTTCATTAGGAAGGAAAAACCCACACATAATTAATTTCTATCAGTTTTGACAGGCAAGGTTCCTTACAAAGCAATGTCCACTTTTCATAACAGAATCCAAAATATGGGTTAAAAAGTAGCAAAGGAATAGGATTTGAGCTACCTTAGCTGGTAGCAAGATTGAAAAAACCCAGTCAAATGTATTTCCTCAGTGGTGCCTCACATAGAACATATTCAGCCTTTGACCAAGGGAAGGATGGAAGAGCTGGCTGCTATGCATTTTGGAAAGTTTAAAACAAATGAGTCAAGGCCCAAAGTGTTTCTATAACAAGCTCATTGTTGAAATGACTTTGTTTCTGACGTTTGTGCTAATGCTTTCCAAAATAAATATTTAGCTATAAAAAGGAGATTCATTTTTAATTTATAGCAACTCCCAAAAGTGTGTATGTACATAGACTTTACTGAGTTTCCTTCTGCACTCTGTAAATGCAAGAAGAATCTGGAGGAATCAGTCATTTTAGATCTGACAGAGTACAGGTCAATTGATCCATATTTTTGAAAAAAGGACTTTTAGCATAACAGTGAATTAAGACAGATTTGTTTTTTCTTTATTTTGAAGAAAACCACTGCTTGTTATGACTCATTATTTTTTCTAACAAGAATGAAGATACAAAAACTATCAGCCTACAGAAGTACTTTGATCAACAAACTGATAAATAACTGATAAATCAGAACAAAAGTTAGCTATTTTGGGCTAAATGAAGAAATATTTGTCTAAATGAGAATTAGGCATTTAAATAATTTCCCACCTGTCTTCAACAACTCTCAAAACAAGGAAAAGCTTTCATCCAGTTTTCACAGCCACAGTGAGGCTAAGTATCACTTGAGGTTGTCTGGAAGTAAGTCTTCAAGAAAAAATAATTGAGGTAGCTTTTGTAAAGAGTAGGCTGAAGACAGGGACTTAAAAGAGTTTGGCACATGTCAACCCCATGTTCCCTTGGAATGAAGTGCTATAGCTTCAGAAAAATGTCAGAGGACCTTTGGAGAAAGCTCTAAGAAAAGAAAAAAAAAAGTATTAATGAAAGTACTAACACAGAAGGTGACTGTAGATTAGTTAGGTTGCTTGCTTTATGGCAGGATGATGTGTGAGGTAGGAGAAACCAGGTTTTTTTTCCTTCTCCACTTGGTTCTGTGACACGTTTGATTTACATCCCTGAGGTTACAGTACAGACTTTTTGCAAATCTGACAAACTGGGAGTGTCTGACTTTCAAAAGTGTAAGTTCTAACCCTACATTTCTTTACAATTTTTTGAGAGATAATCTTAACATCTGTTTGAGAGTCCATGTTCCATGAGTGCTCTACAATGTAGTCGAGGTGTCTGTATGACTGACTTTTGCTACCTCACGGCATGCCAGGTGAGTAGAGCTGAAAGGCAGCGTAGGGTGCTGTGTAGAAAACAGTTAACTGTGGGGTACAGTTGGAAATCTCCCTTGCATTATCCATGACTTAATTGTTGAGCCACAGTCTTCTGTGGTTTTATCTAACTCATAAATATGATGGGTCAATTCCCTGAGTACAAATGATGGAGTCCATGTATCTAAACTCTTTTCCCTCAGCTGAGGGTGGCCTGCTCTTCACTGAGTTTGAGGAACAGTCACTGCCTTGGGCTGTCTCCTGGGGCATGACATGGCCACCCATGGAGAACAAAATAAACACAGAGGATGACTGCAGGCCAGTGGTTGAGCCTGTGTCCTGACACTGTTTAGTTTAGCTACTGACTCTATTCCCAAGCTTCTCTTTTTCAGTATTCTGATTGTTTCCTGCCTCTTGGGTATTAAGGAATCTGACACAGTAATTAAGGTTGGCATAGGACGCCCAAGTGCTGTAAATTCAGTGATCAAGGGCTGACACTTGGACTTTAAAATACATCATTGTTTCTTGCATAGGTGATCAAACACCATACTTTTAATTTTGTAGTTGTTATCCAAATTTGTTGTTATTAGAATGGGATGGGACATTAAGACACAAACCCATCTACTCCTTAGCTGCTCATCCTGAGGCTTCTCTATATCCATAGAAGGGAAGAAGCTGTTTTCTCGGCCCTAGCACAGTTTCTGACCTTTAAAGACAGCTCAAGTTCCTCATGTCCTGTTGCAAAGAAAGGGAGCTGTAGAAAGGTTCTGATGAAGGACAGGGAGGAAAGCATACTCAGACTGGTGGTTTGCTTTCCTTGGGCAGAACTTTTCTTCACCAAGTTGTACTTTCATTGAATCTTCTTTCCAGCCTCCAGCTCGTTCCATTTCTTCTGCATGCCTCTTTGAACACCTAGACTTTCTTGTAAGAGTAGCAGGATCAGCAGGCTTAGTAATAGCCTCAGTACCTCTTGGGGTTTTTTTGTAGCTCCTGTGAACACACTCTTCCGAGTCAGAGATTGCCAAATGTGGCAACCTGAGAGAGGTGATGCTGTTTCAGATCCGTGCACTCGTGTACAACCAGCAGTGAGACTGAGCACATGCTCCCAGCCAGCACACACACAGTCAGCCACATGGATCAACATACTCGGCACTCACAGAAACATGAACAGCACCCATTTCCTCATCCACTTGCCAGCGCTCACGCACGCACTCCAGCTGTTGGCCCATTATGGATACATGGGCCTCCAAGCCTTGGTCCTCCTCCAGGGGCTGCACTTAGAGTCCCAGGCACACATGTGAGAGAGCCTTGCTGCAAGGAGAGTTGGAAACGGAGTTTAATAAGGAGACAAGACAGACCACCCTGAACAGGTATGCACCCTGACCATGTGGGCAGCCAAGAGTAGGAAGCAGATTTACTGCTTAGAGATAACATGTCTATTTTATGCTTTTATTCCTCATTTTATTTTCTCATGCTTGCTTCTTTTCAAAGCACCTAGGTATGCCCTTTTCCCAGCCTTTGGTTTCTCCACCAGGCAACCCCTAATAAGCTCTTGGGAAATGCTCTTACCATGCACCTCATCATTAGTCCCACACCCATAGGCATTACACTTCTCCCTCTTCTTCCCCCTCCGAAGATCCACAAGGTACTTTGGGGTCCTGTTCACTCATCATCATGGGCACTGGGGCTGAGTCTCCCCTGGGGCAGCTGGTGGGTTCCATGGCAGGGCTCGTATCTCTCTAACAGTTACAGGAGTGAAGAACTGATCAGAGCACTTTTGCTCTGCTTATTTAGGAACAAAGATGTGGATCTGAAAACCATTACCTGATGAACCTGTGAGCTTCTTACAGTAAAACAGCAGAGCTTCAGGCCTAAAAATAGGAGTTTTAGTAAAAGTTTTTGTAATAGAATTTTTGAATCCTGGTGATTTTACACAAATTGACTCTTGGTTTTTCATCTTACATGTCTGTATCCAGCCATGAGGAGTTTTCCCAATGTGTTGTTCTGTGTTTGTTTCCATTCTTTTGCCACTCTGCTATGTGAGTGACAGAAGTATCTACCTCACGCATTAAACTGCTACTTTTCTTCATGTTATCTGAAGTTTAAAAAATAGCTTTGTAATAAACAGAAGGAGGTCTTGAAGAACCTTGTAAACATCAGAGCAGAGTGGGCATATATACACACAAACCACTCACAGTCAGGTACTCAAAAGCTGTGACATCCATTCCCTTCAGTTGTGATCTGACTCACTCACTCATGAGCTGTCCTTCCACTTCATGACTGCACGCTGCCTTTTCACATGACTTTGCCTCAGGACACACAGATCAGGGATACAAAGTTCTTTACTGGCTATAATTCCAAATTAGAATAACTGAGATCACATAGTAGCTAGGGTTGTCCAGTGGCGATTGTGTCACACAAAGTCGTCTTTCTTGCCACGGGCAGTAACTTCCTTGACTATAGAGTTGCCCTCCCATGAGCTTCTTTACCCTAGTCTGGCCCCTGGGTGTTTCAACTGCATGACCTGCCTCCTTCCCATATACACAACCTCTCTTTCCAATTTTCCCCTGGTTCTTCAGTCCACTGTCACTACTAGTCTGTCTATAATACTTACAATATCTCTTTTGTGTCAGACAGTTTCCTTCTCCACCTTCGCAGCAGGTAAGGAAGCACCTACACAGATATAGGTTAGCTGAGGTTTGGCAGATCTGTGACAGGTATGTGCTTTACTACGTACCAAGCACTTCCATCCCAGAGAAAGCTAGGTCTCAGTCACAATGCTTTCTTGTGCAAGTGAGAAGCATATCTGGCAGCTTTAGCTCTAGTAACATACATGGTGTGTTAAGTATGTATAAAGTAAGAATTCCAGCACTTGGGAGCAACTAGGGATGTAAATCTTTTTAGCTTGCTTACATGTAGAGCATACCATATTGGGTTACTTGATGCTTTTTGTTTCACTGAGGCTTGCTGTGCAGAAAGTACCCATGTGTGGAGAGCATACCAGAGTAATCTGAATAGTCATCCAAAGCATGATGTGTAAGCACAGAAGCGGAATAACAGGCTTGAGTGTCTGAACTGCCCTGATGTGTCTGCCATTGCATCAGGACTACATATTTTCCTTTTGTTATTGAACTCTACTGTAGCTCAGGAAGTATTTTAACAGCACATTTTCACAACTCGAGTTGACGGATTATGACATGATAAAAACTGTAGGTTGTTAGAGTTACAATCCGTAATAAAACTTGTTGGAAGGTTACTCTTGGGCTGATACCATCTCTCCCTGACAAACGAAGAACCCAATCCATATGGCTTACATACTGCAATACTCTTCTCCCCATGCCAGACAAATATAATTTTTAATGCTCTTTAGTTAGTTTTGTTCCCAGTATTCTGCCTGTTCTTTGGTTGAACAAAAAATATATAAATATGGTTTAATAGTGCTGCAATTTTTTTATGCTCTACTTTTTGTTGTCTTACAGAGAGTTTTCTGCAAATTTTAAAACACCACTTTAAGTAATTTCTTACTGCAAGTCTGCAAATTCCTTCTCAGTTGTCTTTTACAGGAGGGTCATTTGTTGACTGAAAAAAGGATTGTTGACCCATTTTATGACTGATGTTATATAAACAGAGGAAGGATTGTCCTGTCGCTCCTCCATTTTTGTATTTATGCCTGCAATAGATTATTTTGATTCTTTTAAAGAAAGTTATCTGCCTTGTATTATCAATTGCTCCAGTAAGGAAGGTGGCAGCTAGTTGACCTGGTAGGTAGGTCCAGAACAGTTTTAGAGTCTGAGTCCAAGCAGACAAAGGAAAACACCTTGCCAAATTTGAGAAGAGTTCTGGGAGAAACAAGTAACTTTTGGCTTGTTGCACTCGTTCATTTTCATACTTTTAAAATTCTACATTGTATTGAGAAGAAAAGGAGTCTTGCAGCCTGGCTGTTCCTGATACAAAGAAACAGCAATAGAATAACTCTCCTTTTCCAGACAAGCAGGGAAGAATTATGCCTCCACATTTGCTGTTAGGCCTAACATCTCTCCACAGTATTTGCAGAAGAGGTGTAATAGAATAGCAAGCACTACCCTGTTTTTGTGGGTGAGGCACTGCAATAGGACTTCAAATGGCTATTTCACTCCCCAAATGGTGAACTCAGATGTGAGTGTACATTAATACTTGAGCACAGGGCAATGTTTTGTGCTAAACTATTCAGGGATAGATGAGCTGTCCTTGGAATTAGATTGGTTCCACTTGGTTCACACCAGCCTCTCCTCCACAAAGAACATGTTCGTTGGCACTTCAGATCCTCTTAGGGCATAGCTGAGCCAAAACAAAATCCTGATCATCCTCAAGGGGGATGAATAATAACTGGCCTCAGTATTCCTGCAGCCTTTCCCTGGCAGCCATAAAACAGCTGTATGAGGTATTTTGTGAATGAGCTGACTGTCCAACAATCTCAGCCTCATTCATAGGGTAGGGATTTTTTCATACTTATAATACTATGCTACAATTAATATACCAAACGATTTCAGCCTAATTTATCTGGTTACTGGGCTGCACTGTGAGTTATGACAGAGTACAAGAAGTCTCAACAAGTCATGGAGGTTTGCAGATGGGCAGGTGAATTGCTGCTTTGCAGAACAGGTCAGAAAATATCAGAAACCTCACCATCTTTTCCTACGCTATCTTCATTCAGCAGAGTGATCATTTCTTCACTGCTGTCTTAGTGAGTCAATTTGGTGATAGCTCATGACTATCAAGAGCCACAGCAAACCAAAAATTAAAACACTTCCAAAAAGTGGTTTATAAGGGAAAAAATTCCTGCACACCTGGTTATGAGACATTCCTTTATGAAAAGCCCTACAAATGAAACAGTGATATCACAAACTCGTTAGAGGCTGTATCATTAACCAAGAGAAAGCATTCAGTTGAACAAGCTACATTTTGATCTTTGACAAGTGAGACAGCCAAACCGCTGTAACCAGAAATAGGCTTCAGAGGATATTTTTCCCTGGAGCGTTATCAATGGAGCTCAGATCTTCAGAGGTGTAGAATTCCCACATCCCCCAACCCCATCATGCAGCATGCCTGATGCTGCTGCCCTCTGAGATGCTAAGGTGTGCAAAATCCAGCCCAGAGTCCAGAGCCAGGCAGTGAGGCTGAAGTTCTGTCTTTCAAACGTCTGGTTTGACTTTTTTTTTCTTTTTTTCCCTGTAGACTATGAGGACTCATGATTTATGAAGCTAAAACTTGCATTCATAATTCTTGATTTTTATCTTTACAGATGAGGATTACAACATGCCAAAAGTATATTTGAGTACAGCTTAGTGCAGAGCTGAAGGGAATTTCTTTAAAAAACCATCAGGTACAAATCTCAAGATCTTCCTTGATAGGGGTTCTTTATCCTCATTAATGTATTACAATATTTTATCCTTGTGGTTAGAAGCTTTTCTTTATATAATCTTTGCTGCAAATTAAAATGTTTACTTTGTATCCTGCCTCCAATGATTGAAGAGGACAATTGATTTTGGATGGGTAAAAAATTGTTCTATGGTGTCATGGTTTAACCCCAGCTAGCAGCTGAGCAGAACTGATTATAAAGTAGGGTATTCTTTGAGGTTCTGCTTCCCAGAAGAATCCGCTTTGATAATGTAGAGTTCATTTTTTCAAATAGCTGTGCACCCACCTTATAGATATGTTATGTGTAAATAGCATCTGAAAACCTACTGAAGTCAAGCTGCTTTATTGTTACTGTTTTCTTTGTTCACTTAATCAGTTACTCTGTTAGAAGAAATTGGACTAGTTTTCCATATGTTCTTGACGAATGTTGGCTGTTTCTTGTTGTCTTCTATCCTTCAATGCTTGTAAATGGATTCATTTTAGGGTGATGGTTCAAGTGAGTGAAAAATTGACTAGATTGACTAGAAATTAAAATAAAAATAAAGCCAAACAGACTTTTCATTTCCCAAAATGAAGTACAGGAAGATGAGCATAAAGGATAAAAACCGTATTTGATTTTCAAAATTCTTTCATTTCAAAATTCATAATGGAGACCTTAACAGTGAAAAATGAAATTTCAAGCTATGGTGTTGAGATAAAACTTACTCATTTGGTTAAATCAAATATTTTTCTTATGCGTATACGCATAAGAGATCAAAAACTCCATGAGCTGCATGCATCTAAATATTTTGCTGCAAAATCCAGTTTCCAATATCATAGCTCATGGGGAGAACATATCTGAAGTTTTGGAGTAAGATGACTTCATTAAGAAATCATCTTTAGAAATTTCAGAATTCCAGAAGCATTTGGACAAGGCCCTCAGGCACATGGTGTCATTTTTGGGGTTGTCCTGTGCACAAACAGGAGTTGGACTCGATGATCCTTGTGGGTCCCTCCAACTTAGGATATTCAATGATTCCAAATTCTTGAAGGTTGTCTATAAAATGTATATACTGTAAGCTTAAACCCCCACTAAATACTACAGTTCTCATTCTGTTTCTATTCACTTTGATCTATGGTACCAGAATATGAATAATCTCTGCAGAATATTTTTATAGAAAAAAGTTAGGTATTTGCATTTGTCTCTGCACTGCTATTTCCACTGCTGCTAAAAAGCACGTTTGTTTTTCTCCCTAGATTATTATCTTTTAATTTATTTGTCCACATTAACCAATTTCATTATTACAAGAGACAAGTCAGAGTCAAAGCCAATGAGAACAGTGGTATCTTGTTGAAAATTATGATTTGCAGAAGGGAGACAGACTCCTAGATGTTAATTTTCCACAAAAAAAAAGTTAAGCTGTGAGAGGAATGACAGGCAGATTGTATGCTGTGTCTATACACAGAGGAGTCTGTTCCAGAACTAAATAACTGTTGTAACATATGCCTCTTTCATTTTTGTTTTCCAAGAACATTTTTCAGGTGTAGTTGATAAAGAATGTATTGGTACTTCAAACAGAAGTCATACTGCTCTGCAGCCTGAATCTGAGAGACAGCACTAGGTGTATGCTGTTTTTCTAATAGGAAGTCTTCTGTTTCCTATAAATAGACATGTTTCAATTCTGATTGTTCTGTACTGAAATAACTGGCTAGAATTCTAATTACTTTAAATAATACCTACCAATGATGGCAGGCATTCAGCCCCTCCTGAAAAATTGTTCCTAGCAGTTAACTGTTCTACTTCCTGGGCACTGTCTCAGAAACAGACTGGGTCTGAGGACCCTTTTTTCTTCTCTTCAGTACATTCGTATTGATCACTCTGCTGTATCCTAAAGGCAAAATGATACACACATATCCTTAGAGCCAAATTCATTCCTGGCCAGGATGTGTAGCAATAAACAAGGGAAGGAAACGAACCGCTTCTGAGAAATGGAGTTCCCTCCAGCTCCCTTTCAATTTGCACACAGCTAGACATTGTGATTTATATGTGGTTATAATGATTTATTCAAATGTGTTTACCAGTCAAAGGCTCAGCATCTTGTTTATCTGGTAGTCACATAGCTGGTGAGGTTATCAAGTAGGTGGCTAGCACCCTCAATCTTTTTACTAAAATGAAACATTTGCTTCTATGTTTCTTTAATGTTTCATTGATTTGCTATCTGTGCCCTTTTTATCTACCTGCAGTTGTTTGTTTCTTTATTTCACAGAGGAGCTCATAGTGAATCTGTCTTGCCTAAGTTTCATGTGCCTTTTAACTACTTTTATACTCTAATACTGGTTCTGGTAGTGTGAAACTGAAGATTCCTTTACAGTAATGGATGCAGTGTAAGTGAAAATTCATCTCTTCAGCTTTGCCACATTACCTGTAAAAAAAAGGTGATAGTTACTTTCATAGTCCTGGACCCAGTTAGTTCATTACTGTCCTATTGTTAAATGTCCTTAGTGAAAACTTCACCCTGCTTGGCATCTGTGATTGTGATCAGGACAGGAAAAAATTACATTTTGGAGAGGGAAATCTGCCAAAATAAAGATCTTTGTGGGCCATCAGTGGGATTAAATTTAAGGGGAAATCTAATAACATTAGGAAATTATCGCAAACAGCATCAAATGGAATAAAATACATGTAATGTTCCCAACCTTGTAAAAAAGAACAAACCAACCAGTCACTGAAATCGCTCTCCTGCAGAGACTTTGACCTTGGACATTGTACAGCTGATCTGGCTACCCTTTCTTTTTGGATGTTCTTTATTTCTAGTTGTCATCCTGTCACTGAAATGGTTTACTCTTTATTGAACTTATTCATGGTGTCCTCAACAGATGTAGTGATTCTGCAAATCTTTTGAGAGATGCCGTGATCTGTAACTAGGCCAGATTATGAAGGCTATATACAGAAGAAGACAATACAGCTTAAGGGAGCTGACTAAGCTTGTTTGAAGCTCTGTTGGCATTTCTACATCACACACTGCAATACAGGCAGACTCTGCTTGAGGGTAGGCAGGCTCTGCAGAGGGACCTAGATAGGCTGGATAGATGGGCAGAGGCCAATGGGATGAGTTTTAATAAGGCTAAATGTAAAGTCCTGCATTTTGGGCGTAACAACCCCCAGCAGCGCTACATGCTCGGGAAGGTGTGGCTGGAGAGCTCCCCAGCAGAGAAGGACCTGGGGGTGCTGACTGACAGCCGGCTGAACACGAGTCAGCAGTGTGCCCAGGTGGCTAAGAAGGCCAATGGCATCCTGGCTTGCAAAAGGGATAGTGTGACCAGTAGGAGCAGGGAGGTGATCTTGCCACTGTACTCGGCACTGGTGAGGCCACACCTCGAGTACTGTGTGCAGTTTGGGGCACTGCAGTTTAGGAAGGACATTGAGCTACTAGAGAGGGTGCAGAGAAGGGCAACTAAGCTAGTCAGGGGTCTGGAAAACAGGCCTTATGAAGAGAGGCTTAGGGAGCTGGGGTTGTTTAGCCTGGAGAAGAGGAGTCTGAGGGGAGACCTTATCGCTCTCTTCAGCTACTTGAAAGGCCATTCTAGGGAGGCGGGTGTTGGCCTCTTCTCCCTTGTGACTAGTGACAGGACTAGAGGGAATGGGCTTAAGCTGAGCCAGGGTAGGTTTAGATTAGATATTAGGAAGAATTTCTTTACTGAAAGAGTGGTTAGATATTGGAATAGGCTGCCCAGGGAGGTGGTGGAGTCACCATCCCTGGAGGTTTTTAAGAAGAGGATAGATGTGTTTCTTCAGGGGATTATTTAGGGGTAAGAGTAGTGTAGGGCTATCAGTTGGACTAGATGATCTTGAGGGTCCTTTCCAACCGTAATGATTCTGTGATTCTGAGTCCCATTTATTTCTTCTAATCCATAACGGTGTTTTAATTGGTGCAATTTAATTTTGTCTATTCTTCTAGCAGCCATCAGTGACTCTGGTGTGGCTTCTTTCCTGATAATAGTACCCCATGGTCTCACAGCTCAGTTTTGCCCCACAAAGGTATCATCAGAACTAGCTCAGAAGCTAGCTAGTTGCTCAGTGCAACTTAATTCCCACTTGTACGCTAGTTCTAGATGTTGTCAATACAGTGTCTAATATCTTGGAAGCTGCAACATCAAAATTCAGGCTAGAAATTCTTGCTGTTTGCAAGTATTGCTTCCTATAAAATATAATTCCCAATAATGAAAGACCCCAGAAGATCACACTGCTTATTATGGGTGTGTGCTATAAGTGCATGTGTTCAAGTGCTTAGAAAAAACCCCCAAACATATTCAAGTGGCACCATGCTAGTGAAGTTTTTAATTTCTGAATGCTGAACAGGTCAAACAGCAGGGAACTGGACATCAGTAGGCAGGTATAACAGGCTGTGACAACTGTGGAATACCTAAATATAGCTCCGAAGCTTGATCTGTGGTAGTGAATGTCTTTTCCCTTTCTGCCACCTGTTCATCTACTCAGCACACCAGCAGTTTTCTACTCCTCAGGATCTGACTCTAAATATTTTTTGTTCAAATAGGAATTGCATGATATTTTGTTTCTCATTATGTTTTATTTATTTTCTTTCCTGATAGGTGGTGTAAGCCCTTGGGATCTCTTGATCTGCTTATCTTCCAGAAGAAATGATGATGCTGGCTGCATTCAAATAGAAGACTTGCATCATCTAGAGTTATTCCAGAAGGTAAGAGATTATTGTGTTATCCCTTGTGGGAATGAGATAACAACTAGCTCCAATTTTCAGCACTCACTCATAAAAATAAACCTATCTAATGCTTATTTTGTACTGAAGCAACATGGTTTAACAGCAATAAAAAGGTTTTTTTCAAGTTTCCTATCTACTGAGAAATACTCGTCAGACACTGATATTTCATTCTTCTGATATTGCACCCAGTGATCAAAAGCAATTTCTCATTTGGACATAGTATATTATTTTGGGTGTAAATATTTCATTGTAAGTATTGAAAATTGTTTTCCTGTGCTCTTCTTTAGCTTGAACTGTTGTGTTCTAGGCCACCCTCAATCAGCAAGTCAGGCAGCAACATCCACAGAAGTTAAGGGAAATTTAAGCAATTTATCCCACTGGAGAAGAGAATTTAAAGATGGGGAGAAACTAGCAAAGGCATGCAATGTTTCAGAGTAATAGCACATGCAGAAGATAAAGCTGGACTAATTCAGGCTTCACATCTTATATCACTGTTGCATTTCATCTAATGTAGTTGGTCCTTTGTAAACATAATTTAGGCACCTCCCCATATAGTGACAGTGCTCCTATGATTCATGGTGTGTGATATGGATGGGTGTCCTCCTCCAGGGCCTTCATGGGAGTTTCTTGCTCTGGCACTGTAGTCTGTCTACAGTCCAAAGCATCAGTGGTGCCAATATTTCTTGGTATTTTCAGGATAGCTTTTCTTTTTCCATTTGAGCATGTTGCGGACACAGTTTAGGTTATGAAGATAAGCAAATGTCTAAATAAGCAGCTGACCTGTTGGTAAAAATGTGTCTTAAACTGAGGCCTTTGAAAAAAATGTGAACAACCCTTGGATACAGTTTGGCTTGTATTTCAAGTAAAATTGGAAGATAATAATGGCAAAACCCAGGCTTGAGGGGCTGGGAGATATGGAGCTGCTTGTAAAAGGTTTTTAGTTCAGGTATGAAGTTCACAAAGATACAGAAGACCACTGTGTGTCCACAGAAGTCAGAGCTAGGAGCATGTACACTGGAGTTCCCTGGGATAGGATGTCTTATTTCCAAAGTGAAATTTTTGTAGCAGTTCCAGAGTGCTAGAGATATACATGCTTTGGATTCAGGTCTTAGATAAAACACCCCAGGCTTCTGCAAACTGCTTTTTGCTGTTCTACTCGTATTACCATATCTGCTCTTCTAACTCTGTGCAGTGCTCTGCAATGTCCAGAAGTTTCACATGTGAGTAAATGAGACACAAGGTGATCAAAGGAATTGTCCAACTTCTCTGAGGAAGTCTGCAGCACAGCAGGGACTTAAACCAGATGGCTTGTATCTTCAGATAACTTTATATATTGGCTTAATTTTACTGGCTGCTGACGTGTCTGTACCAGGGTGCAACACAGTTCTTTGTTGCTGAGCCTGAATATGGTTAAGCAATGCTCGTTTACGGCTGTTCCCAAGCACAGCATAGGCTGTTTCTGCCCAGGGTGAGACAGTGATTGGTAACTGGCAGAGAACAGAGGAACTGCAGAGACCGCAAAGGGGGCAGGGAAGGGGTGAAAAGTCAGAAGCTGGGAGGAAAGAGCTGTAAGTTTAAGACGTTGTTTTGTGAAGGAAGAGCCCACACTTTATCCCTCATTGCAGGGATGGCAAAATTGCAATTCACTTTTGACACTGTCAGGAGTTTTGCATGTGAAGTGTGTCTGGTAAATTAAACAGAAACCCATGGAAGGCTCCAGGAAAAAGAGCACTTTTTTGAACAAAATCATTAAAGCTTCCCTTTCTACATACAGGTAAACCTACTTCCAGCAATCCAGCATTTCCTTTGCAGAGAAGAGGGATTATGCCAGATAACAAAAGCCTTTTCAGGTAACCTAATCTCTCAAAAGTTGCATATGTGATGTTGGTGTTTTCGTAATTGTCACAGCAAGTCCCTGTCAGGCTTACAGTTCCTTTTTATTTCTAGCCATGAATGCACAGAGGGGAAAAAAATAAAAGAATGATAATCTGTTTCAGACACCACTTAAATAAAGATTAGAGTTACGCAGTGTCTTTTCAGGTAAAGATATTGCACTGTTTAGCTAATGCATAGTGAGGAATAATTTGGCTATCAGTGTCTTATTTTTGGACTGTTTTGTGCTAACATAGGATATTGGTGTTTGTACTTCAAAGCCCTAGGTTTGGTGTAATATGTTTGTTCAGTTTTACAAAAATGTTGTGGCATGGAGAAGGAGTAGGAGTCAGAGTTTGGTTCCCATCCAGACACAGTTTACTGATAAAAAGCCTTTGTGTATTAAGATCATCAACCAGAAAAGTTTAAAGGTTATGGGCAAGTTGCCAAAGAATTCTAATTTGCTGTGGGTGAAATTCAGCGTCAAACAGAAACTGGAAAAAAACTGTTCTGCACCATGTTAGGCCTATTTAAACCATAGAGGGACACATTTTGATCTCAGTTACACTACTGAATATTCAGCATCAATGCTATTTTGGATTTATCATCTATCTTCACTACATAAACTATATGTATAAGAAATTTTGTAATCTAGTAACAACCAACCCCACACTTGTTCCATTAGTATTTAGCCTTGTTAGCAGACAAATATACAAGATTGATCAGTGTGATTTTTTGATCTTTTCCTTTCTCTCCTGTCCTGTCTTCCTTTTTACCTTATATATATTTATATACACTATATATAGCACATAAGGAAAAGATTCATTATACCTAAGTTCAAAATGATTAAATAAGGTATCTTCTCCAACAAGATTCCAGTCTTCCTCAGAAGACAGTGGAGAGAGCAGGGCATCTACAAACCCTATTTCATTTGATCCTATAATGTGTTTGGAATAGGTGTGTTGAACTGTGCTCTGCAGGTATTTACTACCCAATTACATCTCACCACTGACTGTAAATGGAGCCTAGACAAATAGCTTACATTAAATACCTGACATTTGGATGCCTGGCTAAAGCTGAGGTTAGGTGATTCCTAACCTAAGCATATCCTATCTTCCCTTTTATTTTTTGTACTGTTTAATTTAAAGATTTATCAATACTTCAAACTTATGGGAAGTGTTTCCTTCAGAGAGATGTATGTTGAGGGTCAGCTTAAGTTGGACATTTCAGTGTTCCTGTTGCAGTACATTGCCAAAACTGATCGTAAGGACACACAGTAAAATGAGCACCTATTGAGGTCCTGTGAGAATCCTTTATCACAAAGCCACACTACACCAGGTAAGTAATATATTCTGTTTTGGTTGAATTTTAAGTATTGCCTAGTGCCTTGGGTTCCTTGGTCTGGGAAATAAATTATAAAGTGTTCTAATATAGTACCAGTTTCAGAAAAAACTGAGCAGGTTTCTAAAAATGTCAAGGGCTTCAGGAACTGATAGATCCTGCTCATGTTGTAACAGGCTGCCTTTTAGAAACATTGGGTTGCCCTGCTACTTGGAGAAAGGCCAATTACAGGGGTTTCATTATTTTGCTTCCACGAAACCACAAACACAAGAGGCACCCACCACAGAGAGCTTTGCCTTTGTAATAGTCACATTTTCACTGCGGTCTGTAAACTGTAGTACAGGACACTTTGAGCATGTGGTCGGTCAAGCTGCTTAGTATTCTCTCCTGTACTGCTTCTTGCATGGCAAGATTTTGGTAGCAGGTGAGCTACAGGCTTCTATGAGAAGCTGCTAGAATCTTCCTCCATCTCCAATGGAGTCAATGCCAGCTGCATCCAAGATGGATTCACCCCTGGCCAAGCTCATCAGCAGTGGTGATAGTGCCTCTGGGATAACAGGTTTAATAAAGGGAAGAAAACTGCTGCGGAGGAGGAGAAGGCGGAGAAGAAGAAGAAGGAGGAGGAGGAGGATGAGGAGGAGGTGCCCCAGGTGCCAGAACAAAGATCCCTCTGCAGCTCATGAAGGTTATAGATGGAGTAGATCTCCACCTGCAGCCCATGAAGGTTAACGAGGAAGTTGATGAAACACCTGCAGCCCATGTAGGACCCCATGCTGGAGCAGATGGTTGTTCAAAGGAGGATGTGACCCCATAGGAAGTCTGTGCTCAAGCAGATTCCTGGAAGGACCTGTGGCTCCAGGGAGAGAGGAGCCCACACTAGAGTAGGTTTGCTGGCAGGTCTCGGGAGCCATGGAAGGAAGCCCCACTGGAGCAGTCTGTTTCTGAGTGGACTGCACCCTGGGAAGGGACCGAGCCTGGAGCAGCTCATGAAAAACTGTAGCCCACGGTAAGGACTCATGTTGGAGAAGTGTGTGGAGAGCTGTGTCCTGAGCGAGGGACCTGAGACTGGAGCAGGGGAAGAGCGTTAAAAGAGTCCTTCCTGTGAGGAAGGAGGAGTGGCAGAAACAATGTGTGATGAAGTGATTGAAGCTCCCATTCTACTCTTCCCTGAGTTGAATCTGTTTCTTCTGTGACATTAACTGGTGAGTGATCTCTCCCTATTCTTATCTTGGTTCATGAGCCTTTTGTTATTATTTTCTCTTCTTTTCCTGGCTGAGGAGGGGAGCGATAGAACAGCTTTGGTGAACATCTGGCATCCAGCCAGGGTCAACCCACCACATGTCCCCTTCTAGGAAAGGGCTTTTTGTAAAGAGAAAAGCCATTCTGACCGCTGCTGAAAATCCCACTGAACTCAAGGTAGTGTATGTGCTTGGCAGTAGCAATCTGAGTGCTACCCACCCAGTGAGACATGATTATTCTATCAGTCTGTTGAAGGACTGTCAGGTAGACAGTCCTGCCCCTCACCTTTCAGTTATCTGTAATACAGATTTTGAACTTAAATTATCTGCATTTTTTTTAAGTGGGAAAAAAAAATCCATATCTTTTAATCTAGGTGGCTCCACATGAGTATGTGACCTAGGAACTAAGGTAGCTGTTTTTGTGTGACCGTTTCATGCCATTCAAGATGCCGTGGGGAGTCCAGGACACCTAGATTTGCATAGACAGGTTCTTTTGGTCCAGACCTGTCCTTTTGGTCAGCAGCTGCTGGCTCAGAGGTATGTCCTGGGGTGTCCTGGATGGAAATAGATATGGACACTTGGTATCTAAGCTCTCAAAATTAACAGAAGTGCAGTCTAGAGTGAGAAAACCCAAAAGACATGTACTTTTAGCATGTCATATGATTAGTCACTGATGTCCACTGACAGGAGTAGGAACTTAGACTGTGGCGACCTGGAGGTCATCTTTGCATAGACCAGAGCTCAAAGTGTCTCAAACCAGAAATGAGTGCTTTTATCACTGAATGTGTGACACCATATTTACTATGAGTGGAATTCACCCACAGAAAGTGAAATTAGATTCAAAAGAGTAAATAATTTGATTTCAGGTTAAGAGGATAAAAAGGCATAAGTGAATGAAAACTTCTAGGGCCAAGACCTCAGATTCTCTCCTCTCTCCATTCATCTGATAGAGACAGCTCATTCCAATTCTTTCCTTTGCTTGCATCTGCTGACAAAATTTTCTTTTTTGCAACAGCAAAGTTATCAATTATTAGGTTTCATTTTAAAATTATTCCAGGAAAAAACAGTTTTTATCAAGATTTCCTCCACAGAAGAGTGTTTTTCCTTTCGAATCAGTCATGTACTTTTCACTCCTGTGTATTCGAGTCAACAGGGCTTCTCTGTAACCCCTGCTGAAGAGGATCAATTGGTTTATTACTGTGGTTGTCATTCAGTCAGCCCCCAAGGAGCCAAGCGATTTCCTGTAAAAGTGAAAATGCAAAGTTGCTGCTCTAAGAATTATGTGATCTAATTAAAGACATGCTAGTCGTAGAAAGAAATAACAGGCAGCTAGGCTGAGAGGGTGGGATGGCTGGGTTTATTCTCGTGATAGCACTGTGATATTGATAAGCAGTGTGTACAAGGGGAAAGGTTGTGTTTTAAAAACATGTTGCACAACAATAAACATAGTAACTCTTGAGCTCCTAGGTTTTGTATTTAAGAGAGCATGCTCCTCATCATGTCCTTGTTGTATCAATATAGGAAAGAAAATGAGTTGTAGAAAATATCAGCTCAGTGCTTGTTTCTTTCTTTGTCTCTTTAATGGGAAATTTTTTTGTCAGTCTGAATATTCAGATTGGCTCTATCTGGAAGAGAGGGGGGAATTATGCATATACCAGTGATGACTAAATTTAGGAGATGGAGAGAAGGTAGGAAGAAGGGGGGGAAAGAGGAAAATAAGACTGGAAAAACAGTTTAGAGGAGCAAAATAGTAAGAAATATGTGATGTGTGTGGATAAATTGGATTGAATAAGAGGACGAGTTGCTGGAGGATGGGCACATTTGGCTGTGGGTTGGTGATGAGCACAAGAATGGTAACGGATCTTAAAATTCAACATGGAAGACACTGGTAAATGCCTGCTCCTCAGTTTGAGACGATTGGCTTCACTTCTGCTTTTGCAGGGCATTTGGCTAGTTCTTAATTAGGTGCCTGATGTCTGCTCACTGTGTGGGACTTGGGCCATGAGGAGGTTCTGGTGTGGCTATTGAATGACCATGGAAGGCTACTGGCAGTTACTGTTTAGTTTAGCAAAAGCTGCAGATATTGCAGTGATTTGTGAATGAAATCTTCCTGCAAACAAAGAACTGAGAAGTTCTGAGGTTGGAGGGTAACTGGCAAGGAAATTTCAGGTGTACGTACATGGTATCCCGCCATAGGTGGGCTGAGAAATGGGCTTAGCTGCTTCCTGGAATTACTTTTAGCTGAGAGATGGAGGGGACTATGGTCCACAATGTGACCAGAAACCAGCCAGCCTCAGTTTAGGGCACAGGAAGGGCATCCTGATATATGCACAACAAATAACTCTCTTTGTCAGGTTTTGCCTGGGAAAGTACTAGAAATAGTTACAGCATTGTCTCCCTTATTTTCCTGTTCTCCAAGCAGCCCAGACGAGTCTGTCTTCCCATTAAGCACTTATTTACCTTCCTTCATTGCTTCCAGGGTCCAGCCTGTGCCATGCATAGCTGTTCTCTCTTACCAACCAGATCACAGATCCTTTTTAAAGTAATACTTCTGCTACACACCTTCCTTCTGCATTTCTTTTTGTTAGTGCCACTAGTGCAGAGACTTACGAGTGTTTACGAGCCTTGTGCACTCACTTGGTCACCTGTGAGTCTGGTCAATGGTGTTAATCACACAGGTCTTGGTACAGGCACAACCCTAACGAAATTGCGTGGGGTGAAGAGCCAGGATAGTCCAGCTGTGCAACTGTGTTCTCACCGTGTGATATGTTTACCATCTGATGCTAACCCCATGCTGGCTTTCTTCTCCTTCTGCCTTACAAATCTGCCCTGCCTGTCCCCAGTGTCCCTGGGTTTCTCTGGAGTCAGTGGGAAGAGTGATGAGATGAGAGGAGGAAGCAAGGTCCAATGGGGAAATTATACACTAAATTTATTTTCTGTTGTAATAATTCAACATCTCTTTGACAGTAACATCCTTCTTCATAGGGGGATGTGTTTCTTTTGCCTGCTGGCCCTTACAGATGTCTGCACACCAGTTGTGATCAACTTTTTCCTATTATTTTACCGCTACTGAAGTTGCTGAGAGCCTCAAGAATGGCCAATAAAATCAACATCTGACTCTTTTGAGTTAATTTTTTTATAAACCACATGGGGCAGGATTTTCTTTGTTTCACAACAGGGTCAGATCTCAGGACAAAACCATGCTTTTCTAACAAAAACAAATATAAAGCAATTGAAAAGAAATTAAGTGGCTAAATGTATTTGAGTACTTGGGTTATACTGTCCTACACTCTGTCCTGTTACCAGTACAGAATAGTAGCTGTGGCTCTAATCATGTAAAAATCAGCCAGAATTTTCACTGAGTTGCTTTTTCCAGAGTTTTATAGCTTATCTATAAATTTAAGTTCTAGTATGAAGGGTGGACTTGAATCACACAGAAGAAGCAGTCTGTCTGGAAAATGTTGAAACAAAACCCCTACAGTTTTTAAACTGTGAGGATACTTTAGGAGTGAATCAGCAAACACTATCTATTTAATAAATACTGTTTTCCATGCCCTTGCCAAAGCACAGAAGGGAAAAACATGGTAAAAGATTAATCTAAAGTGAGGCTGTATTTGGTGATGCTTTTACAGGGAAAATAATGCCTACATTTCAAAATGATGCACTATTACAATTGTCTTTTTAAACCCAAAACTCCATGGGCATTTTTGGCATAAGTTTCGGAGCATTCTAACCTACAGTTTCCTTTCCCTCTAGATTTGCTTTACTATAAAATTTTATTTCTCACAAAACATATTTAAAGAGTTAAAATTTCTAGTTTGAAATTTCTCCATTCTATATATTCAGAACAGATTGCTTTGAGATTAACAGCATTACAAAGGAAGGGATCACTGAATTTTTTTTTACTATGAAAACCTTCTAAAGACAGCTTGATCAATAGTCAGTAGTGGATGGGATATTGAACCTGCAGCAATGCACACATCACAAATGAAGCTTATAACACGTCAAAATCATCAGAGGAGTGTTAAGTATTAATCAAGAAATCATATTCCTGTGAAATCAACGGAAATTTTGCCAGGACTTCACTGGGGGGCCAGGATTGCCCCTAGTCTTCCCAGCTTCCTTCAAATATTCAGCATCTGCTTTTAGTATCACAGCCACCCTTTTCTAAATGCATGGGTTATAGAACTGAGTGTTAAAGATTCTCTCTTTCTTTAGCAACCTCAAGGAATAATCTGTAAACCATAGGAGAGTGCTGATCTCTGTTTCAGTCTTTTTATCCGATAGTTCAAATAGATAACAGGAGGCAGTTGAATAGAATAGGTCTGCTTTCTGTGACAAGCCTGCAATGACCTCAAGGCATGTAGTGGCAGCAGTTCAACCAGAATCATCCATCCTCCAAAATCAACACTGTAAAATGAAAAAACCCCTGCATTTTAATCTTCATTAATTTCATGGTTATGCAACTTAGAGCAACTTGTTTTACATGACTGAGCAAAAGGGTACCGGATAAGAGGCTTTATTTTGATCAAAACCCCCTACTCCTGGAGGTGATCAGAAGTCTGCCTAAGACTCTCTGAAAGCTTTTTAAGCATCTCCTGATGTGAACCAATCCTTGCAGCTATTTAACACACCTTTCCAGCCTACAAAGGCTGCACCATTGACCAGCTGTAGTGCTAGCAGAGGGCCAGGTTGTAGCAATGCAGCTTGTCCAGTCTGTAGGAGAAATTATCTCTTCGTGCTCCAGCAGCCTTCACCAGTCAGGCAGATGGATGATCCTAGCACAGGATGCAATATGAAGTTCTTCTGGCTCACTTAGATGCCCCCGACAAGCAAACCTGCAAGGCTGACAGAGACAACCTGTTATCATTCCTTCCTGAATTATCATGCTGCAGAATCTGCTGAGAAATTATGTGAGGTGACTATGATTCTCCTTTTCTTCCCAAGTGAGAGAATTTGGGCTCCTGATAGAGACAGACAACCTCTAAGAAAATCTAGGAAGAAGTTCAGAAGGCTTCTGTGCAGATAAAAAGTCTCTCGTATACTTGTAGGATTAATGTACTTTCATGTTCCTAAGTGATGATTTTCCTGCTAAAAAAAAGTAATTGGATGAAGACTCCATAGTACAGATGTGCTGAGGTTACAGTGTCCTTTATCAAAGAAATTAGCAATGTGCTGGGCTCAGAATAAAGCACAGAACCTTAGTTGTGTTTCATCCCATCTCTAGCTTTGTGCTTCATCAAACAACCAGAAGCTCCCAAGGTGACTCTGTTGCTCTTGAGATGTTTCTAACAGATCTGATTGTTGATGGGCACTTCAGAAACAAAACTACCTTTTTCTCACAGACAACAGTATTAATCGTTCCTTGTGCCATGTTTAAAATGTATAAAATGCAGCCTATCTGATCTTGAATAAAGCAAAATAAATTAACAAATAAAACCATATTGTAACCCTCCTTGTAACATCAAAGGATAATATAAAAGGAAGGATGAAGAAGAGGACACTTGCTCATTGATCTTCTGTTTCCTTTTCTTTCAGTTGAGTGTTGCTCAGTTCAATCAGTAGGGTCTTCTCCTGCTGAATTCTGTACCTTTGCAGATCTCCAGATGTCCATGCTAACCTAAATACTCCATTTACCACCAGTCCACATGGCCAGAGCTCTGGCTCTGCTCCAGAAAATGTTATTTTGTCCAAATGTACTTCTAGCTATTGGTAAACCTTTTGTTCAGTCACATGTTGTAACTCTTAAATCAGCTATTCTTTATTCTGTATGTGTTGAATCTCATGTTACACTTCAGAAGTCTGAGCAAAAAGGAGTGAGAGATGGAGAGAGAGAGTGAAGAGTCATGGCTGTGTGAAATAGTTGAAAGGCCTCATTAAATGTCAGTGTGGCTACTACATTAGAGATAAGTTTGACTTTGTAGTACTTTGAGAGATTGTAGTTGACAGAAAAATATCTACTGCCAGTTCATGTTACAACAAGGTGTTTAATTTTTTTTGATCTAGAGGTGTTGACTTGCTTTGGCAGGTCTTATATCTTCCTTTCATATGTGGCCCTTGGCTGTTCCTATGCCTTAGATCTGTGTTTTACCCATTGCCGTGGTTAGAGAGCTAATGTGTGAATTCAGCTGAGAACTTCCTTACGCATTAAAATTGCACCAGGGAGAACACCCTAGGCAGAGTTAAAGTGGTACTGGTTTTTGGTGTTTTCAGTGTTACTGTTTCAGGGATGTCAGCACAAGAAATCTTCTTCAAGCCAGAATGTAGAGGAAGTGAAGTGGTTTTTTTTCTGTTGGTGTGAGGTTTTTTTGTTTGGGGGATTTTTTTTTCTGTTTGTTTTGGTTTTTTTGTTGTTGCTGTTTGGTTGGGTTTTTTGTGAAAGCGGGTGTCCAGCCTGACAGTCTCACTCCTCCTTCTCCTTCCAGACACCTTTTGATGGGGGCTCTCCCGGGTGGATGCTAACACAAAAGGTAGAGGTGTGTAAGGCAACAACCAAACAGGATGCTCCATAGCATGAGGAATAATTTGTGGCCATTTCTCCTTTTTCAGTTCTTGATGCTAGTCATCAACACCCTGAATTTGTTGAGCCTCTTCTTCATGACAGGTTTCCTTCTTAATTTTTTTAAATTTATTTTTCTAGATTGAGACATTTTGCAATGACTTAGAGCAACACTAAGGTTCTCCCACCCAGTCATTTGAGAATTTCAGGACACTAGTGTTCTTCATCTGTCCCTCCACGAATTTTTTTTGTTGTTGTTATATCCAGCTCTAGTCCACAGGGTGGACAAATAAATTAATGTCAAAGTAATTTTTCCATTTCCCTGAACCAGCTAAAACTCTCATTTAAGAGGGGAAAATATAAGTACGAAACTCATCTCATTCTTTTCAAACTCTGTCTTGTGAGTTAATAACATATTGTTTACTTGTTGCCTTAGCAACACAATTAAAACCATATTTTAAGAAGGAAAAGGCACTCTACCTTCTATTGAGTAATGAGCCAAACAGCCCTTCTCTGCTGACCTGTTCTTATTTTCAGTGAAATATTTAAGTTCTTTTAAATAAGAAAATGATTTTGTGTGTTTCCCTTTTCTCAACTTGATGGTTATTTTAATTAAAGCAATTGATAAAAACTGTGCACCTTTGACATAATTTGGCTTTCAGATGACCAGCTGAGAAGGGCTGTCATTCTTGTCCTTTGCTTGGTTCTGTTGATGTCATGTAGCTATGGCCTAATCTAAAAGTGTAGATGTCATAGGGAGCTTCTTCTGGAAGCATAGCTATGCCTCCTTTCAGCTGTGTGCTGTAGCCATCAAGGTAAGACAACCCGTCTCTCATCTGCCCCACTAGGCAGCATTGGCAAGGGGTAGCTTGGATTGCTTTCATGGGCTTCACTGAGGTTTGTGTGGCTTTGATCCCGGTCATGGTCAGCAAATCAATCACAATATAACTTTAACAGGATCTCTATGAAAACGAATAGTTCTTTTCCTTGAATGGCTGCTCACAGCTTATCACCAGAAATACAGCTTTGGTTTTAATTTTATTTCATATACCAAATTTAAGAGTGCATGCTTTAAAAGAAGAGCTATACAAATAAATTCACAACATCAGCACAAAGCAGTCTGTCATTAAAAAGGTAAGTAATAAGGTTTGGGAATAGTATGAGCAGCTTTTCCCTGACTGTTACTTAAGAACATGAAATATAAAGTGTGTTAGAGTTAATGAGAATCACCCCACATCCAATAGTGACATAACAGAAGGGCTCTGTGCCTTCTTATCAGCACGGTAAAAGCAGAAAGTCATACTACTCATTGATTATCTCGCATCACAATATTTTTATTACTATTAATAATCACATGTCTTGGTAATTTTGAGGACTCTAGCAACCTCTGTCCTGCTCCCATTGCATTCAGTGGCAGATCTAAGCCTCCCATAGATTTCAGTAACTACGAAATGTATCTTTAAACAGTGAACCTAGAAACAAGGCTATGTATTCTGAGCTGTCTGTTTGTGTATGGTGTGAAGTCCATTGGTCCTTAGTCAAATAAATTTCTTACCCATGTTAATTGTAATTAGGGCTACATGAGAAACAGTTTTGGTATTCTGTATTTAGTAATAAAGTATTTCTATTCAGAAGAAGAGGAAAGAGGATGTGTTTTGTATGCATCACCCATGCACTCACAGAATCATCATGGTTGGAAAGGACCTTTAAGATCACAGAATCACAGAATGTTAGGAATTGGAAGGGACCTCGAAAGATCATCTAGTCCAACCCCCCCTGCTGTAGCTGTAAGGGGTTGCTAGGTAGCGTAAAACTCTCTGCTAGAGGATCCAAAAAGGATTGTAGTCTCAGCATTTGGTATTTTACTTTTCAGGCTGATGCTGGTAAGCTCCTCTGTACCCATTGTGTTTTACACATTTTGTCCTTACAGCAGGAGCTGACCACTGCTTTCAATGCCCTGCTGACTTCGTCTCATCTGCCTGATACTTTTTCAGATCTGCAGCTCCCAGTTGTCACGCCAGAGTGCTCCAGCCAGCCCGGGCTGTCCAGGGCCAGCACCACAGGCAACACGTCCCAGGGCAGAGAAATCATTGACAAGACACGTACTGCGCGTCTGCAGCACTGGTGGAAGCAGAGCAGGAACACACATCTGTAAGCTAGTGATACATCACCATCAGAAACAGACAGAGCTTTTTTGTGCAGTTGGGTGGGAGTCAGGGATACAGGGTGTACCAACAAAGAAGAGACCACAGCAGACGGAGAACTTGGACATATTGCATATCTTATACTTGCTTAATGTCTGTTTCAGTACTAGCCAACCTTGCACATGTTCTGTGTGTGAACAGTTAAGTCTTTTTGTTGAGGGCATTGAAACACCTAAATAGAGACCCAGAGACACCCCTGAATGTCTAGGTCTCATGGTGGTCTAGCTATTTCTTGTTCCCATCTGTGCTTTGCACATACCACAGACACTTGTGTAATCCTTTGCACAGAGACCCTCCCTTAAGTGAAGAACCAAGAAATACTTGAGAACTGACTGTCCAAGTGCCATTTTCTGTGTTACAGTATCTTGAAAATTTTATGCTCTGAGGACCCTCCCATTCTGCACCGTGGAGAAAAGGTCTCTAAAATAGATGTTATTAGACTCCCCTAACAGATCACAAAACTGCCACGTATTGCCAGAGATTATACAGAAATGAGAGGAGATCCCTCTACCTTTTACCAGTAATCACTCTTGGAGACCCATAATTTGTATAGTCATCTTCTTGCATTTGCTATGAGGCAGGTTGATACTCAGGGATTTTAACAGGCAGAATATTAACTATATTTGTGAATAGACCCAAGTATAACTTAGACTCTCCAAGTAATGACCTTTTAAATAACAGATATTTCCCTCGGGTTTTTTATTGTTCTGTTTGTATGGCTGACTCTTTCTGTGTGAGCTATGGGAGCTGTACCTAGATACTGTACTGTAGGTCAGTATCTAGACAGTCATGCCACTTCCTAGACAAAGTTAGCTTGCGTAATTCTTTTATGTTTAGTTGATTTATTACGGGTTATTCCTAAGTGTCATAATCCTTCATAATATTTGAATTTATAGCCTATGGTTTTCATTAGGGAAAGCATGTGGTATCACATGTCTGTGTGCTTTTATTATGTTGAAGAAAGTGCTAACAATAGTGCAGTCTTTCCATAGGGTTGTTTGATTTTCTTCTGAATTCACTACAAATCAGTGCCAAATCTGGGTACCTTGACTAAATAGTTCTGTTGTTTAAGTTGCTTCGATTTATTTTTCACTCCGAATGTTCTGGGTCTGCTACAATTACAATATGCCCATAATGCATTTACCTGTATCTACTCTCAAAAATAACTAACTCCTAACATAGTTACTTTCTATGTATGAAAATCAGGACTTAATAATACTGAAAGCAGTAAAAAGACTTGAGGTAAAGCTTTGTTCCAGCCGGCTTGGTTTCACCTACTCTGTGGCTTAACTTGGGGATGGGGAAAAAGGCTTATTTCCTATTTCCACTGGTTTCGCTCTTTCCTTATAGCTCATTTTACTCATATGCAAAAGCACTTCATCAATGTTATGTATTTATGTTGATTCCCAGGAATCACATAACAGCTTCACCAGACCACAAGGATACTCTTAAAGCTCACGACCTTTCTGTCATCAAAGCATATGTGCTTGTGACATCCTTAACACCTCTGCGAGCATTCATTCATTCAACCACTACTGTCTGGCACCCACCCAAGAAGAAACGCTTTTCCATAAAGGTAAAACATTTAATTTCCTAATTTTTCCATCTTTCAGGCAAAGTACAGAATCAGAAAACTGGATGATATCTTTCTTCTCCTTTACCCCTTTTTCATTTTCAGTCCACCACTGACAGTGAATATTCTCCTAGTGTAGAGCTTTCATTTCTCAGAAGGAATGGGGATTGTTTCACAAAGCAGGGAAGAGCTGCCCTGTGCTGTGGAAGTTAGGGAGGGCTTTGGGGTTTGCCTGCCTCAGAGCCATATTATTGATGATATTTGACAGCAGTTGCAAGGTTGTAGATGTCTCTGAAACACAGCAGTGGGCATGCTGTCAAGCAGGAACATCTTTTTCCTGGATATTGACAGTGTTGTAAAAAAGGAAGGTAAATATTAAAAATTGTTTTAGATTTCTTTTTTAGGTGCAGTAAAACAGAATGGAGGAGGGTCAGGGCAATTCTAAATAAGGGGAAGGAAGTATAGCATGGAGAGGATAGGCCTCCCATGGTCTTGGTTTTATGAAGAAGAATGTTTCACATGTGCATTAATTGGATTAACTCTGGACATCTCCAAGTGACTGGAGACAGCCCTCTCTCTCCACATCTAGTTTGGCCAGCAGTGCTATATATTACCAAACACGCCTTCCCATTCCTTTGTTCTTTCAGCAATGAACTGTGCTTGCAACATGGCAGCCCTTTGTGAAGGGCCTACAGTTCTGTGGCTGCTTCTTTCCCTTTGAAGGAATAAGGTCAGAAGGTAGCAGTAATTTTTTGAGGTCACTCCTGCAGCAGGCATCTAAGGATGGGTGCACTTTGCTCTTGGGGTAGGAGCAAGTCTTGGCTTTGGATCAGTCTGAGTGTTGCAGTGTTACTTTCAGGACTCTTGATGCCAGACATTTGGTAAGTCCTACAGTTTTAGCTCTCTCAAAGTTAAGTTCCCAGTCTAAGCTTATTATCTAATTTTAGTTATTGGAGAAACAGACACCTCTAGAGAAGAAATCATCCCACCAAATTTAGACAGTAGTTTTGGGATGAGATGAGTTTCCTGCTAAAAGTGTCTGCTTCCTTCTGTGAACTGTGACTTTCTTAGAGAAAGTACCAAATTTTATATTGCTAAAATTAGGTGAGATGAATGTACTTCTTTCTTGCCTCTTTCAGAAGCTATGGAAGCCCATGTTATTTTGCCATCTGTTTACCTCTGTTTACAGGAGGGACGCTAATGGTCACTCACTTTCCAACCTTGGGGTTCAGGTTTATTTTATGTTTATTAAAATAGCACAGTGTCCAGCAGCACTGCTGTCATAGCTGAAGTAGGGACTGCCTGAAAGACTAGTAGCCATCAGTAATTGTGATATGGCTCTGGAATATAATTCCCACCGAGGAAAGTCTGCTGAACAAGGTGCCAGCCTTCGTTTACAGAGCACTCCGGCAGCTGAAGAGGCAATGAAAATTACAGAAGCAGCAGCATATCTACAGTAGTTCCAATCTGGTTACTCCTGCAATGATGTTTTATCCACCACAGCTTTAGGCAGACTTGTCAAAATGGCAAGAAATAAACAAAAAATAAGCACCACAGAAAGCACATTTGTAGTGATGTATAGATCGAAATGTAAATTTAAAAAATGATGGAAAGTAGGGTGTATAAGACTGTCTCTCAGCATAAACAGGGTGTCCTAGAAGGAACGTGGGAGGAGTCAAGGAGTCTCCAGGAGAAGTGAGACACTGGGAATTCATGAAGTGGCCAGAAGGCACTACCAGGAAAATCAGAGGCTTCTATGCTTGGTGCAGAGGCATCAGACAGGAGACCATCAATCAGAAAACAATACTTTGGAGGAGATTTGAGTTCAAGCATTTATATTCTTTGGGATGAGATTACATCAAGTTTCTCATAAACTTCATCGAGCCATCACTTGTTGCCAGTGGGACGTACAATGCCAGCAGAGTGATCTCCTCTCCCAAAGTAGCCAGTGGAGATACACATTGGTACCAGCCAAGGTCCTTGGCCCAGAAAGCTCCTAAGCTTTGGCAACTCCATTGTATAGGAAGGAAAACTGCTTGTTTCATTGTGAAGCTCCAATCTGCCAATAGTCAATACTGACAGAAAAGATCTCTAAGACCTGTTCTTCCACTGACTGATGGAATATCCATCAGTGTCACTGAGGGCTGAACATGCCTGCAAATTTTTCCAGACCAAAGTCTCCTTTGCTAGTGTTTAATGTGTTTATACCCAAGAGCTGCTGACTGAATTGTTTTTATTTTATTTTTTTTAAAGAACAGATTAGAATAATTTTGATCTGCTTCATTGACATGAATGATGTGCTGCTTTCAGTAACGTTGCACAATAACTTAGAGACCTCCTCATTGTATATTGGTCTCTGGTCAGCAAATTTGCTCACAGAATCACAGAATCATTACGCTTGGAAAGGACCCTCAAGATCATCTAGTCCAGCCGATAGCCCTACGCTACTCTTACCCCTAAATCATCCCCTGAAGAAATACATCTATCCTCTTCTTAAAAACCTCCAGGGATGGGAAATTGTGTTTGACTTGGTTACAACATTATCACCACAAACTCAGTGTGTTAAATCTACAATTTGATACCCTATGTACAACCACCCTTTATGGTTTCTAGAAGTAACCAGAATGTGGTATATACAAGGGAGAGATTTTTGAAAAGACTGGAAATGTCAAATGATATGATATCAAATGGTTAAGAGAAACTGTGTAAAAGAAAAAACAGGAATTTAATTAATTTAATAATACTGCTTTCCCCACTGCTTCTTTGCTGTTAATCTATTGTAAATGATTTTTACAACTCATATTTACTTCTCCTAATCATAGTGGCAAGGCTTCAGAATGACTCCTTGAATAAGTATTAGCCAAATGGCAGTTCAGGAAGAGTTCAAGTGGGTTTTGCTCACCACCAGGTTTTCCCTGGATTATATGTATTTTAGTATCTCAGATCCAAAAGCAAAAGAAGGTAAATCCTGAGCAGGCAGGAGGATTTTGTGTGTAGTCCAAGGGATGGCAAAAGTGTGACGCTAGGTTTGGGCTCTGGTTGGGAACGTGCAGGAGATGGATGGAAGCAAATGGCTTTCTGGCACACAAATGGTTTGATATGAGATTTGTGTAATAGCTTTATGTCCATCAGAAATTTGGAAACTCCTCATTTAGACCATCCCTGTGCTGAAAAATTAATAATCAAATAGGAGCTTTCTGTTTTGCATATGGTGCCAATTAAGGGATGGGCCTCTGTCAATGTATTCATGCTGGTCAACATGCGTATGTCTTGAGCAGGCTGCTGACCCCTGAATAATTTTCTGTTTTATAGAAGCTGGTGTGTGGAACAGTCATTTATGATTAATTATCTCTTCTGCTGTGCCTTTTGCAACCGCTCATGCTTATCTTGTATTGGCCTTTTTAGCCACCAACACGCTTGCAACAAACGTGGGTAGAACCCTTCCCAAATCTTCGTTTGCAAAGCCTAGCCATGATGATCTCTAAGTGTAACACACTGTGAAGTTCTTCGTTTGCCCTGCCATTAACCTTCCCAGCCTGGTCCCAGTTCTTAATGAAGGGATGTACTTCTGTAGGCTGTAGTGCTGCCAGGTCCTGTGTCACCTGGGAAGGCTCTTCTGTGCTGTCAGCAGCTTCCTACAGCCCCTGTTCTGACTTGCTGTCCTTTGCTCATCCAAAACAGACAGGCAAGTGACTCTTAGATTTGAGTTTCTTGACTGGTATTGTTCCATAACCCTCCCTACCCTCAGATGAAACTATGCTTTTAAGTGATTTTTCCAGTTGTGTAGTGATCATGATTTATGAAAGTGGTTTGCTGTTAACCTTCCTCGGGTATAAGTCACTATAATGATCGTTGGAATTCTTTCTCTGTGTATTAAGCATTTGGAAATTTGAGTGAAGAGAATATTTTTTTTATGCTTAGCATATATGCAAATATAACTGGACCCTCACCTACCCATGAAATGTGTCTTTTAACTTGAGGTGGAGATCTGGCTTAGGGCCGAGTGCTGTGGAAATCAGGTTCAGTATTGCCCTCGGGTGGTCAGTTCTGATACTGCTTCAAGCAATCCCCACAGATACTTAATTATGATACGTTTGAGACAAACTTCCTCCCAGATAGTTCTGTATATTCCAGACAGACAGTTTTGTCTTTTGGTGGGTCATGTGTGCAATCCCATGGTTTATCTCCTACCTGTCTCAGTGCCACATTTAGATTTCCTGTCCAGTCACTGGAGCACCAGAGCAGTTTTAGATTGCAGTTAATGTCACTGTTTTGAGGCAGCTATCCTACAATGGATATCCTACATGGTCTTCAAGTTTTGATTTCTAAATGGAATCTTGACATTTATCTTGTACATAGATGTAAACCATGTAGTCTTGTAGGGTGGGATTGCTCCACAAATTTTGACACCTGCATAAATTGTCCTCATGTGAGCTGTGCCTTTGAATGTCTGCTACAATCAACGGAAAGCTAATGAATGCAGGCAGTGAAGGCAGGTGTCTGAAATTTGCTTTTATTGCCATTTGTCAGGAGGCAAGATTGTGCTAGGATTGAGGTAGCAGGGCCATCTCGGAAAGACGGCTATGGTTTGGTTTTATGCTCTTTCTCAGGGCAATCTTCAGCTGACAATCCAGCCAGCTGCCCCAGGCTGCCCTTGCATCTCTCCGAAGAAATTAATTTGCAGAAAAATTGCCAGAAGAAAATCCTCTCAAGAGAATTACTCCAGTCACCACAAATCCAGGCCTGCGTGTGCTACAGTCTTCCATTCTCCTTGAATGCCCATGACTCTGTGCGTGAAGCTTGCAAATCAGAATTTCTTTGACAATTAAACTGCTTTTTTTCAGTGTTTGAGGCCTTTAACTGATGGTTCAGTGTATTTTTGAGGAGCCAAAGGGACCTCTGTCACTGAGATAATAAGCCTTACTTTAATGATAGCAGATATTAAAAAGTGGATGTCAAAGCAGGTAGAGAAAAAGCATTGCAAATTTAATATTGAGTTAGCCTAACATTTTTTTTCCTTTCCAGTGGCTTATCCTAAAGCAAAAGTACTTAGTGAGTGAAAAGTCAATGAGTTAAAATTCATCTGAAGTGTATTGAGGGTGGTGAGACACTGAAACAGGTTGCCCAGAGAGGTTGTGGGTGCACTATCCCTGGCAGTGTTCAAGGCCAAGCTAGATGTGGCCCTGAGCAACCTGGTCTAGTGGGTGGCATCCCTGCCTATGGCAGGGGGGTTAGAGCTGGATGATCTTCAATGTTCCTTCCAACCAGCGCCATTCTGTGAATCTATTAATTAATTTCTAGTTCGTTCTGCCTTTACAGAAAATGTGTGTTTGATCCATGTAATCTAACTGCATTTACACACTTCTGTAAGGCATTACATAAATGTGTGGAACACTTCTCCAACTGTATGCATTCAGCATGTGGATGAATGTTGTCAAGCCCCTGAAAAACCTTTCAATTCTGTATAGAATGGCATCATTGTATGGAATATACGTGCACGTCTGCATTAAGTTTTACAGCTTATTAAAATTTAATTCCTATTCCTCTGCTTAAAAATTTGACAGCCAGTCATTGGCTTTCTCCCAGACTAAATTCCTGTGATTGCCACCAGTTTTGGTTTTGGTTTTTTTTTTTTTTTACTGTCATCTTTTTGCTATTCAGTGGTGCTTTTAATTGTGCTCGATCAATAATGAGATTGAATCTCACTGGACAGGTAGTCTGTTTCCTCTGAAGGTGAGAGAACCAGCATCAGTGATGATCACCCAAAGAAACTTTAAACTCCGTGATTTTAATATTTTGCAGTTGAACACAGATATTTATATATCTTTGTTGGGCACACTCAGAAGAACCTGAAGTTGCTGCAGGTTTTCACACTTTATCACCCCTGATCCATACAATTTACATTTTCTCTACCGGTTGCTGACAATCCTGTAGAATCCATAGCAGTCAAACCTAACCTGAACTTGTTTAAATAGGAATTTTTTTCCATGAATTGGAATTTAACCTGAAGTATTTTTGCCTTTTCTCCACTGCTCCTCAACCAGCCTGACTAAATATTTATTTTTCAGCTGCTGGCTTAAAATAAACGTTGTTGTAAAACCTGATATCCCCTAATGACAACCTGTTGAGCAATGTTCCTTTTCTACTCTGGCTAAATAAGGCTGTATCTAAAACACAGCTCCTTGGAGAAGCTGGTTATATTTAATAAAGCCTGTTATGATGGAAACAGCTCGTTATGATAGCCAGCATCATGCTTTGAGGGTAAATAGGGCTAATCAACCTGTCTTTCATCAGTTTTTACTAGAAATGCATGTATTGTGTATCCTTTGTGTTGAGGTGTTTGCAAGTTGATTTATGGTGAGGAGTAAATGAGCAAATAGGAATTTTTCTGTCCCTCTTGCTCTAATAATCCCCATCTCTCCTTATGAACTTAGAATCATAGAATGGTCAGGTTGGAAGGGACCTTAAAGATCATCTAGTTCCAACCCCCCCCCGCCATGGGCAGGGATGCCAATCGCTAGACCAGGTCACCCAGGGCCACATCCAGCCTGGCCTTAAACACTGACAGGGATGAGGCATCCACAACCTCTCTGGGCAACCCATTCCAGTGCCTAACCACCCTCCTGGTAAAGAAATTCCTCATAATCTCTAATCTAAATTTCCCCTCCTTTAGCTTGTAACTATTCCCCCTTGTCTTATCACAGTTTGATCACCTAAAAAGTCTCTCCCCTTCTATCCTATAGTCCCCCTTTAGGTACTGGAAAGCAGCTACAAGATCTCCTCGAAGTCTCTCTTTTCCAGGCTGAACAACCCCAACTCTTTCAGCCTATCCTCGTATGGGGGAGGTTCTCCAGTCCTTTAATCATCTTTGTGGCCCTCCTCTGGACTCACTCCAACAGGTCTACATCTTCTGCACCTCCTTATGTTCCCCATGCAGTAAAATAACACAGCTTCTCACTTGGCCCCTCAATACCCACTGCAGTTTTAGGAAATTAAGGAAAAGGTGCAAACCAGTGTAGTAGGAATGTGAGTGATGTACAGGATCTGGCAGAAATGCTGGACATAGGTGTCAAAGTCAGCTGAAGAACCACCATGTAGTTCCACCTTGGTGAAATAAGTCTTCATTTTCATTTTTTTTATTTCATATGAAAGAATTAATTAACTGGTTTTGGCCCGAGCAAGGAACTGAAATGGGACAATTTCACTCAGACATGAATTTAAACCAGAACTGATTTGAAAAATGTGCTGCTGCTTGTTTACATAATCTTTGTATTGCTCTGTGGGAGAAACACAGCTTTGGTGATGAAACCAAGTTTTGGTGATTTCTATTCGTATGCTGCGTGGAGTTTTGGTACCACTTTCCTGTGAAAATGAATGAGAACTGAAGTTACATTCTAAGGCAATTTTTACTTCTAGCAGCCTTTTCAGTTATGATGTTAAGCACTTATTTACTCTAAATGGTCAAAAAAATACCTGTAATCTCTTTCACAGCTGCAAAGATTTTTTGAGATATTCTTCAAAAGCACTTCTCCCCAACAAGCCTTCAACAACATGAAAGAAGCTATAAGCAAACTTCTACTTATAACTGAGGTCTTCAGTGAATCATCTGCCTCAGGACCAAATTCTTTCAAACAGTAAGTGACTTGCAGTGGTCATTGCTATGCTGTTATCAAGATAGCTCGTTAGACTACAAACTATAGAGGATACGTGACTCCTAAAATAATAATAATAATAATATCTCCTTGATATCATGCTTCCTTATGAAGTGAGGTAGTGCTACATTTAGGGAGTTAAACTCTTCAATATCCACAGTGTTTCTAATTTGTGAAATGGTTTTGATGAACGCTTAGGAACAGATGCTGTGTTCTGATGAAGTGTTTCAGGCAACACAAATGAAGAGAAATCACTCACAGTTGGGATAGTCCTAGCATTTAGAAGGCTGTGTTTCCCTCCAGTAAGCTTTCTGTTATATGCCAAGTATTTAATGTTAGAGTAGCCAAGATGGTTCAGAGCTGGCTGCAGCAGGCAATCTGAACAAGAAACCCTGTAGAATACTTTATGAAATGTACCTTATGAAATATAACTAGGCAGCAACAGTCATATTTCTGTGGGTGTTAAATCACTGTTATCACCTCTATTAGACCTTTACAGTTATTATGCACTGATCAACCTTCATTATGTAACATTTTTGTAAATCAAAATTAATATTTTCTCTTATGTCACATCCTTGACATTCTTATGATAAATACTAAATAAGTTACTCTTTATTACTTTTATATGTTTTATAAGGCTATTTGAGAAACCAGGTGTTTTAGTAGCAGTAATATAAAGTTCATTATTTGATTTAGGCAAGTTGGGAATAAAGCTTACATTGTGAGTGGAGAGGGTAGTGAGGAGCAGAGTAACAGGGATGGAGCTATTTTGGCAGTGGACCAAACTAATATTTTTTTAACTAAACACAAAATGTTAGGAGTTGGAAGGGACCTCGAAAGATCATCTAGTCTAACCCTACAGCCAGAGCAGGATTCCCTAGATCAGGTCACACAGAAACATGTCCAGGCAGGTTTTGAAATCTCCAGAGAAGAAAACTTCCCAACCTCTCTGGGCAGTCTGGGCCAGGGCTCTGGCACCTCAACTGGGAAAACATTGTCTTGTATTCACACGGAACCTCCTGTGCTTCATCTTACAGCCATTGCCCCTTGTCCTGTCACTGGGCTTCACTGAGAAAAGCCTGACCCCATCATCCCAACATGCACCCTTCATATATTTATAAGCATAGATGGGGTCACCCCTTAGCCTCCTCTTCTCCAAGCTAAAGAGACCCAGCTCCCTCAGCCTTTCCTCATAAGGCAGATGTTCCAGCCCCTTCATCATCTTGGTAGCTCTGTGCTGGACTCTCTCCAGTAGTTCCCTATCCTTCTTAAACTGAGGGGCCCAGAACTGGACACAATATTCCAGATGTGGCCTCACCAGGGTAGAGTAAAGGGGGAGAAGAACCTCTCGACTTACTAACCACACTCCTTCTAATACACCCCAGAATCCCATTGGCCCTCCAGGCCACAAGAGCACACTGCTGGCTCATGGTCATCCTTCCATCCACCAGGGCCCCCAGATCCCTTTCCCCTTCACTGCTCTCCAACAGGTCAGTCCCCAACCTATACTCATCCATGGGGGTGGTCTTTCCCAGGTGCAAGACTTGACACTTGGCCTTACTGAATCTCATTCAATTTCTCCCTGCCCAACTCTCCAGCCTGTCTAAGTCTCACTGAATGGTGGCACAACCCTCCAATGTGTCAGCCACTGCACACATTTTAGTGTCACAGCAAACTTCCTGACAGTGCACTCTGTTCCCTCATCCAGGTCATTAATGAATAGATTGAAAAGTACTGGTCCCAGTACCGACCCCTGAGGGACTCCACTAGACACAGGCCTCCAACTAGACTCCATCCCATTGACCACAACTCTCTGGCTTCTGTCCTTCAACCAGTTCACAATCCACCTCTCTACCCAATCAGCCAGACCACAGTTCCTCAGTTTAGCTGCAAGGATGCTGTGGGAGACACTGTCAAATGCTTTACTGAAATCAAGATAAACCACATGCATTGCTCTACCGTCATCTATCCACCTGGTTATGTCCTCATAAAAGGCTATTAGGTTGGTCAAACATGACTTCCCCTTCTTAAACCCATGCTGACTTCTCCTAATGACTTCCTTATCCTTGATATGCCTAGAGACAGAGTCGAGGATAAAGTGCTCCATCACCTTTCCAGGGATGGAGGTGAGGCGGACCGCTCTAGAGTTACCCGGCTCCTCCTTCTTGCCCTTTTGGAAGACTGGAGTGACATTTGCCTTCCTCCAGTCCCCAGGCACCTCTCCTGTCCCCCAGGACTTACCAAAGATGATGGAGAGGGGCCTGGCAGTGACTTCTGCAAGCTCCCTCAGCACCCATGGGTGCATCCCATCAGGACCCATGGATTTATGGATATCCAGATGGCTTAGCTGTTCCCTAACCCAATCCTCCTCAACTAAGAAAAACTCCTCCATTATCCTAACATCATGTGGGGGCTCAGGGGCCTCCTGAGGACAATCTCTAACAGTATAGACAGAGACAAAGGCGGCATTCAGTAACTCCACCTTCTTTGTATCTTCTGTCACCAAGGCACCCACCTCATTCAGCAGGGGGTCTACATTGCCTCTAGTGTTAGTTTTTCGGACAATGTATTTCAAGAAGCCCTTCCTATTATCCTTGGCCTCCCTTGCAAGGTTTAATTCCAGAGAGGCCTTAGCTTTCCTAGTTGCCTCCCTACATCCCCTGACAACAGTCTTGTACTCTTCCCACGTGGCCAGCCCTCCTTCCATGACCTGTAGACTCTCTTCTTCCACTTGAGTTTGCCCAGCAGTTCCCTACCTAACCATGCAGGTCTCCTGGCTCCCCTCTTTGATTTTCTACATGTTGGGATGCTCTGATCTTGAGCTTGGAAGAAGTGGTCCTTGAATGTTAACCAACTCTCTTGGGCCCCTTTATCTTCTAGTACCCTGTCCCACGAGATTTCCCCTAGCAATTTCTTCAAAAGGCTAAAGTTGGCTCTCCTGAAGTCCAGGGTTGTGATCCTACCAGGTATTCTGTTCCTACCATACGAGATCCTGAACTCCACCATCTCACGATCACTGCAGCCAAGGCTGCCCTCAACCTTTACCTCTTTAATCAGACCCTCCTTGTTAGTGAGTCTCAAGTCCAGCAGTGCTCCTCCTAGCTGGCTTATCCACCATTTGCATCAAGAAGATGGCTATCTCTTGTTTATGTAACCGAAGACTTGGTTAGAGCTTGTGGCCCATGCCTTCAAACATCCCCATAGCTGCAGCACAGCTCTGGCTTCAATGAGCCCAGAGAGTTCTGCCATCTGTTGCCCTCCCAGTGTCTTCAAAGCTTTTACAGAATCTCATTTTCATCAAAAGACATAGTCCCAGCATAGTTCGTGTCCCTCATGGGTTTAAAAGCCAGTTATATAAACACACTTTAACATAGCACTGTTTTCGTCAGCTCACCATCTGGCTACATGTTTCAAGCTGCTGGCTCTTCTTAGAAACTTTATTTAGTCTGCATTGTATGCTGTCTATTGATCTGTGTGTGTATGCTCTTGTGTGTGTTCTCTGGACCTGTCTGTACACTTCATTGTAACATATATAGGGACATGGTCTAGTGGAGGGCTTTGCAGTTGTCATGATTTTATGATTCTGTATTTCACAACAGTAACTAGCTTCACTGAATCTGATTCCTCTTATATTGTTTCAGATGCAGCCAATGTTTCCAAATGCTAACCTTTGACATAGGATTTGTCACCTCCATGTACCCAGTGGTTCTTAAGGTGAGAAAATTAGACAAATTATTGCTTGACCCAAATAGCTTATACCAAAAAGAACACAGAAGGAAACCCTCTTTGATAGGTACTCTCACATCTCTGATAAATGTATAAATGTGTTAATTTTGCCTGAAAGTGGAGTGTTGCTGTGGGAGAAACCATTATGGGATGCCTCACAGCTGGTCCAAACAGGTCCAGAAGATTCCTAAAACACCTGGATGATAATTTATTGGTACAAGTGCCAAGGGATCCATTGAGGAAAAGTGCCCTCCTTGGATTGTTGCTTGTTAACAGATAGTGTCTTGCATGAGAAGTGGCGACTGGAGGCTGACTTGGCCACAACAACCATAAAGAACTCAAATCTAAAATCTCCGGAGGCAGGAGGAAAAATGCCAGCAAAACTTCAACACTGGATATGACTTCAGGCTGCTCACAGAACCGTTATTGGTAGTTACTGAAAAACACCTGAAGGACAATGCAGTCATTTGGTCACAGCCAGCACAGGTTCATGAGGAAGAAGTCCTGCTTGATGAGCTTGATTTCTTTTTATGACAAAGTTACCCACCTGGCTGACCAAGGGAAACAAGTTGATGAGTTGATGTAATCCTTTTGGATTTCAGGAACGCTTTCAATACTTTCTTACAGCATTCTTCTGGACAAAATGTGCAACATATGGCTAGACAAGTCAATAAGGAGATGGATGAAGAGCTGGGTGACAGGTCAAGCTCAAAGGGTCACAGTACATTTTAACAGTTTCTTATGAAAAGACAAATTACTCTAAAAAAAATAATGGTTAACGATTACTATGACGTTTGACTTTGAATAGTATCCCTTAAAAAAACATAGTATGTATGCGGTCTGTGCAGCTTGAAGTTACATTTATGTGTATGCTAAAATGTTAATTTATTTCTATTTTATAAACATGAATTTACTCATTGCATTTATATATTTTTAAACTTACACTTTTGTCTGCGGTAACTCCTAAATACCTGAGTTTTGCAAGACTTGTATTAACACATAAGCTGGCATTTTTTAAAAACACATTTCAAATCAAACATGTAAAAAAAAGAGCTCTCAAATGAGAATGCAATATTGTCCTCTGTCCACTGGAGGTCAGCAGACATTGTGGTGTGTAGTACTGACAGAAAATGTGACAGCAAGTGTGTGGCGTGGTCTACACGCTGGAGGGAAGGGATCATCTGGAGAGATCTCGACAGGCTGGAGAGGCGGGCCTGTGAGAATCTCATGAAGTTCAGCGAGGTCAAGTGCAAGGTCCTACAACTGGACTGGGGCAATCCTAAGCACAAATAGAGGCTGTGCACTGAATGGATTGAGAGCAGCCCTGCAGAGGACTGGGGATTGTTGGTGGATGAAACATCCGCTATGAGCCAGCAGTGTGCAGTTGCAGGCCAGAAAGCCAATCATAACCTCCTGGGCTGCATCAAAGGAAGTGTCGCCAGCTGGTCGGGGGAGGGGATTCTCCCCCCTCTACTCTGCAGTGCTGAGACCCCACCAGAGAACTGTGTTCAGCTCTGGAGACCCCACAAAGATGATCCAAGGGCTGAAGGTCGTCTCCTGTGAAGACAGGCTGAGAGCTGAGTTTGTTCAGCCTGGAAAAGAGAAGGCTCTGGGAAGACCTTATAGCAGCCTTCCAGTATCTAAATGGAGCCTACACAAAAGATGGAGAGGGACTTTTTGTCAGGGAGTGTGATGATAGGATGAGGGGTAATGGTTTTAAGTTGAAAGGGGCTAGATTTAGATTAGATATTAGGAAAAAATATTTTCTGTGACGGTGGTGAGGCACTGGTACTTGTTGCCCTAAGAAGTTGTGCATGTCCCATCCCTGGAACTGTTGAAGGCTGGCTTGGATGGGGCTTTGAGCAACCTGGTCCAGTGGAAGGTGTCCCTGGCCATGGCAAGGGGCTTGGAACTAGATGAACGTTAAGGTTCTTTCCAACCCAAACTGAACAACAACAACAAAATGTGGTACAACATTTGTTGCATTATAATCCTGGCAATTTTGTTCGTGCTACCATGACTGTTTTATGTATAAATATTTCCAGTTTGGTATATGTGATTATGAGAAGACTGGACTAGATATTCAAACTAAAAATTCTTATGTTGTTTTCCAACAGGTGCATGAAAACTTTCACTTTCAAGATGAAGATGAACCAAATATTCAGGACCAAACTTTCAAAGAATCTCTTTTTGAAGATACTTTTAAATTTCTTTTATCTAATGAATCTTCAACATCTAGTTTCAAAGAGGCTTTACAAAAAATATATGGATCAACTGTGAGTAAGGTAGTTCATTCTGCCTTTCTTTTTATTTATGATTTAAAAAATTTCATTCCAAATTGTATGTTTCTCTGAAATTGTTGGTGCCAACTTGTAGAAAGCAGGATTTATTTAATCAAAGATATCTGTTACTGAATAAAGCTGTAATTATATTGAAAAACTGAAGTTTCCTTTATAAATTTGCACTCTCAAATCATATCATTGAAGAACGAACAGTGCTTTAAAAATATATCTAAAACTTTAACAAAGTCATTTCCCCACCTTTTTTTAAATTGCTTTTTTAATATACAGGTTTGTGTGATTTCATAAACCTAGAATTGATTAACTCAAACAAGTAGATTCAGGAGCATGAATAATTTTCGTTTTCTGCAACTTTGTGTCTTATTCTGAACGTAAGCTCCAATTACAATTTTTTGCATTTGCAGGACACGTATAAAGTTCATGTTACTAGTGAAAACTATTTCTGACAAGCTAGAGTCTCCTTTGGCAGTTTTTCTCTCAGGTTGGGCACTTTCAAGAGTGCATTTCTGAGGAGGTCTCTGCTTGCAAGACTTACCAGGACTAAATTTTCCAAGCAACTGCTGCCTCTCAGACAGGCGTGACTACAACAGGGTCAGGGGTTCTCAGTATATGACGGGATAAAGGAGGAAGCTGCAAAGGTGCACACACGTACGATACCATTGCCTAAGTCTGTGTTCTGTAGGAGACCCGGCCACTTTTCAAACTGTTCCCATCGGTACTTTCTATGGGTGCTTTTCCACACTAAGCTAATGCACAATCTACTTTATTCTAGACTGAGAAACTGAAAGAACTGTGAAGGATCTGTCTTCACATGACTTTGGATGAGATTAGGGCAAGTTCAGAGCTGCTGTAGCTTGTTCCTTGTGATCAAAGGAACAAGGGGTTGAGGTCTAACGAAAGCAAGTTCCTTTCCATGTGATTTCAACAGAACTTGCTGCCCTTTCTTTCATAGGATGGAACTTACCACAGAGAAGATGAGCAATGTTTGTCTTTAGAAGAGATGAATTCAGTGATTACTTTTGTAAAGGAGCTGAAGAGTCTTGGACAATTTGAGCTGGTAAAATAAACAGGGGTTTGTTGCATTGGATACATATTTTATGTAAATCTCTTAACATTTCTCCTTCATTAACATTCTTTGCTGTCTCTGGCACATGTGTTAGGCTAGATGGACAGGGAAGCAGGGATATAGAGGTTATATTGATTTTATTTTGGAGGATTTTTTGAATTTAAATGAAAAGATATAAAGAAATTAAAAACTGAAATTGAGTTGAGGATTCATTGAAAAGGACAACTAAAGCAGAAACAGAAACCAGAAAATAGAATGAGAATGATAGGAAAAGGAGGAAAATTATGTAAAAGTCTAGTGAGTTGGTAAGAAAATAGAATGATAATGAAGCAAAGTGGGTGTGAATAAAAGAACTGGAGACAGTACTGAGATCACAACCAGAGAACAGATACAGATGAAAAAGTGGCAAAAACCCCCAGATGTAATATGTCTTCTTAACACTTCAAGTGAGTTCATTTTCAGAGAAAAATAAGAGATGGAGGAGTAACAGTCATCTATTCCTATCTGAATAGGCATGGCAGTTAATGAAGGAAATGATGACTATTGGGGAAATAAAAGATAGAGAACTGGATTTTCTGTTCAGAAAGTCTGTGTGATACCAGGATTTTTTCTAGACCTCCTGGGTGATTGTTAGGGTTGGAGACTGATGAGGCTTTCTGAAGAGGGATTGAGTTGAATGGATCTACAAGTTGAATCAGAAGCAAAGGAGTTAGATTTCCATCTCAGTAATTGTGATTTGAAAACTGGGCAAGACACTCTTTTTCTACACATGCAGGAAAGAGCATCAACATATATCCATCCACATGCCATATGCACTGCTGATAATTTCTCACTCCTTTGTGTTTTACAAATATTATGATGTGTAGTCTCTAATCAGTGTCTCTCTTCTCAGCTTTTCCCCTCTGCTTCACCCAAGATACAAACTTTACTGCATGACCTTTATCACATGGTAGACCCAGTGGAGCGTCTTGATTCAGTCCTGACTGTGCATTGGTTGCTTTCCAGTTTACTCGAACAGCTCATGGCTAAAGAGGCACATACACATCTTTTGGAACGGTAAGATACGTATTATATGTTGAGGGTAGTTTCTCAAACTATATTAATTGCAGTAGCTCATAAAACTTACGCAGAGCATCATAAAACTTCAGCAGATGTAAGTGAACTGAGTCACTTGAGAGGAAGGTCCACCATCCCACCGTGGAGCACTGTCAGCCATTCTGCAATTAGAGCCGTGCCTAGGTTTCTAGAGAGTACAGTTTTGTCCTTTTGCTTCTTTTTCTAATATGGGTGACCACAGGGGTTAAAAAAAAATTAGCTGGAGTCACAGTAGATTTTCTTCTAAGAAATATGAAGTAAATTAGGTAGGTTGTTTCTGAAAAACTGTCAGTCAAAATTAGGACTGCTTACTAGGATTAAGACTGTCTTTTAATTTACTAACCCATTAAAAGCAAAGCTGTAAAGAAAATATGAAATTTCAGATGAAGATTCTTCCAAAAGGGACTCATAATTTTGGCTCTAAACTTTCTGTCCAACAAGAGACAGGTCAAAGAGCATAATACTCTGAGAATTTCATTTTAACTCTTTTTGAAATGCTGGAAAAATATCATAATGACAAGTTTAGCTTCTAGCAAGAAAACTTTCATAAGGAAGGAGGGAGGGAGGGAAGAAAGAGTGAATGAAGGGAAGGAGAAAAGTTGTGTTATACTATGTGTTTAGTTTAAAATTTGTAAAAATGTGTTTTCTGTGCTTGTTGCCTCTGGGCTAATGACTCCTTCTATACATGTATACCATATTTCTTTACTGACTACAGGCATGTATGATTTTGCAATGGCTCAGGAACAGGGGCACTAGACAGTAGACAATGTGTGTGCTCCATTTCACAGAATCACAGAATATTAGGAGTTGGAAGGGACCTCAAAAGATCATCTAGTCCAACCCCCCTGCCACAGCAGGATTCCCTAGACCAGGTCACACAGAAGCGCGTCCAGACGGGTTTTGTACATTTTTCTTGGAGAATGACATCTATATAAGATGCCTGTAAGATTTCTTAAGTTTTCCTTTTGTTCCTTACTGAATTGGGTGTGACTTTCAGCAAGTCAATAGTCATCTCTATCTTTGTTTGCTTAGCTATAAAGTGGAGCTTATACCTTATCACTGTGCAAGGTTTATTAGTGTTTTGAAAAGACACAGTTCTATGAATGTGCTAAGTATTTTTGTTGTTACTGCTGGCCACTCCATGAAAAGTAACTTGAAGATGCAGCTGCTTGCATTCATGTGTAAGCCCTTGCCCTTTTGCCAAAATATTTAGGTTTGCATATCAAAGCATACCAACCTTTAGCAGCTTTCTGTTCCAATCCAAGCTGTGCCACTCACTCACTTTGAGTAAGCCCCTTGGCCTCTTTTTTTTTTCCAGGCAGAACATTATTGCATGTGTATAAATATGTAGAGGTACCACGACCTTTCTCCAATCTGCTCCTATGCATTGTATTCTTCTGCAATGGCTAAGATAATAGTGCCATTCTGTTCATTCACTGTATAAAACTCCACGTGTTTTGACATTGCAAAATCATAATCTTCCACTTCTGTAGCTACATGCATGTGATGGTGATGCATGTGTCAGATATGCATGTAATTGTACTTAGTTGCAAGGAACAAAGAGCTTAGTAGAGCTTACTCCCCAAATAACTCAGATATGCATTCTCTTTGAGCTTTCATTAATCTCTTTTAAGATTCCCAGCTTCAATGATTTTATATATGAGAACACTTCTGAATTTCTTCAATTAAGGCCAAGTTGTTTGGTTGATTTATTGAACAGTTCTTATTTCTTGGACTCAGAAAAATCGGTATTTCTATCTACAAAATCCAGTGATTTGCATAGCTAACTGTCCAAACAGACAAGATATTTAGGGGAAAATAATGACTTCTGACTTAGGTCTCGTACAGTTATTTTATTCACTGGTCCTGAATCCACAGGATGAAGACAGGTCTTACATATATATAGTTATAATTTATAACTACAGAATATTGAAATATGGTCTCAATTTTTACATTATGACCCATTAAGTATTGCATCATCAAAACCAAACACATCCACCAGAGGCCTCAAAAATAACTAGATTTTCTTCCTTTTTAGATTTTAATAGTATGAAATACATTATCTGTTTCTACACATACTTCATTACTTATGTCTCTGATTGCTTAGACCATCAGAGCTACATTACTGTTGCTGCTGTTAGTCCTTTAGATTTCTTGTTTGCTGAGTCAGAGAGATTCCTAAGGGACAGGTTCACTGTCACTAGCTTGTGATGTACACAGTGGAGTTCTTCACAAGCATGCACTCTTCTAGGGTACCTGACGTGTTGTCATAAGTTTCATTAGAGCTAATTGCAAAGTGTGTAGGCAATGCACACATCTGTGCTTGATAGATCTTCCAAGATACTAAGTGCAGTAGAGGCTACTCGTACAGATGAAGGAACATTTAATAGTGCTGATGGTTAAAAAGCCCAGTCATCAGCAGAGATCAATCATAGAATCAATTAGGTTGGAAAAGACATCTAAGACCACACACTGTTAACCTAATCCAGCCAAGTCCACCATTAAACCATGTCCCTAAACACCACCTCTACAAGTCTTACAAATACCTCCAGGGATGGTGACTCAAACACTTCCACAGGCAACCTATTCCAGTGCATGACAACCCTTTTGGCCAAGATTTTTTCCCTGCATCCGGTCCAAACTTCCCCTGGTGCAACTTGAGGCCGTTTTCTCTTGTTCTATCACTTGTTACTTGGGAGAAGAGGCCAATCCCCACCTGGCTCCAACCTCCTTTCAGGTAGTTGTAGAGAGTGAGAGGTTCTCCCTTAAGCTTCCTATTCTCCAGACTAAACAACCCCAGTTCCCTCAGCCACTGCTCCATAACACTTGTGCTCTAGACCCTTCGCCAGCATCGTTGCCCTTCTTTGGACACGCTTCAGCACCTCAGTGTTCTTGGAGTGAGGGGCCCAAAACTGAATGCAGGACTCAAGGTGTGACCTCATCAGTGCTGAGTACAGGGGAACAATCACTGCCTTAGTCCTGCTGGCCACACTGTAATTTGAGGATCTTATTGTAGTATAATTTCTGAATATTACATTTTGATACCCTGCTGTAATTAGATAGAGTTATTATATGTCTCTTAATGTTGTCTGATGATAACTCTAATCTCTTTACAGAGTTGACATTTACAGGTCATGGTGGTCTTTTGGGAGGTAGTGCCTTGCAGTGGTGGTGGCTGCCACACTCCTGAGGTGTCCTCTAACTAAGCCAAAGTCTGGCATTTTATACAGTTAAGACATCTTGTTTTCACCCCACAGTAGGGTTTGTGACTGGGCAATCAAAAATGAACAGCAGAGAGAAAAACTGTATTTGACAGATGTTAGCCTTCCTTGGCAAGCAGAAAGAAGGGTGCAAAATGACTCGGAAATTAAACTCTCTTAACAGTTTGTTGAGTGCCTCCTTTGAAAGGAGGTCATGAATGTGCATGAAATTAGGGTGGTGTCTAGACACTGCAAGCTCAGAAATACATTTTCATGGATGCACAGAGACACATGTATTTGCCAGCTGCTTCTTTCCTTATCTCATTGTTTTGTTATTGGACAGTTTACCTTGATTGACATCAATATTGCTTTCAGCAGCTCCTGCTGAAACATTATTGATGTCTGGTTGCACAGAACATATTGTTACCTCCCTTCCTTGGCACAGATATTGCCTTTGTGACTTTCAAAATCCAAACTGAAAGCTCAGCACTATTTGGGGAGAAGCTGCTTTATGAGAACCTCTATAGAAAACACTGGGAGTAAAACATGTGAAAGCTTCCAGAGATGCTAATGGGTTGTAGAGAAGCCTACTGCCTTTCTTCTACAATGCTCTCAAAATGCTGTAGGAAAGAAAAAATCTGCAGAGTTAGGAGAGTACTAACACCACTAACATGTTAATGAATTGCTGTAATTGACTTGTCTTTTTTTCACAGAGGATTTATATTTATACTCCAGATATAACCCAGAGAGGTTGTGGCTGCCCCATTTCTGGCCATGTTCAAGGCCAGGTTGGATGTGGCCCTGGGCAATCTGGTCTAGAGAGTGGCATCCCTGCCTATGGCAGGGAGCCTGGAGCTAGATGATCTTTATAGTCCCTTCCAACCTGGGCCATTCTATTATTCTATCACAGAATCACAGAATGTTAGGAATTGGAAGGGACCCTGAAAGATCATCTAGTCCAACCCCCCTGCCACAGCAGGATTCCCTAGACCAGGTCACACAGAAGCACATCCAGAAGGGTTTGGAATATCTCCAGAGAAGGAGACTCCACAACCTCTCTGGGCAGCTTGGGCCAGGTTGATCTTGCGATTTTTTTATTTTTATTTTTATTTTTTAATTAGTAAACAAATCAAAACACACAGATAGATGTTCCATGATGTGGATTCATGCTAATGTCAGCACAGATATTCACCTTGACTCAGACCTTCATTTATAGTTAATTCTTTTCAAACAAATTTTAATTTTAACCTCAAATGTATACAAAAAAAGCATCATACAAGCAGTTAAGAGATATGGTTTGGGTTATTTTATTCTTGGCTATATTCACTTTTCTTTTTCCTAACAGTTCAACCATGTTCTAGATTTTGTTTCTGGTTTTTTGTTACCCCTTCCCCCATGTTATATGCTACTGTTTATTATGGAGTGTGTGTTTTCTGTCACACTCAGCTCACTCAGGTAGTATCGCTAATGCTGGGAATATAAATCCAGAAGATTCATCTTTCCAGGGAGGACACTACAGTACCATGTGTCCTGGGTTGCCATATAGAAATGTTTGAAAAATATTCTATAGCTTCTGCTCCTTCCATTCGTGTAGAAATATGTCTGCTATTGAATTGACAGGAATTCTTCTCAAGAAAATGTGAATGCCAAGCAGAATGTTCCTTCTGACTTCAGGAAGAATCATGAAGGTAAGGGATGAGAATAAGGCTTTTTATATATGGTATGTTTTTCCTGTTTGTACTACTTCAAGTAACATGTATAATCTGATTACATGGTTTTACATTCTATCTGGCAGGTCTTGCCTTGCTACGTATAAAAGACCAATTTCTTCCTTATCTCTGCAAGTTGTTCTGCTGAACCCATGAACAGTGTGTATGAGCCTAAAGCAAAATCTCACACTGGAAAGAATTAAAGTACACTGTATTTTTTTGTAATTAACACAATGAGAGTTCCTTTTATAGGATTCCAAATCAGGCTTAGAGCAAGAAAAATATTAATTGTTTGTCTTTATCTTTCAGCACTGCATTATTCCAGTGTGACTAAAGAAAGGCAATGCAGTTATGGTAAGTCAAGGTTTTACTAGACCACTGAAGGGAAAGAAAACATATTACTTTAATGAATTTCTTAGGGTTTTCTGTATAACCTTCCAGTGAATGGAGTGCCAGAAGGCTGCTGTGTTAAAAAAAAACAAAACAAAACAAACCAAAACAAACCCCAAAACCAAACAACACAGAAAAAAGTAAAAGAGAAAAGCACTTTTTAAGTAGCAAGAATGTTTATGAAACACCCAGTAGTTGGGCTATTATGTTAAATAAGCCTCAAGCACAAAGGTAAACATTGCTATGTCTGCATATTAGAGCACTTATTCATCCCCTGCTGCACTTCAGTTGACTTTTATCCCTTATTTTCAAGAACTTTAGCATACATTTGTTCTCCTGGAGTAACCTTTAAATTTGCACGGACTTTAATCAACCTCACACGAGGACGGTCTCCAGTTCAGTGCTGGAGTTTTAAAGAGCTGCTGAAGAGATGAAGAGCTTTTCTGAAATACCTGCTTGTAGGAATAGCTAAAGTATATTTGAAGATACGTGAAGATTTAAAGTATACTTGTCTTTGGTGGGAGCAATGTGTTCTGCTGCCTTCCTCGCTGACGCGTTGCCTGAGGGGTTGTTTTGTAAACATGGAACAATTGCTCTCCATTGGAAACGCTTTTCTACCCATTGAGCTTTACTTCCCCCCTGTTAATGATCTCATGGTGCCTCCAGGAATTCTCTGTGTTAGTCAGAGGCCAGAAATGCTCTTGGCTGTCTGATTGGCATCACCATTCCTATTTCACAATATTTTATTCTGAAAATAGGTCAATTCATCTTATTTTGAAAGTCCCTTATTTTTAAGGTAGTAGCAAGATAATTTTTCTAGGCAAGGCATACAGGATCTGGAGAACTGTTTATACTCATTTTTAGGATTTTTTAAAATACCTTCTGTATTATAAGCCTCTATTCCCCTACAAATCGAGCTGTAATTCTGCTCTGTCACTGCAAGACACATGCAAGAGAGTGCTGAAATCGCCATTCTGTTTCTCCAGGTAGATATTTCAAAGTAAAAAAGGCCCACGTAGAACTGCTTACATCCTTTGTGACCCTTTTAAGCCACAACATTTTTCAGATATTATAGTAAAAGAGCGTCATGGCTGGAGTATTTTCTGAAGTACCTAGTCTTAGACACATACTAGAGAATATATGTGGAATGAAAGTTTTTAATGTGTAATTATGCTGTAAATCTGAATCCAATACATTAGATTAAAATATTTATCCTAAGTGGGTTGCCAGCAAATAATTATTCTCATGAGTTATTTGGCAAACACTACAAAACAAGGGATATATTTAAGCAAATAGGATTTGGTTGTGGAGATTTCATACATGGTGAAGGGGCTGGAATTTGTTGATTTAGGAATTTTAATAAAACATTCTTCCAGCTGTACTGCAAATGACCCCAAGGATCTAGATATGTCCATGTGACTTGTTCTTATAACCAGTAAGAGTATGTCTAACTGATTTTGATTTTTATTGGCAATCACACATGTACATGAACCCTGCACACAGGCTGGTACCTAAGTAGGGTATGAATTTTGGCCTGGCTTTTCTTTAAGTTCCAGTTAACCAACAGAAGACAGGATCTCCCAGACCTAATCCTTGCATTTTCAAAGGCTTACTCAGACTTTGAGTTATGCGACTGACTAGAGTCGTTGGGCTCTGAATGATTAAAATCCCTTCAGAGTCTAAAAAATTTATCTCAAGTGCTAATACAAACTCCATAAAGACCTTGCAACAGGATTACCAGTCTCAGAGTGAACAGGCATTAAAAATCTTCCTGCTATACATGTTATCAATGTGCCAGAAGTTGGATGTTACTTAAAAATGTTCATACATTTCACAGTTTTTTTCTTTGATGCCTTCTTGGAACAGATAAAGATACCCTATCTCATATCAGGCAGATCTTCACCAGTCCACAGCTGGACTTGAATCCTCATTTTAACCCCAAGATCAAAGAATACTATGCAGAAGTTCCATTCGACATGGTGACAGTGAAGATAGGAGCAGAACCCTCTAACTGTCAATGCCAAGTACACCTCGATGAGAAGAAAGGGCCAAGGTATGAGTGACCAAATATGAGTGTCATTAGCTTTGCAAGTATGTCAGAATATTACAGAAATGTTTTGTGTTTCCAGGAGCACAGAATGCCTATAGATTAGTCACAGGAAACTCAGAGGAAGTTCAACATTCAGAGATATGTATTTATTTGCCAGTGTCCTGAAGGCAATGGTAATATGTTTTCAAGCCATAGTTAACCCTAGCTTTACAGAGTGCACAGTTGCTAGCATCTTCGTCAGCTTCTGCAGTCACTTGACAGCATCAAACTTGGATGGTATCAGATCATCATTACACTTCATACAGCAGACAGTAAAGAATTTGAGCTTTCATATCCAGGCCTTGATTTTGCAGCATGGCCTAAGCTACAGCTCCACAGGACTTGGTCCTTCAGCCAACAGACTGCTTACGTAGATCAGAGTAGGGCAACTGGAATCAAAATAAGAAATAAATTCAAGTTTACTCATTCAGAATGATCCATTTTCATCAGAATTATAAGGGTTTGTCATAGAGCCATAGAATCAAAGAATCATTTAGGTTGGAATGGACCCTGAAGATCATTGAGCTGAATTGTTAAGCCTCCGTTTCTCCAGTCTAAGCAATCCCAGTTCCCTCAACTGCTCCGCACAACACTTGTGCTCTAGATCTTTCACCAGCTTTGTTGCCCTTCTCTGGACATGCTCCAGCAACTTAATGTACCTCTTTGAGTGAGGGGCCCAAAATTGAACCAGGATTCAAGGTGTGGCCTCGCCAGTGCCAAGTACAGGGGGAACATCACTTCCCTAGTTCTACTGGCGACACTAGATCTGGTCCAAGCCAGGATGCCATTGGCTTTTTTGCCCAGCTGGACGCACTGCTGGCTCATCTTCAGCTGCTGCAGACCAGCAGCCTCAGGTTCTTTTCTGCTGGGTGGTTTTGCAGACGCTCTGCCCAAAGCCTGAAGCATTGTGTGGGGTTGTTGCGATGCAAGTGCAGGACCAGAGCATTTGGCCTTGTTGAATCTCACACCATTGGCCTCAGCCCATCAATCCAGTTTCTCTGAATTCGTTTGTAGAGCCTGCCTACCCTTGAGGAGACCAACACTTCCACCCAACTTGATGTCATCTGCAAATTTGCTGAGAGTATGCTCAATCCTCTTGGGTAGATCATTGATAAAGACATTGAACAGAGCTGGCCCCAACACTGAGCCCTGGGGAACACCACTTGCAACCAGCCACCAGCTGGTTGTAACTCCCTTTAACACTAATTTCTGGGCTTGACCCTCCAGCCAGTTTTTTATCCGGTGAAGCATATGGCCATCCAAGCCATGAGCAATCAGTTTCTTCAGGAGAATGCTGTGGGAAACAGATTCAAAGGCTTTGCTAAAGTCCAAGTAAACAACATCCGCAGCCTTTCCCTCATCCACTAAGTGGGTCATCTTGTCAGCAGCAAGAGTTCCAGCTTATCTGATCTTTTAGAGGAATACAAACCTGGAGGATCAGGGAGAGAGCAAAGTCATCAGTAATCATCAGATTTGAGAACTGACCCACAATCATCCACGATGTTTAATTGCAGCCATGATCCCTGGCACAGTTTTGGCTTTCCCAGCCATCTCTCTCACAGACAGCAACATGTGCCAGGGACGGTCCCAACAGGCATTTTGGGCATGACCTGATTTTGAATGTTGGAGGGACAAAAAGTGGGGTTTTTTTCTGAATCTGGTACCTCAGAATCAGAGAACCAGCTTATTTACATGCTAACCATTACTAAGTGGATAAAAAGGAGAGCAAAGACAATGATTTGCTTGAGAGGAAGAATCCTTAACCATTACAGAGCTAGTTTTGTGTGATGGTGTGAAGTGCCTATGCAACACACCATCTTTTGACTGACTGTGAAACAGATGCTTTGACCTAGAATGTCTGCTAAGAACCAAACAGTCTGTACAGTTACTGATTTAATGCATCATATGCTTCCTGTATTTTCCATAAGAAATCAGTCTTGATTTATCATTTCAATAACAGCTCCCTAAAATTCTCCCACCCAACTTTTTAGCATTTTAATGTTAACCATCTTGGCAGTCAGCACAGGTGTATGTGAAAAACTTAAAAGATTTCTTCCTTGTGAAAGAAAAACAGAATAGCAATATGTCCTTTACACTGAAAGTAAAAGCCCTAGATCTGCAGGTCCTGTGTCTTTCAACATTTCTCATTTCCCTGCCAAGTTCAGTCCAGCATTGCTCTTGTCTGTCATTCCCTGAGCAGTTTGTCTGGGACTCCATCACATTTGGCTGGTGGACAATTTCAACAGCTAGCTGACACCACTGATCTTGTTTGTCTCCCTGCTGACTTCCACACTAACATGATCCTGCCAGAAATTATTGTCTGTAGTGGCTTCATCCACAGATTTCATGTCAGAATTGTTGCCATCGAAACTGTTTTCACTAAGCTTCACTGTATTTTGTCTTTCTGAAAGAACTGTAAATTGTTACAAATCTTACTTTACATTCTTTTTTACTTAAAATACTATGTATTTTGTAAGAGAAAATGTTAGACATGGAAGCCTCAAGGAGCAAGTAACGTTTAGCTGCCACAGATAAAGTGGTGTAAATATTTGTTTCTTTAGTGTTTATTCCACTTTTTCCCCTGTTTTGCCTTGCAGCATTGCTAACTACCCCCTTGGCCTTGGATTGAACAAAGTCATCGTTCTTGTTACAGACGATTCACAGCCCAGCCCTCAGGTTGTGAGCAGCTACAAAATCACGATTTATAGAGAGGACCGCCCAAGTCTGCCTTTGTTCGAGGACTATATGATGTGTGGGTTTGTACAGGTATTGTCTCCATGTTTTTTTTGCTATACAAATTAGAAGGTTTCTGTTGATCCAGTGGTGCAACTTAGGGTACATGGGCTAAGGCTGGTGTAGAGGCAGTTTTGGTAACATTATAATCTGCAGTTCCAAATGCTGTTAAGTATATGAAATACAGCATTTACACAACATTTCCTGGATCTGAAAAGTAAGTCCGGCATAAGTACCTGTTACAGTTACTGTGAATTTGAGAGCTCCAGGTTAATTAATCCTTACTTTGGTCAGCCAAAACCTTACCCATCAGAGACCTGTTGTTCACTTGTGAGAAAACTGTTCCTTTGTACCATGCAGTGGGCAGGCTGCGGCTTTCATATCTATCTATGACACTGGAGACATGGAAATCCTTTAATATCTTTTAAATCCTAAATAGCTTTATTTAGGATTTACAATGACAATGTATTTGTTCATTTATGAATGAAAAGTGTTCAAACCACACGATGGAAAAAACTTATTGACAATTCTTGAAAGGATAATTGTTGCTTCCATTGCATTTGTCTGAATGGAAGTTTGGCAATAGAAATAAATCACTTCTAACAAATAGCAATCCTTAGGAAGCAGTGAGTCTCTTGAATGAAAAGAGTGAGAGTCTGTCTGATAAAGCTAAAAAGGGGCTGGGGATGAGAATCTCAGGCTGAATTAGACACAAAATTGGAAGATAACAAAAGAATGGAACAGTGGAGTTTTCAGCTAGGGAAACTGTGGTGATAAAGGTAGAAAATCTGGAACACAGCTGGAGGAGAGATGTTTGTATTCCAAACTTTGAGGACTAAATGTTGGTTCTTGATATGGTGGGCTAAGATGAGCCAGTTGATTCAAAGAGGGAAGTGACATGGTAAAGCATATCAAGGCCAATGTTTTTGTCAGTGGGATTTTATGCAGATTAAAAGTTTCAGTGGGTTCATTCTAACTATTAGTGCATCCAGCAGGAATATATTTCATCACAACTAATTCTGCAACCAGGAAGCAGGATTTTTAAAACCACAGTGTTGAAACAGTCATCCATGTTGCATATAGAATACTTAATCCTATCTTTATCTTCTTTTTTAAGATCTTTATATATTAATATACCATTTTTGTAAAACTTATTTCCCTTTTCTGGTTTCTTTCTATATGCTGCAGAAGAGGTTGGGAGAACAGGGTGAGAGAAGGCAGAGTACTTTCTGTGATGGGAGAGAACAAGAGGGTTTTTTTGAGAAGAAATAAGCACTGGGGTTTAAAACAGAAGCCAGAGAGATTATAAATGTTGATAACAAATTGTATGTTGACAATAATTGTCTCAATCTGGAAATCAGAACAGTCAGAGAAAAGGTATGCAGAAGTTATAGCCTAGTGACTGCTGATCTGAATACCTGATTATGGTATTGTCTGGCCTTCTACTTATTCTTTGACTCTTCTCTTGCGTTTATCTTACAAGCTTAAACGGTCGAGGACCATCCTCTTGCTCTTTGTACTGGCTCAGCACTAGATCTAGTAGTTGTTACAGTAAAGCAAATTAGAATAAATGCATATAGTATGTAAGATTTCAGTTCAGGTGTACAGCAATTTGCCTGACACTTTACTATGAAATTATTATGGATTACTATGAAAAGAAGAGCAGCAATAGGTTGAACTGGAGTCATGTTACTAGGAGAACACACTGGCTGGAAAGATGTGAGAAAAGCTCCTCTTGTTGCCCAATTTGGGGCATGTATCTGGGTGCACGAACAGGAATTCAACCTCATACACGTCCTCCCACACTACAGTTTACACTGTTGTTAGTGTTTTATGATAGCACTTATGAGATTGAGTATGAATTTTTGAAGCACTATGAAGGCAAAGAGATCTAGAATGATAAATATGGAAAGTGTTTTCAGAAGTTTATTTTGCTTGAGCTTAGTTTTCTGTTAATATGTGATTAACTGCTCTCTAATTAGTATAATTGTTCAGAAATAGGAAGGACTTCAGGAGTTTAGAGTAAAAGTGAGATGAAAAGCATTCTTGTGGTATCTAATGAGGACTGTGAAGATACAGTATGAGGTTCTAAACCAACGGGGTGTTTAGATATGTTAAAGGCAAACATATCAGAGAGTGCACTAAAAAAAAAAATAAAAAAACCCCAAACCAAAGGCCAGACCTGGAGATAGAAATGGCATTCTAAACCACTCAACTCTGCACTTTTTCCCTTTTGCCCATTTTCTAGAACAGAGTTTATTGCCTTTTGCAAAGAGATTTTTTTTTTTTAATCATTACAAAACTCAGGTCTTAAATAGCATCATTACATTCTGCTTTTCATACCAGAGAACATTATGAGCTCTTGCAGGGTGGGTTAATACACTCTGATCAATGGCATGAATGCTTGTTCTCTTAGTAACAAGACACCTGTTTTAGAAGCAAAAGGATAAATACAGCATTTACTGATGGAGTCTCCTTTGGACGCTTGACTAGGCACAACTGGGATCGCACATGGGGGGGGAAAGGTCACTGACAGGGTGTGATCTTTCTCACAGAAAGTATCAGTTAAAATTCTAATCCAGTGACTTTTTTTCCTGACTTTCTTTTATGTGTAATCCCATTAGGATGTTCAGGTTTCACTGCAACATGATACCTTAAGAAGGTTACAATAAAAAGACAGTGTGGGATTTGTTTCTAGTCTTCTAACAATTTTTATGCAGTTGAATAATCCCAGATTAATTTAAAGGCTATTGAGTTAGGAAGTGTGTGCTTCCAAGCCTTGCAGTCCCTAAAAGGGGAAAAAGTATTGTCCTCTGCTTTTTAATAACAGCTATGATATCCTCATCAAAACCAAATTAGTAGGTGATAAAGGGTGGCATCACCATGGCACCTTCAGCAGCTTTGGTTGCCTTTCGTTAGTTTGTGCTTTAACTTAATTTTGTGCAGTTGTTGACAACATTCAAATTAAGTGTCCTTGAGAGAAGTGGTGCTATTTCATTATCACCTGTGAAACTGTATTACCAAGATAGGCAGAATATAAAGCAAGCAGAGGAAAACAGTGAGCTCTTAAAACAGGGCTATCAGCATTACCATTAAGTGAAAGATCCCAGACTATGTACACACTGTCATACAGGACAAAATATTTCATTCATTGTTGCTCTGCCCCTTATCTTTAAAATGCAAATAGATTTATCCATGCCTCTCTTGAAATGCATGGATGTTACCTCTTTGATTGTTAGTCTTTGCCGAGTTGTAATCATGGAAAGTAACTGGTGATGTGCTTTGGGAATCTTGTTTGACACTGTGAACTTTTGGACCTATGCTGTCCTGCTGCCCACGTGTTTGGGGTGTTTTGGTTTTGTTGTTTATGTGCTTTTGGGTGGATTTTTCTTTTTTTTTTTTTTTTTTTTTTTGTTTTTTTTTTTTTTNTGGTTTTGCACTTACATTGTGAGTAACAGATAGCTAATAATATACTTTATAGCTGTAGTGTATATCATTCTCTTTTTCTGTGTATTTGCACAAAACATAAAAAAGTACTTTCCAGAATGGGTGTGGTGCAGTGGCTGATGCTCTGGCTGTCCTGCAGCTTTCTCAGGCCTGAAAAAATGGACTTACAGCATTAAAAACTTTCCTTATTTTTATAGAACTCCTTATTCTTAAGTACTATTATCTCTTACATTTTTGTAAACCGTTTTATCTTATCCATTTCTTAGAGTCCGGATAGCATAAGAAGCCAACAGAGCTGATAATGAGATACCAGTATAACATTGCTGACTCTGTAAGAACAAATGGCTGCAATGCAGCTGGCAACAAGATGTCGATTCCTCTGTCTACTAAACTTCCGTTGATGAAAAGGCAATTAAGACCTAGACCTAATATGCTAACTATATATAACTTTACTGTAATCTTTGAGGGCAAGAGATGAGAAAACCTCTTGCAATGGAAGAGCCTTTAAAAAAGAGAAAAAATACCAGATCTTTTTGTTATGTAAGATATGAGAATACTTAACTTTTTTCAGCTCCAGTTACAAATTTTCCCAAGGAAAATAAAATGTTTTATTTCATTTTAAGCTGTGTGCTGTTACAGTTACAATGCCTTTCATACCAGACAGTGCAAGTAAAAACTGTCAATTATAGAAACATGTGTTAACTCTTTGTATACTGATTTCATTCAAAGATTTCAAAGACCCTTGCAAATATTAAGTAATGTCCATTTAAAAAATATGCTTAGGAGAGAAAAGAATTTGTCCTGTAGTATGACAGGTTTGGAGCATATTTGACTCTTCTGCATTAGCTGCACTAGAAATACTGTGACCCCCACTACAAACCACCCATCTCTGGTGTCCTTAGGATATCGCAATGTTTGGTTCAGACTCTGAGGTTCTGCAGTGCTTGTTAAAGCAGCAGCTAACCTTCCTGGCAGTTCTAGTTTTGAGTGTCTTGCTTGAAAACACACAAAGTTCTTCACTGCAACTGAACGAATATACAGCCTAATTACATCAGCAACCAGACTGTATCTTATTTGAAAATTTAGCTTACTTCCTTTTCAAGAGAATAAGAGTAACCATGATAGGGGAGCAATCAAGCATTGCATTCTTTAGTCTTCTCAGATCTAGAGTAGGCAAGATTTTTTTTCAGTGGTTTTGAATTTTTTGGAAAACAACACAAAAATGCCCAAAACTTTAAAAAAAAAAAAAAAAAGATAAAAATTGAGTCTATTTTTTGTTCATTTTCTGATTTTTAATGTTTCTGATTATGTAAAAAAAGATATGAAAATGCATTTGCTTTCTTCAAAAGAAGACATTTTGATTCAAATAGGGTTGTTTGGTTAGAGAGATTAAAGTTCAAAATTTGTATTGGCAGAACTCTTAAGGTAGAAATGTTAACAATCATGCAGTCCAGCATGTTAATTTTTTTCAGAGAAGGAGTGACTGGGACAAGAGAAAAGGCCATTTGATATTAGATCTGAAATGCTCAAGCCTATACTCTAAATTTTCTTCAGAAGCACTGATGAGAACATAGTATGACAGTTATTTTTCCAGGAGGAATGCCAGCTTTGGCATCCTTTTCCCTGCCTTCAGCTACGCATGAACCAGATGGGAGCTTTTTATTTTTATTTCAAATAGCCTAGTTCCTAGGATGAGGTTCCAAGTCTTTCTGTGTGGACACAAGGGAAGGGGTGGGTGCAGAGACAGGAATGAGCAGCTGGGCACAGAAGCGTGTTAGTAGGTGTTAAGGCAGCTTTTTGCTTTCTTCATGAAAGAAATTCACATCAGGATTGGGTTTAAGTTCTTGCAGGTGAATGGTTATAGTCGTGCAGAAAAAAGAGAGACCTGGTTTTGAATCAGCAGGAGCTTCATGTTCAGAAATTGTAGATATGATTTATGGGTAAGCACTAGATGTGCATTTGCATTGCTATTAATCTATTAAATAAAGCATCAATTATTTTGGGTTTTGTGAGCGTGCAGCCCACTCACCAGGAAAGACAAGGCAGCCCACATAACCATGAGTGGCAAATACGTAGCAAACAATATTTTGTTAACCTGGAGGCATTTCAGATGAAAGCTACAAAATTGTTAGAAAGCTAGTACAGAGAGACTGCCATAAAAAGAAAGGCGAGAGCTTATATTTTCAACCGCTCTGTCAATGTGATTCAGTTAATCAGGGGAAGCAACTCCAAATTACTCTACTGGAGAACCTGTGAGACCTGTGGCTAAATTCTCTTCCAGTACTTATGCCAGGCAATGTTAGTGAGTGAATTCATTTATGTGAAACTGCTGAGATTTTCAGTAGTTTACCTAAATATTCATGGTCAAACACCACCTCAGGAAAACCTAAAAACTCTTTGAAGGGGTTTTAAAGCATCAAGGGACTGATTATCACCATTCACTGTAAGTATAAAGTGAGCAAGCACCTGAATCTGAGAACACAATTTGGAGCTTTAAAAAAGTATATTTATGGAGATTAGCAGGTAGAAGTGTAAACAGTAAACACACTGAGCTAATTTGCAAGTAGAGGGTTAATTTCTGTGTGTATCTCAAAACAAAATATTTTATAGACTCAGCACATTCTGTTTTTGTCGAGGTCCATACCACTGTGGAGAGAAGACTTGCCACCTTTTCTTAATTATAACAAAGACTTTTGTGCAGATTTAGAGCACCTCTTTGTAGATGAGTCGGAGGACCAATTAACTGTTGATTAACAGCACACCTACATTATAATGTGAGAACAACCAGTAAAAGAATGAGCTTGGATGTTTCTATTTAGGTTTCTCTTTCTCTATGCATGGAATGAAAATTTGCTTTAGAGTTTCATCCTGTATCTCCACTAGGCTGTGCCTTCTAGGTCCATCGTCATGCTCTCCAGCATTTTGGGAATTCCACATTACAGAGTTCAAATTTTGAATCTCAAGTCCCTGTTGGGTCCAGCTGCCTGGAGAAAAGCATATAGTCTTCCAGCTGACTCCATTTTGCTTACGCTCCTGATTTTATACTAGTTATGCTTGGTCTTCTCTATATAGCTATGTTTCCTGTCTAGCATGTGATGCAAGATTGATACCAGATTGCTTTCAGGAAGCATCTCCAGAAGTATCAGGCCGAGACTGAAGAGAGCAGATGTTTCCAGGCAGCAGCATTTGTCATTATTACATGCACTGTACATGGGAAATGGTGTGATGCAAAGATCATTGATAGATAACTTGCCACCAGTGCCTTGAGTCAATCCATGTGAATGCTGATTCAGTGATTCAACAATTTTAAGTCAACAATGACTGAGATGACACCAATGGACTATTTTTTTAATGATCATTAGCCAGAGAAAGTATTAGGTTGCTAATAATAATTTGCCTTTGAAGAGGTAGATTTTTTTAGACATTTTTTCAGCCTTCATTTTTCCTATGCTCCCTTTCCTTGGACAGCACTTTTGTAGTTAAGAAATTCTAAAATCAGGAGTGATATCACTCTTCTTCACTACTGAATTTATTGACCCCAGTTAGTGTTGTCTGTAGCATCTCCTACCTTAACAATGGAAATTTTAGTATCTCCTTCCCTTCCTTTCCCTCTTCTGTATGTTTGCAGTTCAACACAGTTTTACTAGGAACATCACACCATCTGAGATACTCAGTTAGGTGATTCTTGACTTGAATGGTTGTTTTGCTATTAAGCTGCCATAGAAAAACTCCATTAGCATATAATTATGTGAGGAACAAAACCATAAAAGATAAACCTCAATCACTTCAGAGAAGAGTTCCATTCTTTTGTGAGTTCAGGCTGTTCTCCCACTTCATGTAATTACTGCTGTCATTCCATGGGTGTGCATGGCACATTAGAGATACAGAAGATTAATTACTGTCCAGGAACTAGCCAAGCAGAAACTCATAAGTCTAAAACTAGTCAAATCGTGACCTATACGATTGCAGCTGGTGAACAAGATCTCACTGGTGCTGGTGAGGTGTATGATTGGACATTTCAGCCTCACAGATGGCTTGCAATACGCAGTCCCCAGGGTGCTGCTGGATGGGGAGATGCTGAAACAGATACAGTGCTGTGGATGGAGATTCTGTAGATACAGTGCTATGTCTGAGTACATCAAGGACTGCTAGTACAGGCTGGACTAGACCCGTGCTTTTCTGATTCCTTGCCTTTAACCACAGGATTGAAATGTCTTTTTAAATAATAGCAGTGAACCATTGTGGGTGACTGTGAAAGGAGACAGGCAAACGTAAATGCTGGGTAGGCAATTTAGCTCCTGGGAGAACATTGTCCTCTGGAAAAGCTTATCAGAAAAGCTGTTTTATATAATTCTTGTTAGCAGTGGGGTTTTTGTTTTCACTAAGTTATCAGGCAATCATTCCACATATTTCAAATAGATTTTTGCTTATTCTGCCTTTTGCTGTAGTTTAAAAAGTTTTCAGTATAATGCAGGCCCAGTAACACTGCTGGAATCAATTACATGTTGCTAGAGAACTGGTAGCAGTAACTTCCGCAGAGGACTCCACGTAGCACAGACTTTTTTTGTGCTTATTCTTGTTTCCCTGCCCAACACAATGATTCTTCCATGCATTTCTGCATCATGGCCCAGCTTAGGCAGGACACGTATAGTTTGATGGACTGATGGTGAGAGCCCTTTAGGGAAAAAAGTGAGCCACATGCTTGAATCACCTCAGCCTGAGGCAAGCCTAGAGGCTGAAGGCTTCGAGGGATCCTAACCCAGACTTACTAACTGCAGGAAGGTTGCTTCCTCCTGGCTGTCCCTGCCTACAGAAAGGGGTAGGAGCTAGACCCTGGGCAGACAGGAACATCTGCTAGCATGCAACTCTGAGCCAGATGCTCTTGAGACCTACCCTCAGTACTCTACAAATGATATCTCTCATGAAGGCACCTGAGATCTCTGAGAGGAACAGATGATGTACTTGGGGACTCATAGTCACCCTCTTAACAGCTATTGGTTTTTCTTGATTCCACAGGGAACTTGGCCACCTCTATCATCATGGTGAGTCAAGCTCTTGCTTTCAGGCTTTGTGTTGCCTACATTAACTGTGCTAAATTAAGGAGTCAGAGTACAGCTCATAATTTTTCCATGCTTCCATTTCTAACTGTGCAATATCAGGATATAAGAATTAAATCCTCATTAAAGTGTAAAGCCTTACAAGTCTTTGGAGGAGCCGTATAATTGTGAGAACTGCAAAGAATGAGTTAAGCAGTTCTATAGGAGCTCCAGAAACTGCAATGGCACATTTAAAACTAGAATAATAGGAGGTAGGGAAGAAGAAAAGGTCATCCGAAGTTTCTGAAGCCTTGCTGAAATATTTAGCTTGTATTTTGGGTAAATAGCTGTGTCAGTGCTTGCATTTTGCAAATGTACCTGACTCACGGAGAGCACACAAAGTGTTACAGTCATATCAGACTGACAGTTTATAAGTTGCAGACTAATCAGTATGTGCATCTGGGCCAAGTATTTGTAAGATACATGTTGAGTGTGCATTTGGTTTTGTTTGGTTTTGGTTTTAATAAATGGCCATTGCAGTTTGTACTGGAGTAAAAGTTACAGTTGTAAGCCTAAAATTCAGTAGGTTTGTATGATACACCAGGGCTCTGTGGTGCCTCAGTTACTTTTTTTTGTGAATGGTGGCATTCATTAAATTGCTGACATAACAGTACAGTGCTGTGGACATGCTTGTGCTGGCTGTGAGGAAACTTGTGCAAGTACAGAGAACAAAGAAGGTGCTACTGCTGCATGGCACCCAGGCCAGTCCAGCTCCATGTTAATGTGGTGTCAGTTTCTGGTACCTGAGCTTATTCTGCTGCAAGACCTTCTGGTTTTGTAATGTGTATAACAGTAAAAGAACAGAAACAGTAAAAGAAGAAAAAAACATCGTTAAGTCAAGCCTTTTGAGCAGGGAGAAGACACCCATTGACTTCAGTGTACTTTGGATCTGACCTAACTAGACTTGTTAACATGTGAGGTCAAAAAATGAGTCTGTAGAAAAGGAAATATGCTTGCCTCATAGCTGTCATTGTTAGGGCGGTCATGACAAATAATCCCCAGAGAGAAAGTAGAAGACGACCCGTTTATTAGAGCTCAGGCAGCGACATTTATACATTTTCCAAGGCACGCATGTTGGCTCACAATTGGTGTTCAATAACATAAATACACCAGTATTGGTAAAGTCTAACATAAAAATGTCACCATTGGTCCACTACGCAGCTTCTAGTAAGATCGCTGTGACTCAGCAGGAAGCACAGGATGTCCGCCACACTTCCTCCTTCTGTGTGTGTCTTTTCCTCCTCACTATAGTTCCTCTTCTGTTCCCAGCCACCTCATGGGTACACAGGTATGCGATCGGCATCAAAACTCACTCACAGGGATCCCAGACCAGCTGGGGTCCCCCCACAATTCCCCCTCTTTGTATTTGTGCTATAGAAACTGCCTGTGTCATCTGATGCAGGACCCTTTGCATCTGAGACACACTGACATGGCAATATCGATAGCACAACCACACCAACAAACAAGATCAACAACCCAGTATTTACTACAGAGAGAAACAACCCTGACAGTCCTTATCTTTCATTCATCTTCCAGTCCCTGAGCACTTCTTCAAGCGATCTGATATACTTATGTAGTTCTCACCCGTGCATCACCCATCAAGGTCCTTCTTCTGCTGCGGAGACACAAGCATACCCTCTACCCCATGTTAATAGATCACAAGGAGGAGACCACTGTCCCATTTGCAGATCCTTCACCCTGACCTTTCCCCCAGGGGAAACAGGTGTGAGCTTCCGTAAGGACCCGAAGTGCCGGACCATAGGTGGGTCCTGCTGGTCCTCTGTGATGTTAATGAAATTGAGCACATAGGTAGCCTTGCTCAGTCGAGCTTCAGGAATCTCTCCTGACACATAGCATCTGCAGAAACAATAGCTGTGCTTTGATCATCTCATCTTTTGATACTAATGGAAATTATTGGTAACATTTTGCCTTTGGAAAGCTGTAATGGGAAATAGAAGGTTTATGTTGTTATGAAGATGATGTAAGAGGAAGACTAATTAGTCATAGTAATGACTCCATAATGTTTCATTGTAATTTGTCTGATATTTTAATGATAATCTTATCACTAAGGTTTGGTAAAATAAAAGCAAAAAGGATATCTCTGCAAATCAGCCACATGGTACAATAAAACAATGGAAACCGAAGCAATTTATTGCTGCACTGCATAAAGGCTATCATCCCTTCCAGCAATATGCTCACAATGCATATTTGAAATTCAGATCATTTTCCTTGTGCATTATGTTGGTAAAGAGGATGTGACATGACTGAAATCCTGCTGTGGGTTTCATGATCTGGTATATTGATTTGACCATTTTTATTCTTACTGAATGAGCCAAGGATGCTGCAGCACCAAGAGTGGGTAACTTACTCAGGCTGGCACATGAAAGCTGGAAAACAGGATAACCCCATGTCTCCATGAAGACTTAAAACAAAACTGAGACTGGAAGGTTTTATCACAATATGGGAAAGTCCTTGCATTCTGGGCCTCACCCAGATAAAGTAGAAAATTTGTTCACCCTTGTTTAGAAGCAAGAGAAATGGCATTCTTGATTGACTGGAAATTTGTAGAAGTATTTGGCCTATTTTGTGACTCTCTCTAACATCAATCAGCAATAGTTAAACCTAGGACACAGAGCCATATATGTTTAATAGTTTCATCTATAAAAATTTGTGACTTTCAAAATCCAACTTCCTTTCTCAAAGTTTAAGAGGCAAATAAGAAAATCAGTGTTCTTGATTATTTCAGTTTGTTCCTAAGCAGTTTCTTCTTTTAGAATTTTCTTAATTGAGATCCAAACTAGAAGGCTGTTTAACTTAGATGATTAGTTAGATTATTTTCTGTATAGAGTTATAAATATGTGAATCAGTTTTTACCTTTCTAAAGAGTGCAGGTATTGGCCTATGCTGCACCTAAGAGAGTGCAAGCTTATTGTGTGGCTAATTATGGTTTAATTAGTCTGATTTTGTATTTATTTAACAATTTGACAGAGAGTAGTAAAATGAATCTTTGAGAAGTATTTACTATGCAAGACAAGCCTCACACCTAAGGGACAAGCTTCTGCCAAAGTCAGGAAGCCGGTCCTCCACTGGTCTTGTTCCTTTTGAAATCAGGGTAGATAGAAGAACACAACCACCAATATAAAACAATAAGGAGAGACTCAGATTTGATACACTTTGCCCTGTCAGTATCTCCACTGAGAAAATCAGATTCATGGTACATATCCATTGTTATTTCTGTGGCTGTAAAATTGTCTACAGTTTTACACTCTATCCTACAGAGAATTGTTATTCTCTTTACCTAGCCCTTTACAGTTTGTTTCAAAGCTGAAATCCAGGGCATTCACTACTGACAGTTCAACTACTGTATTCTTTTCAGTTCATCTCATACACTGCTCTTAAATTCTTCAGAAAATGTGAAATAGCCTGTTGATTTTTCCCCTTGATGATGCCACAATAGATGTGAAAGAAGAGTTTTCAGTGTGAGGCTTCCTGACTGTCAACAGATCATGAAAATTGGCAACAACTGTTCTTCCAAGTATCACAATCTACCAGAGGAGGGCCAGCAATTCCACAGCCATGAGAAGAAAGTGCTTGGGGTTTGAGCTGTGGTCACATTTGCCTTTCAAGTCTTTTGGGTCTCCGTAACACCCTTTGTGGGAGAGGAAAGCTAATGCAGCTGCCTTTGCTAATCAGTCAGTGTGACCCAGCCCCTTGGGAAGGCAGGCAAAGGCAGATACGTACTGAGACACACAATCCTTGCCGATTAACAGTGAAAGCTGGTAAAGTTACTGTCTAAGCCTGTCTGGCCCATCAGCTCCAGAAATGTAATTTAGATGATTATCTACATGCCCATTAAGCCTTGTGACCCATTGTTAGTCTGTTTGAAGTTTGCCTGCTTAAACTTGCTAATAGGAAGAATAGGAGGATTAACTCAGAGGTCATGAAACAGGAGAGCAGCAAAGAAGGTGACAAAAGAGCAGAGGAAAACTTCCTACTGCATGTATTTGGTAAGGAGAAAACTACAGTACCACACCATCTCAGCAGATACTGTTACTTTACGGAGCAAGAGATCCATCCGGAATTCAGGCCATTAAACCTTTGTGTTTGTGTGCTTTCGACCTATTTTGTATAGCTGCACAAATAAAATTTGCTACCTGTGTGATAAGTGCTGTCAGGTTAGGTGATTAGAGAACACGGTGCATGACTGATGTATGACAAGAATTTCTGATGCTGCTCAGGGTTACAGTGTAAAGTATGTAAACAAGGAAGTACTTAATTTACATCACAGTCAGGTCAGAATCAAGGCCAGCCTTGTTCCCTTTAGGGTAAGAACCTCCAGCCATTACAGGTGCTTGTGAACTTAAAGGTCACCAATGAAAGTCTTACCCAGGGGATCTGGTTTTTTTAATTAATCAAATTGAAATAAATCTAAACATTTACAATGATCTGCATAAATTAGTCACAGGATGTTGCAGTTAAGATGGTGACCAGTTAAAACTCAATTTGTAGGGAACAGGTGCGATTCATTATAGAAAACAGAAAACCACAGTGAGGGTGACCTGGGGGAATCTGCCTAGTTACTGGAAGGAAGCGAGCTTGAACTTTGAATGGAGTCTGTGAAGGTAATTCACTTACTTTTGCATATACTGCCACCTTTGGAATGAAACCTTCCCCTTTAGCTAAAGACACTCTCACCGTACTTGCTGAAAAACATTGGTTGGGGGCATATTTCACTGCAGTTCAAAGACAAAATAATTTTCACTATTTCTATAACTAAATCTCTGGGTTTTGCAGTATGAGGTCTCTTCAAAACAGTTACTGTGGTGTACTTTGGAGTGCTTTTGGTATGTTTATGTGATTTTTGCTGATAACGGTTATGGTTAATACAGTTCTATTTCTCATTTTGTGTTGAATCAAGTATATTTTCCAGTTGGAGTGTCTGTACCTTTCAGACTCCTTTCATTTACATGCAAAGCTCTGTTTGATAGGAACAACAGTATGCTAATGGGAGAAAAAAGAAAAGAGAACAGTATTCAGAGCTGGGACAGTTCATTTTGGAACCTGAGATTATTTTTTTTTTTTTTTTTACCAGTGTTTTTAGGTTTTTGTGTTGCTTTAGGGGGTTTTTTTTGTTTCTTTTTTGTGGCTGATACTGGAAACTCAGATATTGCTGCTCTGAGGCTGATGCTTGCACTTTTCTAATAAAATGTATCTATTTTAAAATTCCACTTTAAGCATCACAGCGAGGCTTCCTTGCACCTTAATCTAGTTAGAAGTATTCAACATTTGTGTCAACCACAGTTGAGATCTTCAGTCTGAAACCATTAATCTTCATGTGTTAACCACACTAGCAGCAAGTCTCACCTTGAAAAATAAATTTTCCCAAAAAGTTTTAGGAAGGAAACTTCTCTGTGTCTGTTTGGTTCTGAGTCTTTCTTGAAGTGGCATGTGCTCAGCTGCTTGCATGCAGACTGCTTCAGAGGACAGAAGTTATTCATAAATCTCATTCCATCAGTGTTGTCTGAAAAATAAAGAGGATTCCAGTATCTGCTGGGAAGCTTTGTAGAAAACAGATCAAAGGCTTCTGGAGGCTTCTTAAGAAGGACCAGTTGTGAGTGGCTTAGTGTCTGACTGTGGCATGAAAAGTGAAACAGCCATGACAATGAGCCACAGCACACAAGTCCTCTGGGCTTCGGTAAGGAATTTGAGTGGCATGTGGTACAGGTGTGCTGATGTCTCACCCTGTCATATTTTTGATCCTTTATCTCTAAATGAGCATTGCCCACTCAGTCTAATCCTCTGAAAATGGGGAACGTTTCTTCTCAAAGAAATAGCAGAATAGAGCCTTCTTCACTTACAACCAGTGAGGTGTCTGCTGAAGATACATTCTTTCCTAGGTCATTTGGTTTCAAGGGTCTTTGAATATGCATCATTCACTTAACTGGTGGCCAGTGTTCTGGCTAACGTTTCTGCTTTGAGAGTTTCTCAAAATGAATTATACCTTTTAAAGTGTCCCTGTTCCAAAAGTAGGAAATCAGCTTATTCATTAGAACAACATTTTATTTATGCCTACCCCTCCAATGTCAACTGATAGGTTAAGGTAATTCCCACCACCTGTTGTTGCTATATGAATTTCTCCTATGAATTGTGTTGTCACAACTCAAAACCCCTACTCATACTTCTTCTAATGTGCTTCCATTGTGCTATACTTTTCCTGGACCAAAACCATAGTGTTTTTCATGGTATCAGGCTACAGATGAAAATGAAAGAAAGAGATTATAAAAAATTTCTTGAAGATTTATCTTCTTTTAATTAAAATAAGAACATTCATAAGTAAAATTATTTTATAGTTTGCCATAATAGCATTATCAAGAGATGCAATGCTTGACAGAAAGGTTGCACAACTTTTGTTGAGTGTGGTTGCTGCTGGTTTGTTTGGGATTTTTTTGAGATAGATGTTTAACACTTCAGAATGTTATTGTGAGAGAGGGTAGAGGTAATCAAAATTGATTATGGTGTTACCAAAAATCTCTAAGAGTTTTCAAGAAAAATCTAGGCAAAAGGGAGCACCAATAAAATGTAGGAACTGAACAACAACACAGTGACAGAAGAAAGACATAGAAAATACTTGGGGAGACCTCTAATCCTCATGGCTTGATGAGGTTTCAGAGGGAAAACATGAAGATTTAGTGCATTCTTCTGCAAAGAGGTATGCACACTTAACTTCACACACTGTGGACATTTCCTGAAGTCAGTGGGATCACTTGTTCTGAATAATACCATAGGTCTCCATCTTTAGAGGCCCGAAGTCTTAAGCAGAATTTATTAAGACTGAAATGTGCATAATTGTATCCATGTTCACATTTGTCCAGTGCAAAAACAAGACAGTCAGTACTTATTCCTAAAACAGAACCGTATTTGTAGTGCTTATTAATGCTCATGACTCTTCTAATTCTTCTTGCTGTTTTTCATGATGACATGTGTCGATATTTTAGAAGAAATGACCCTATTAAAGAATAGTCATCAGAAAGGTATAGAAAAAAATATCTATTTCATTTTTAGGTGAATTATTATAATAGCAATTCAGAGAAGCAAATTCATTGATTGCACAGAGCCATTGATAAATATCAAGGGTTGTTTACATGTCTATGGAGCCTGTATCCTCTTTTCTGAACTGGTTTTGCACTGGGATTTCCTAAAGTCTTACAAAATGATGGAACATAATACTCTGCTAGAATAAGCAGAACTAACAAAGAAAGAATATAGCTTTTTTTTTTTTTTTCCTTTTGCCTTTCTTTCTGTCTATATGTCCATCAGTTCCCTCTGGGACAAAGTCCTGGTAAATAAGTAACCAAAGGACAGAGAGAAAATTGTATTTGTATGTTTTATGCTTGAGTGGCTGAGGCTATTTTTGTAAGCATCATACTCAGGTAACTATTCAGACTGCAGAGTGTAAATTTCTTTTCTGCTCATTTATGAATAGAATAACAAAGTACTCACCTAGCTATAGTTAAATCAAATGCTTACAAGTAGTCTGTGACTGTTTTACTCGAGACAAAAAACTATATTCAATGAAAGCTTTACCTGATCAAGTAATAATTGAAGCATTTTTTATTTTTAATAGTAAAACATCTTGAAATACTACACAGTACACATGTATTTTGGCAAATATGAGGGGTTTTTTGTCTTCCTTTCCTGAGTTTATTTGTCAACACAGAGCTTTCATTTGTCAGAAATCTGCAAGATAGGAATTGCTGTGATCAGTTCAACCACTCCTCTTACTATTCCTTTTGTTTGCAATTAAATACTTTCAGTTTTCCACCCGCCAAACCTTTATATTCTTTCCACTGCATAAGTTGACAAGCCTAACGTAGGAATAAGCACAACACCTGCAGTACTCTAGCTGATTCTGCAATGAGAGCCCAGGCTAAACTGAGGTCTTCATGAGTGTATGGAAATCCCACAATAGAATTTGAGGGGGAAAAAAAATACACAGCAAGAATTTTGTATTTGTAGTTGATCTTAGGAAAACATCAAAGAAGTACAAGTACTGTCTTTTAATCTTCCCACTAAAATCTTAGGATGTGACTTTTCCATTCTTTAAAGGGTGTGGAAAACTCAAATCTTGTGGTTGAAATCCAAATGGCAGCTATAGGCAGGGCCAGTCACAAGCAGAGTCCCTGCCTATGGGTGTATCAGGTCTCTGTGGTATGCTTACTGTATACTGCTAAACAAATGGCAGGAACATGTGACTGAAGAGTTCTTGTTTCAGTAACCTTGAGATCAAAATACTCCGTATGAGTTACAGTGACCAAAGGAAAGTACCACAGTTGTCTCTGCAAACAGCAAATTCACTGAACAGAATAGCCATGCGAGAACATATACAGCAGAAGATCTCAGTCCCTGGCAGGTGCACTTAACATTTCAGTGTTTTATTTCTGGCATTCAAAACTTCTTGTCTTTGATAACGTCTGCCACTGCTACTCCCTATTGATTTGTGTATTCACTCTTCCACTGTCATATTTTGGCTGCTAGAGGGGGTTGGAGAAACTAAAGCTCATGTTTAGAGCAAAACCAACAAAATAAAATGGATAACAGTACAAGATTATGGTACTTTGTTTCTCCTGCCTGACATTTTATAGGACTTAAATTTTATTCTTTCTTTCTTCCTCCTTTTTCCTTTCAACTGTCTCAATTTTTTCTCAATTCCTTTGGGAATTCTGCTGTGTCTTGTTAGGAGGATGTATATGGTTTGAGGGAATGAGGTTGCCATTTACTCTGAGCCGATGTTCATCCACTTCTCCTTAGGGAGAAAGCACAACGTTCATCAGCTCAGTCACAGGGAAGGTTCACACACAGGTGTCAGGAAAACTTTCAGACTTGTAAATTAATCAGTTATGTCCCAAGCAGAAATGGAAGATGCGTACAAAAAATAGTAAGGTCATCTAGGTCAGATGATCATGCCCAGAATATAGTAAACAATTAGTTAATTGTCACATGCATTAACTAATTCCCAAAGGAATTAGTCATACTTTTTATTGTTGAACTTGCCAAGGTGATAATAAAAATAGATTTCCTGCACTGATGTCCTTTTCCTCGGATTGCAGACAGGGTTACTGCAGTATTAAATATTACATCAAATCACTCAGCACTTTCAGGGGCTGTTAGTGAACTACGTACCAAGGACTTTGTGAGCTGGGGTATAAGGATGTAATCTGTGAATCCTTGGCTGGGCAGATACATTTGTTGCCCAGTTCACTCAACAGTGCAAAAAATTGGTCAGAGGAAGCTGTTCTGCTCACTTGCGTCTGAGCACAGGGACAGCTTCTCCAAAGGTTGTTTGACAGCATCTTGAGACACGACATTTTGTCCCAGGCCCACTCTATCCTGACAAAGATAGAGAAAATGCACCTTAAGGTTTTAGAAATATGCAATTCCCAGTGTTGCTTACTCTCACATGCAGACAAACAACAGCTTGTGTTATAAGGTAATGCAACCCTCCAAAAAACCTTGGAGAGGAAAATGTAGGTGTCAGTGTTGAAGGCGCAAGCTAAACAGTGAGTGAAGCACTGTAGATCACAGTGGGAGAAACTTGCATTTTGTATCACTATTAGCAGTTCTCAACTTGCAGTAAGCAGAATAAAATCCCCAAATTTATGATGTTTGGAAAGAGTTTGTGCTGAGGGATGAGAAGGGTGCTTGACCCACAGAACCCCAACCCTCTTCACTCCCTTTGAAAACTACTCTTGCGTGTGCTGGTTTCAACTCTGTTCTCAGCTTTGGATACACATTTCGAGGAGATTCAACAAGGACTAGGGCACCAATAATAAACATGCAGAAGTCGTCTTTTGGAAATATGTGTGACAACTAGCACATATTCCAGATGACATGGAGGTAAATTCGGGCTGTGAGACATGGGGCCTTGAAACCTCCAGCAGAGAAGCTGATGCTCAACTGCGTGAAATTCTTGCTTGTCAAAGAAGGGAAAGTGTTAGGAGGCTGGCAGCACAGGAGGGGCTTGGAACAGTTTACTGTCTTTGTATTACCCATGTTCACGCATTTATTTTCAAATATATTGCATACTTTATGTTGACATTATGAAGCAGTTTACTGTAATCAGTAAAAGTTGCTTCCCCCCCCCGAGCTGTTTTATGTCTTTTATAATTTATTGTTGCAAATGAAGGCTGAGCTTTCATTCAGCCCTTAGTGTCTGTCTGAGGTAACCCTGCTGAAGAAGCTGAAGTGATGGTAACCAAGTACAGACTGTAGGTTTGTGCATCTTGCAAAGTATCTGGAAACTTCAGTTGTTTATAGCCAAAACTGTAACTCATTGGTATTACTCTGATTATGTGATGACTATGACATATAATATCCCCTTTTCTTAGCAGCAGTCTTTTAAATGTAAACCTCTGGGAACTGGTATATTTCAGTCTTTAAGGTTTGTTTGGTGCTAGCTTGGATGCAGGTGTCATGTTGAAGACCAGGTAAAATGTACTTGTTAGACTTTGAATCTAGTGCTTGAGCATGACGAACATGAAAGAAACTTAACAGATATTTGCTGCTTTGAATATTTGCAGTGTTAACCCTAGGTCTGCTTTTATTTGCTATATATTTTTGGGTTACTTTTATTTTCAGGTACACTTTACCAAATATCACATTAGAATTATTGTATATAACTAAATATTCTATTAAAACAAAGATGAGATGTACTAAAGCAAAACAGATTAAATGGAAGGCATAAAAGACTTTTATCATCACCTTGGCAAATTCTACAATGAACAATGAATAATTTATTTGGAATTTAGTTCATGCATTTAACAAGTTCAGAAATGATGACTCCTTGTCTGTTCAGGCTTTCAGTTTTTCTACCCCTGCTTTGGCTATTGGATATCCAAAGAAACTTTTTTCAAGGCTGGTTCAATAGATAGGAGGTTGAGCAAGTTAAGTTTGGTTGTTCAGTGGTTGTTGTTGTTAGGGGGTTTTTATTTGGTTGGGTTTTTTTCTTCATAAAATGACCCTTCAACCCAAAACTTACTTCTGCTTCCTGCAGTCTTACCCGAAAATAGAAAGCATAACAGCCCCCGGTTTCTTTGTCTTCTGCCTTCAACCCAGTGTCTACCTTTCTTCGTCATTCTGAATGATCTTCTCTACTTCTTCCCAATCTGCTTCAAGTTCTTCTCTCTATATATCAAAATAAAGAGATTTTTCCTCATAAAGGTCTATACAAGAAGTGTGCCACTAGCTTAAATAATTCTAGCAACTTCTGCTGGTGTTCTTAATGGTTCTTTTTGAATCATATTCCAGTTATCATCCTGGATCAAAATATGTAAGTGACTAGTCAGTTATCAGAGAAGCTTTCTATTATTGGTTTATGGAATTAAGTTCTCTACAGTCCTAAATCAGTACAGTTGCCCTAAGGCAACACTGTCTGCATTTATTGTTCTTGTGAACACAACTTTTCTCACCTCCTTTGTATGTGTGTCCCACAGAGCAGGGAGTACTTCTGCCATGTCTGGGAGAATTTCATCTGCCTTTGAAAGTCTGAGTTGACCGTAGTACTTCCACTTCACTAAACACCGTAAATAATACTTTGTGCCTGCTAGATGGCAATTAGAAATGCAAGTGGATGTAACCAATTATCTGGGACTCTAGCGCTAGTTGAAGGTTGGACGTGCTGTGTATGTGTCCTAGATGACTGTTGCTAGGTTTCAACCTTGGCTACTTACTTACCTTGGCACTGTAAGGCAGGAGAATCATCTTTTGAGCCAGACTGCAATTCCCGCTCGCCAGTTTAGAAGCTGGTCAAGTTTGCCTTAATGTGAAGTTAAATGTGAGAGAAGATATATCGCAGTACTCTCATAGAGGTTAGTTCAGCAGAGAAGATGGAGCACATTCACTACTGTATTTTTTTCTTTTCTTATACATTTTATTATTTAATATTCTTTCAGTTTTGTAAACCATTGTTATTTCCATCACATTCAAATAAACTAATCTTGCTTCTCTGCCATTACTCTGACATTGTGGAGGAGAGGTTTCATTGAAGTCCAAAGGATACCACACACTCCTTCATACCACATTTAATCAAAAACTCCACTCAGAAGAATTTGATTCGGTCATATTCATGTAAAAGAGGCCAGGAGTAGGGACCAGTATCTTACATAAATTTATATTTTTAAATACTTTTGACTGAAATGAGCCAGACATGCTTCTGTGTGACCTGGTCTAGGGAATCCTGCTCTGGCAGGGGGGTTGGACTAGATGATCTTTCGAGGTCCCTTCCAACTCCTAACATTCTGTGACAAAAAATTAGGTCTTTTGGTTAATTGTTCTTTTTAGGTTTACAACTCTGGATTCACTTTTTTATGAATCCTTCTTGTGCCTGAAGAAAAACTTATACATGCCAATGTCTCTTCTCTATTGCACTACTTTTAATTAGTTTTATAGTTGCAGATCTGTAGAGAATTGCTTTTTGCCCTGTGAATTAGTTCCTTTCTAATAGCAGATAATAGATCCATCTATGAAACAAAGGAAGATCCTAGCAAGAAGAAATAATAAATGAAAAACAGATATTTGGCAAAGAACACGATTGCTCCTTCCTTTCACCTATCACTGTTTCTTAGCGTTTCAGGAGTAATAGATTACGTGGCTTCCAGACTTTTTTTAGCTATGTTGTGGAATGCCATTCACTGAAAGACTTAAGTGAAATTAATAAAACTGCTGGTAAACTTGGTCTTGCCTCAGTATGGGAGGATGAACTAGGTGACCTCATGGGTTTCTTTGCTCATGAGTTCCTTTCCAGCTTTGCATGTCTGTTCTCACAACTCACACTCTGTTAAAGCTGCACCATGCTGCATTAAGTTCAGCCTAAACTGAAAATAGACTAGAACTCTATCTATGTTTCACATATATGAGCTCAAGAACCACTTATTTTTCCATTCATATTTAAAGCAGTGAAATGAGAGAAGTATAATTTAGAGTCATTTTATTTCCTGAATTCATGCTCACAAATGCTTTGCTCTGTAAAGCTAAAGGTCAAGAGGGTTTTAAACCATGATGTTTTTTGCCAACTGAGCAATTTAGGAAGCAATTATTTGTAGCTGATACAATTTGGGCTGGATGCCATCATTCGAACAATGAGATTTTTCCCCTGTTTTTGATACAGTAAATATTCTGTTACAGAGTGATGTAAATGTACGTATGGACATTAGGGAAATGAAGACAGAATTTGAAAAAGGAAGTGACTGAGTTGAAGACAAGCTCATGATACAGATCTTAGCTCAAAATGAAGCCAGGCTCCAGAATAAATGATTCATTTATGATTGCTGAAGGATGATGAGGTTGTTGGAACCCAACTGCGGTGTTGTGATCCATGTAAAAGTATAAAAACAAAACAGTTACTTTAATCCTTTGTTCAAAGCAAGCTATGATGCCTACCTAGTTTAAATTAAGGGATTGTGATGTAGTAGAAAACAGACATATTTTCAAAGTCATCTCAAATTATGTATTGCTGCTCTAATGCTTTTTCAGAAATTCAAGCCTCAAGGTAACCCATTTCTTGCTTTTTAAGACAGAAATACTTGTGGGAGTATCATAATATTCCGGAGTGCTACACTGTGCAAACAGATCTCTGCTCTTAGTTGACAGATATGGAGCAAAAACATGTGGTCAGTCAAGTCCTTAGACACTGCACATGTGGGTATTGCAAGCAGCAAGTTATTCCAGATAAAATCACTATAAAGTTATGATCGGCATGCTTTCACTCCATTTATGAATGTTCTGACAACATATCATGATTTGACATTGTATTTTTTTTTTTTGTCCCATTGCTGTTTGTGTGAGGAAAGCTTCAGATAAGGAGCTTATACTTCAGAAAAGGAGGACAAGCAGGTCTGAAGAGTTGCTTTGTTGGAAAAAAGCTTATGTGTGCGAGCTGTATCTGGTAGGCTACAAAAAGGAGTAGTCAGGTAACCTACACCTTGCATTAGCTTCTGGTATTTGAGGCATTCACTACTAAACATTGTGAAAGGCTAGAGATTACTTTTGGAACTTGCTGTTTTTGCTGTGGAGAGATACTTGTTAAAAATATATAAAAAGTACTAAAAATAGCTGGGTAACAACTAGGAGTATGGGCAGGCCTACAGCAATCCTTCAGCTAGACTGTTCATCTGTCTAGGCAAAAATATTTAAACAGTAAGATAACATTCCATCCACTGTTTCAGAGCTTCTGAGGGGTCTCTGCCTGTGATCAAATAAGCCTGTCAGTCAGAAAACAATATGAATTATAACGTGGGAGGGTTTGCTGCAGAATGTGAATGTATCCATACCTGTTTGCTGAAGGAAAAACTTGTTACACGTTTCCAGAAACCTGAATTTACAGCAGTTAGTTTTATTAGTGGACACAAGAAAGTTACACGACTCAAAGACTGACTTAAAATACCTACAAAAGGTGGAAGAGTCCTTAGCTCTTTACAGGTATTTCTTTGAAGTGCTGAAGCTTGGCAAGTGTAGGTTGGGTCACTGCCTGGACCCGGAACATTGCTCAAATCCAAGTGTAGCCTCTGTCTTTGCAAGAAAATCAGTGTTTAACATATTTCTGACATTTCAGGCTGAATAACCTGGGTCAGTTTGGTTCAGTGTTCTTTGTAGTGCTGCACTGGCTGCATTATCTTCCTCCTCATTGCTCCTCAGACTTGAAGTGAATCACAGAAATCTTCCAGATGTCCGTCTGTTAGGAAGAGCCAATTGCTGTGTAAAACTATTTGGGGAACTTACATGATTAATAAGTGATAATTAACTGTCTTAATACATTGTTGAGGAAGCCTAATTTTGATTTTAAGTTTTTACTTCTATTGCCACTGTGCTCCATCTCTGTGCTAATGTAATCTCAGTATTGATCAAAGCAAGGCTTCAGCTCAGCACCACTTATGCCTTGTGCAGAAGAATAAATGTCATCACTAAGTACATTATTCAGTTTTCAGAAGCAATTAGTTTTTTGTGAGGAGAGCCTTGTTCAGCTAGTGGCTGCTTGATTACTTTAGCTGAATGAAAAGGACATTCAGTAGTAAATTACTGTGAGCAGGCTGTTGGAGAAAGCAGGGTGGATTCTAACTTCAATATCCTTTTTTGGCACTAACTGCACGCAATCTGTTTCTGTCCATGTGTGAAAGCTACCTACATGCAGTCTGCTGTTTGGTAAGCCATCAAGCTGTAAGGAGACTGTGTTTCCAGGCTGCCACGGACCAGGAGGCAAACCTCTTATCATCATCTTCTGAAAAAGATAATGATTAATAAAAATCCGTGAAGTTCACTTCTGTGCTGATGGCAGCAAACGTGCTACAAATTCATTAGAGTCAATTTTGAAGCCATTATATTTTAAAAAATAAATTACTAGGTAGCCAGATTTGTAGGTGTTCTAGGAAAACAAATTTGCTTTTCTACTCCTGTCTCCCAGCTGTGCATATTAAGAGTATCGAGGGATATGTAAAATTGAGTGCTGGACTTAGCTACTAGACGGTACATATTCTAGCTCTAAAGATCTTTTGAATGAAATGTATTGATTTTCAAAGGCAAATCAGTTCTTCATTACTTCATTCTTTTCATGGTAAGCCACAGTGTGGTAGAAGGGAAGCATAAATGATAACCAGATATAGTCTGTAAGTACATTTCTGTTCTGATTCAGTCTGCATTGTGTGCATTGTCCATGAAATTTTAATCCCAAATGACGTCAATGGATTTCCTTCTAAGTATTGTGTTTTTACTGAAGCTTTTAACTGAAGAGGAAGAAAGGATAAAAACCTTACCACTTAAATCTTCACATTCTCTCACTCTTTTTCATACATACACTTTAAAATCATAGTCTTCCCTTCTGCACTGCCACAGGCTTGTACAGCATCTTCTGAAGATAAATAACATTGTCTATTTGTCCTGGACATTTGCACTAAAACTTTCTCTAGTGTCATTTACACATTTTTAGTTTTAGTCCTTACATTTTGTAAAATATTTGCTGGTTACCATTAGAAAGATTTCTGTAAACACTCTCTTTCTAAAGATATGTCCTCTCAAGATCTTTGAAACCGTCTCTTGGTTTAAACAGCTAATATCTTAACAAGGGAAGGGTCTGATATTTGGCCAGAAAAGCCTCAGAGATAGACCCTTTGTCAGAGATAGGCCTTTTTTCAAAGGCCACTTTTAAATCAGAGCCAGATACAGAAGGGTCAGGCAACTGCCTGTGGGGCTGCCAGCTGCTAGGACCTGTGTCTTAGCGAGCTGCTGGAAAACCACAAGGAGTTACAGATCATCCCTGTGTAGAAAGGAGACATTGCAACCAGTGCAGATCTATCTTGCATGCCTCTTTTTCTTTTTGGCACCTTTCAGGTGAGGAGCAGTAGTCACTGACGTGTCCTTCCACAAAGTGGACATCCCCAAGCTCAGGTCTGGCTCCACAGCACACCTCTGTGTCCCTCTGACTATCTATACTTGGCTGATATTTTTCACTGCAGACTGAGTGTTGAGCAGACAAACCATTTGTACCACTCCAACTGGGGGGCAAACACAGGTCTTTCCAGCAGGGGTGTTGCTTTTTGAAGAGACCATGTTTGGCTCTTGGGAGCTGACTTGAATGACTCAAGTGTTCAACACAACTGCTTTCAGGGTCTGTCCTTGTGTGCTCCCTGGGACACCATTAAAGACAGTCAACATCAAAGTGCATGGCTGCATGAAGCTGGTCGTGTGCTCAGGCTCTTCAAAAGTGCATCAGTGCAGACTGTAAACATGAAAAGGGAAATAGCTCCTGCTGTCCTCAGATACAAGTGTGCTTCCCGTTAGAGTGAAGTCTCCACACATATGCAGACTTGTATTTACATGAAAGGCAGGAACTTGCTGGGGTTTTTAGTATTGTCTGGGAAGAGAGTTTCAAGAAGTCTTCTACCTGGTGTTTCTGAGCCTCTATTAGTGGCTTCCTCATTCCCAGACCCTGAATGGCTCTGATGTGAATTGTAAAACTTAGGATGCCACAGAGAATGATTTCTGCACAAAATTCTGTGTGTGCTAATTTCTTAAAAAACTTTTTAAATCACCCTATAGCCAACATAAGTAATAAGCTTTTATAGCTTTTTAGATGAATATATTTAATCCATTTATTTATTATTTCCTTATCTTGGGAGGGGGAGTTTGTTTTGGGTGTTTTGTTTGTTTATTTTTTACTTTCCCAAAGTAAAAAAATTCTTGAAATCTAGCTGTGAGTCCATCCATGACTCACTAATACCTTTTCAATCCTTTCTGTTAATTTAAGCCAAATTTAGACTAAGAAAACCCTGACATTCTGACATTTCCCTTTATTTTCTCCTTATAATAAGAAAAAAAATGCAAAATCCCATCAGTATGCCTCAAAACCTAAACAAAATCAGTACATGTTCTTGCAAGGTGTACAGGATTTGGTGCTAAAAATGAGAAAAAAACACTTTTGGTAAGGTACTCTCTGAAACACTAAGTTAAAATTTTCAAGCCTGCCTTACTGTGAAAAGCAGGCTGAAGAGTGGCTTTAGCAGATGTACGCAGCTCAGTTGATCGAGTCCTTGGCTAGCATGTTTTTTCAATGCATTCATTCATTGTCAGAATTCATGCAGGAACATTAATGCTTTCCAAGTCATTCTTTGCTTCGTACTTTTTCATATTTTCTAAATATAGTGATAGCTGTTCAGTCTGAGAAGTTCTGCTGTGCTATGATACAAAGGGCTAAAATTAAAGGGACAAGGAATCATAAATCAAGTGCCTCCTGCACAGAAATAAGGTGTAGGGCATAGATCTCTCTGCAGTGCAAACTGTGAATGCCATATACCCTGAGCATGGGAAGGTAGAGAAGAATGCTCCTTAAAAATGCTCCCACAAGACTGAGGACTTTTCCTAGATAAGGTAGTACATTTTTTACCTAATTACCAGGGAAAACAGACAAAGACACAATAGCACTTTGAGAGAGAACCATTAATACCTAAATAATTCCTTTGGTTGTCACATAAAATATTTACTTCTCACATCGTCAAAACACATGTGATGGTTTTCTCAAGCTATTCTCCATTTTCAGACAGTGGATTCAGCCAAATTCAAGTTAATTCACATTCAGAGCTTGCACTGGGAAAGTGTGGGGGGGAAAGAGGAGGAGTACTAGGTGGGAATCCAAAGCTGATGCAGTTTTTAAAGTCTCAAGGTCATCATTACCATCTCACTTTTTAAACTGAAAAAAAAAAAAAAATCACTTTATCTGCTATTCTGTGTTCCTGTTTTATCTTTATTTTGAGGGAGGAAGAAACACTAAATTCTTGTCATTCCTTTTTTAATTACTTTGTGGTTTTAGTTTCTAAAGCATACAAGCTGAGAATCATCACTGTTCCTGCTTGGGAAAAATACTAGCTTCATTAGGAAAACATGTTTGCTAAGAAAGCAGTTGAAAAATCCATGCACCTGTTCAATGTTACCTCAAATATTGAGAAAAGAAAATCTGTGTGTAGGTATAGTTTGAAATGTTTTCCAAAATCTATGTTTACGATATTCTAAAGGGAGTTGGACTTCACATTCAGCCATCTTGCTTGAACAAATTCTGCTTCAGATCTGAACTCTTCAGAATCATAATTCACAAATACTGGTTTGATTTGACTTACGCTTTTTAGCCCTACTGAAAGTTTTGTTCAGTAGTTCACAGATGCAGAACTTTGAACTGTTGACTGTCTGGGAGCAGGAAGGCAGGCAGAGTCTAACTAACATCATGTGCAGTATTAAATCTGATGAAAAATGGAGCGGAATCAAAATCCTTCAAAGGTCAAAAGGGTTCTCTTATATTCTATGCACATAAAAAACATTAATACAGTTCCACAAAAATTGCAATATTGTCTTTTGAGAAATAAGCACTACTTATAAGAGCAGTTTCTTAGCTTTCTGTGAGGTTGGCATTCTCAGTGCAAAGGAAGCCACTTTACATCTGCTCTAGGGTCAAGATAAAATTTATTTGTCCATCTGAACTGGATCTGCTTTGAGGTGATTGTAGAGAAGCACCTACTGGGATTTTCAAAAGCTCTTTGACAGATAGTAAAGATATTTTGTAGATGTTATTTTCTTCTGCCACTGATTAAAGCATGTGACACGTTGAAAAAAAGTCTATGCAGAAGCTCGTGACTGAGAGAAAAATCCTGCAATTCTTGGTGTGCTTGTATTCCTAAGACAAAATAATGAGAATTGTAGCACAACGTGAATAGTGCTAGTAAGAACTTGAAAGCAATTTAGACTGATGGCTGCACTTTCTCCATATTTCACACTGTTCTCTGATGTCTCAGCATGGCTTGACAATATGGCCAGTATCTCAGCTTTCCTTATTGTTACCAATCTCCTCCCAATGTCTGTGCACTGCATGTTCCAATCCTGTGAGTGCCCAGACTCCATTTCTAAAGTATTTTGATGGCCCCTACCAAATCTGTGTGGAACTGAACATCTCATAGTCTTTTAATGTGTTTTTTTGTGTCAATGCCTGTGGGGTCATTGGGGAAGTATTATCACATCTTTGCAGATGGAGCACATTAGGTTCCTTACAAAACACAGTAATGGCAGTTTCTTTCATTTGAAACAGACCTGCAGCGCATGGACACATTACTCCATCAGTTCAACCCGTTAGTGGTATAATCTCTGCTAAATGGTTTTGCCTGTCTTTTGATGTAAGCAATCTATGTGTTAGATGCTGTTTGATGAATAAAAATAGCCATTATTTCCAACCAAAAGAAGTAGTGAACTGAAAATTCTTGGGAGACTGCCTCTCTCCTGGTGAGAGCTTTCTTGACCTATTTTGTACACCCAGGAGTTTCAGTTCAATCTAGTTAATTAGGTGTTGAAGTGAACCAGCCTGAGCCTCTGAATCTTTGGAGGTTCATCTGTCTCTGAATAATGCAGCCAGACAGAGGGAGACAGCTGAATAGAAGTCAATATGCCAACTGTTCCTTCATTTATTACTGCCATATTAATAAAGTTGATAGAGTGGAACTAATCCATGTGCTAACAATTTGTTCCCTAGCAATAAGGTACAATTTCAATATTTTATGAGCTCACTCTGACTAATTTTATTAGAATTCCTTCCATAACATCATTTTAAATCACTTTTCATCCAGTTTTAGTTATGTGTAAATAGAAAAAGATGGACTAATGAGACATTGAAAGATTTCATGAGAAACTTGGGTCAGCTTAAAGAGAACTGGATCAAATAAAGTTAAGTCAATGAGCCTACAAAGAAAAGTGTTCAAAATTACCTCTTTCACAGAAGGTTTTGTTCTGTCCTATCTAAAATGTAAACAGTCAAAAGAAACAAGGCAGCCCCAGCAGCATCATAACATGAGTTATGTTAGGGGCTGCAGTGCCCCAGGGAAAGTGGCTGGGTGACCTGCCAGGCAGATGGGTAATGTTGGCCGAAGGACTGCAGGGTCAGAGCTGGATGGACAGAGAGGTTATCCGCCCTTCTTTGATGAAACTCGTCCACTAGTTCCCAGGCACACGTGGAGTCTGGATGTTTAAAAGATGCAGGATTTTGGCTATATGTTGGTTGTATGCAATGCTAAAGTGAGCTTAGTTATATTTCTCTTGTTGTTTACTTTAAAACATTCTGATACACTGACCCTTGATTATTCTGGTGGGGTAGTCTTCAGTGATTCAGGCTGGGTGCAATTTCAGACATGAAAGCAGAAATTACCTGATTTTCGAAGTGTTGGCCCACCATTCCCATTGATCACTTGCATCAAGCACTCCATTGCTAGCCAATCGAGGGAAGTGCTGATCCCACTCTACTTGGCTCTGGTGCGGCCTCCCCTGGAGTACTGTGTGCAGTTTTGGGCGCCACAGTACAAGAAGGACATGAGGTTGTTGCAGAGTGTCCAGAGGAGGGCCACAAGGATGGTGAAGGGAATGGAGGGGAAGTGTTATGAGGAAAGGCTGAAAGCACTTGGTCTGTTCAGCCTGGAGAAGAGGAGACTTAGGGGAGAAAGAGAGAACCAAAGCATTAAAAGAGAAGGCTTCGAGGGGCTCTCATAGCTGCTTTCCAGTACCTAAAGGGGGACTATAGGATAGAAGGGGAGAGACTTTTTAGATTCTCAAACTGTGATAAGACAAGGGAGAACGGTTATAAGCTAAAGGAGGGGAAATTTAGATTAGAGATTAAGAGGAAACTCTTTACCAGAGGGTGGTTAGGCACTGGAATAGTTTGCCCAGAGAGGCTGTGGATGCCCCATCCCTGTCAGTGTTTAAGGCCAGGCTGGATGTGGCCCTGGGTGACCTGGTCTAGCGATTGGCATCCCTGCCCATGGCAGTGGGGTTGGGACTAGATGATCTTTAAGGTCCCTTCCAACCTGGCCATTCTATGATTATAAAGACGATTCACAGTCAGGTAGCTAACATCATGGAATGAATGTCATATAGATAATGACATTGTAGTTGCAATTACACTTTAGACTAAGAGATCTAACAAATATTAATGGATTTTTAATTGCTGTTGTACCTTTTTACCTCCTCCCTAATGAAAGAGTGATTACCTTTGCCATTGTGATAATACACTATAGATTATCCCACTAGGCTTCCACCAAACTGGAAGCAGTTAACTCTTGTAACAGGAGAGAATCAGCCCACTCTTGGGAAAAAGTCATATCGAATAGGGACAAATTGTCCATCTGTGTTCATTGGAATGGTCAGTGCTCCGTCAGTGACAGAAAGCACCACATGACAAAAATAAAGTTACTTTTAACATCTACGGCTGCTACCACTTATCAGCTCAAAAAGGCATTTTAAAAAAGGAAGGGAGGATTTTCAGAATTTTTCTGGAATAACCCAACTACCCATTCAAAGCTGTTGCTAAAACTATCATTTTAAGTGGAAATACTTATGTTAATGAGTTGAATGATTTGGAAACTCCCACCTAGGATGCACACCTAGGGTTTACACTCGGTCCTTCTTGTGTTTGTATCAGAACTCACACAGAATCACAGAATCGCCAGAGTTGGAAGGGACCCATTAGGATCATCTAGTCCGACTCCTCTTTAGGCACAGGACAACTCCACAGTCACACCGTGTGCCTAAGTGCCTTATCTAAGTGCTTCTTAAATTCCGTGAGAGTAGGGGCCAAGACAGCCTCCCTGGGGAGCCTGTTCCAATGCCCCACCACCCTCTGGGTAAAGAAGCTCCTACGACTATTCAATCTAAATCTCCCCCGGCACAGCTTCATGCCATTCCCCTGCGTCCTGTCGCTATTCACCAGAGAGAAGAGGTCAACACACATCTGTATGATTTTAAAAGTAGCATGGTTATTTTAATACTTATGTACACCTGTGTAAAACTATATGTGTAGTTTCAAACCACTTTCACAAAGAGTTGATTGTAACTGTGCACCAAAGTAGCTAATGGAGGGGGCCTTTTTATGCTTGCCTTCTAGAAAGGAAGGTTTGCAGGGAGAACGGACAGAGCAAGAGATATTATTTAAGTTTACACGTCTGGCTCTCATCTTTGCCATGAGTGATCTTTTGTAAATGTACCTAAGATCACAAGATGTTTCACCACTGGGCAAGATAAGAAGGATGTCATGTTCCTGCAGCACCTGAAGAAAACTTTAAGAACTCTGCAGACAGTTAGAAAAGCTCTCAATGTGCCACACACTGGTGGAGCTGCAGTAAATCTGCAGCTGCCACAGATCCATCTCGGACATTCTATTAAATATGTCAGTGATGATAAAGGATTTGTCTCCCACGAAAGTGAAGATGAAATAAATAAGACTTGTTCAGTGACTCACAATCTGTTATGACCATTTAGTTTTAGATGTGGATTGCATATTAAACACACAGTGTCCCTTAAAATGCATGGTTTGCATACTTTGGAAAAAAAAACAAACTCAAAGGGAACCTGTGGTGTAGTTTGACCTGCATATTGATTGTGATTAGTAATTAACCAACCACGTGAAATTGTTGTTAATGGTGTTGTCCACAGAACACAATTAAAAAAAAATTTTGTTTAAATGCATACCCTGGGCAGAGGAATGAACAAGAAAATTCTCATGGAGTTATTTTATGGCACAGTGTTGAGAGCAGTGGCAGCATACTCAGGATATTTCAAGCTTTCTTGTGAAGTCCTGTGCAAATTGTTTTAGTGCAAGGTAGGAGCTTTCTGATGCTAATGTTAGTTGAAGGAATGCTGTCAAATAGCTGTACAGTGTGTCCAGACCCAGAATGGACTACAAGACTACATCACAGTTTAACACTAGAAAATACCATTTTGTCATAACAGTTTTCTCCAGTTATAGAGCATTAAACAGAACAGAACAACTGGACAAAAGAACCCACACACATCTACCATTTTCTGACTTTTTGGGCACAAAAATGACCTTAACCATTTGAAGTCAGTGGGAAGAGGAGTTTTATGTGTGGTTTGGGTTTGTTTTGTTTTATTTTGTTTCCCCCACCATATAATTTAATGAGATCAGAATAATTATGAGGCAACTATTTCACTTTGATTTTTGATTGCATAATCAAGGCCTACTGGTATTTACTGAATTCCAGGTTGGATTCATATCTCCATCTATATCAGTGGCACATTTCCTACTGGCTGTTAAGTTTCACCTTGACAATATTAGGACATATTTGTCATTTGGTCATTGGTCCAATTTAGAAATAGCATCCTAGATGTAGCATAATTTCATTGAAAGAGTGAATGATGTCAGATAATAGATGCCAAATTAATTTTAATATCTTTTTAGAAAACAAATAGAAATTAGCATACTTAAGTGAAGACCTTTTTTTTTTTTTTTTTTTGGAGAAATTACATTATATTGTTGTTCTTGATTTCAAGAATGAAACCAACTTCTTGAAATGAACACTGTCTAGTAACTGTGTGTTTCCAATTGTGTAGTTTGTTTGTAACTAGTTAGTAGTACTAAGCATATGCAATCTTTACAAAGGTAAATTTTGAATTATTGAACATCACCATGACTAATATTCCATTTGGCCAGAAAGAGCCACATCTTCATTTTTCATACATGTCATTCTCACAGATTTCATTTTAATTCAGGACTGTGGTTCTCGAATTCGTCCAGAGGAGTCCTGTGGCTTGCAGCCTCTGTCTCACGAGTATCTCGCAGCAATTTCACAAACGATGTTTAAGACCTGTGAAGCTGGAGACATGAAAGGTTTGTACTTAATGCTCTTTCTTCTGAAAATTAACTCATGCACCTTATCAAAGTAAAACTAGAAAAAATGTTTCCTCTTTTCTGTCAACATACACTAGCATATGCACTATAAATTTAGCTATTCACTTGTACAGATTTTTAAAATCAGGTTAATTAGTTTATGACCTTTTCTTTTTGTGTCATAATTTTGTAATCGGTGATTACAATCACTGCTTGTGTTACCGTCATGTAGCCTTTAAAACGAACTGAAGTACTCCCATCAAAACCATTTAAAATGAAAATGCGTTGTTCTAAACAGAAGGGATTATCCACTCAAAATAATATTCACTTCAGAAAAAGAATGCAACACTTTGATCCATTTGAATTCTGTATATCCACTTCTACATTGGAAATAAAACCTATTTACAGTAAAGTGACATTTAGTGGTACCTTAGAAACCAAGATGGACGAATTAAACGTTACACAATAACCAATACAATCAACACATCTCTTTGGTTTAGTAAGAACACAGATTCCAACAGATTGTCAGACAAGTATTCATGTATAGGTCACAGCTGAATGAAGATTTATGCAAGTGTACTTTAACAAATCTGAATAATCCACAGGACTACTCAGGTATGCAATCTTACTCGTAGCTTAAATTGTTTCTGGACTAGACAATAAGTGATTTTGTTCAATTCTTTATTAGACAAATGAAAAATAACCCAACACCTCTATGTGGTCTACTAACACAGCTGTGTTTTTATCTTGCCATAGATAGCAGCAGCTTCTCACAGTGGTAAATTTTCAGACTCATGGAATAATCCATACAACGTAAAAGGAGCGTGGGAACTGCCTGGATGCATCACTTAATGTGAAACAGAGGAATATATTAATTTTGTGTTCTGTGAAGGGAAGGCACAAAGGAGACATTGTTGTGCCTAGCAGCGTGTTTTGTTCACACGAGTTGTGAATCATAAAAAAGCACAACCTATACCCTGCTACTGTATCAGGACACACAGTTCTGACAAAAAGGCCCAAACCAAATCCACAGAGAGGTCATTCTGGGGCAGACGATCTATTTCTGCCAATATATAACATTCATCGTTTGAATACTGCATCTAGCTAACTGAAGCTGAATGTAAAATATCTTTCACATCCTTACTACAAATTATGTACACAATTAAAATGGAAGCAAACTTCGGGAGATGTAGTCTCAAAGGGCAAGCATATTAAACAGGGAAGTATAATTTCTGCTTATATAGCAAAGATTGCCAAGAGGTATCTAATGAGCCTAGAACTGGGGCTTGCAACATCTGGCAGCAAGTGACTGCACAAGTTTTGATGTACATCACAGCTTCCAAATGGAACTGGAAAGCATGGCTTTTTGTGGAAAATCATTCCAAATTTGTAACAACTGAATAATATCCCAGTCCTGGCAGTGAACATTTTTCCTAAGAGATGCGGGAGCAATTGCAGATTTCCAGCTAAAGCAGCAACTCCTCTTTTACTTAGACAAACTGAATTTTCAGAGAAGCCAAGCAATATTGTTTCCTCCCAAAAGAAAACTCAAAACTTCTGCAGAAGTAAGGCAGTGTCGTACACTGTTCTTACACCAGGGAACACCTCAGTTGTATGGGGATACTGAGGTACAGCAAAATGCACCTATGCTGGCAAAAAACTTGTTTGCGCAGACCTCAAGCAGCAGAGAGAGGTATGAAACCTTAGTTCCTCTGGCATCAATGGTAACCCTTAGAAGTCTGCTTTGCATTTCAGCACAACCAGGATTTCATGCCCCGTTCTAGTCCTTTGATGCACTGCAGAAACAATAGTTCAGGGTCCAGCCAAAGGCAGAACTGGCTTCCTCTGTCCTAGTCACTGTGTCACTATTTTTGGAGGATGCTCAGCATCTTGATTTGCACTTAATTTATACCATCTCCTTCTTGCCTTTTTTTTAAATCAATAAATACAAATTGGAATTTTCAACAGGAGAGGTTTCTCTCTTTCCATGATGTTTAGATCATGGAATGAAATTATGATTTCTTAAATAAAACAAAAATCATTTTTCCTTCAGAAAATGCCCTTAGATCCAACAGGGTTTGAACCAGGCTATCATGGGAAAATTAGCTCTTTGTTCACTATTGCTACATTATCAATAGTACAGAAATCATCAAGCACTAACAATGTGTTTGGCTTCTCAGAGAGAGAGAGAGAGACACAATTGATAGCGACCATGAGAACCTCAAGTTATGCTAAATTCCTGCAAGTGAATCAGGCTGCTGCAGTCTGTGGAACTTCGTTTGGAAGACAATTACAAAATCTGGAGGGTAACAGGTCACAGCTTCACTTCTGATGTTCTGTCTCACTGCTGTGACATCCGTGTTTTAGTGGTATCCCGCTTGCCATGCTTCCTACAACTGTATCCTGCCAAATGTAATTCTGTGTGAGCTCTCTCTTTGCACTCAACAGCTCTCTGGATTTGGGTCCAGCAGAGTCGTAAACTGATGTCCAGCCGAAGGACAATAATTTATTTACCTCTCCTTTGGTTACAGAGAGTAAATTTCACTATGACATAAATCTGTAGGCCTGAGGCTGTTTATTCTGCAGCATCAAGATTGTGTTCTTTTAAAAACAAATTCAATTCTGCTTTTCATAAATGCTGCTAAAAGCAGAAGAAAAAATTTTCTATAGCCTATTCATGGAGGGAAAGTTTTTTAAAAGTCCTAGTTGCCAAACAAATGCCAAAGGTAAAAATAAACTAGTTATAAGCCAACAAACTATCTTTAGCATCAGTTTAGGTTAAATATTTACATTTTGAGTTGTCAGTGTACAGTACTTTATTTTTAATATGGATAGTCTTTCAGCACCATAGAAAAACTTTGATTTTGAAAGCAAAATATAAGTATTTGTGGCTATGACAATGGGAAAGGCTGAATAAAAATTAAAGAATGCTGAAAGAAGAAACAAAGCTACCAAATTAAATGTGGAGCCTTTATTGATTTAAACTTTCAACCTTAGACTCGTAGTTTTAAATGCAAGGTAAACAGTCCTAACAAATGATTTAAAAAGTATATTTCTTTTCCATGCCGTTTCCGGAGAGCAGGTTTTGGCAATGTTTAATCTCATATCTTAAGCAGAAGACTTGTATATGTAATGGATTAACTGCTCTAATGAACCAAAAATCCAGTTTATTTTCGCTCTTCCTGTAGAAAACTCCTACTTATAGGCTTTCATAAAACTTTGGGTTCACCAGTTTTTAATTAGTGAACAAACAAATAGCACCTATCTCCATCCTGCTCTCTTTCATTGAATTGTAGGGAAAGTTTACCTTTCCCTTGCCTGGTAGAGACAATGCTCTTCCAGCTGAAGCATCACAAAACATAGGCTGCTTGATATGGCACTGAAACCTGCATTACATGCTGCTACCTTATATAAATACAAAAAAAGCAAATTATAATTGCAGTAGAAAACAAGCTTAATTTCCAAACTAATATCGATAGATTGCAATTTTTTACTGTTAACTGTCATCTTCTTTGATACATGAGATTCATTTCATCTTTTAACAGAATATTGGTTTTGAAGGTTAAGAATGCGTTGACTAAGTGAAATTGCAGTAGGAAACACTCATAATAACTGAACTAAAAATACATAGAGTTAACACATTATTTTAAAAAAAATCTATGTAAATATAAAAACTGCAACTTTTCTGTTAGAATTAAATGTCAGCGCTCCCCATAAACATGGGTTCATGTCCATATGGCCTTGTTCTCTATTTTTTTTACATTTTCCACTAAACCTTAGCGTATGCCAAAAATGGGTCTATTTGTTTTCTTGATATACCTAGTCTGCTGTTGAATATAAACCAAACTATTTGAAAGAAGTTTTTCAAAAGGTCCTTATCATTTTCAGTTGCCAAAGCTTCAACTTTTATTCATGTTTCATCTGCTCAATTTTAATTTTATATGGTTCAAACTTTTCTAGTTTATTACCTAGAAGCAGATCAGCTCATAAATGGATGGGATATTAAAAAGAAAATTCCATAAAATGAGGTATCTCAGATGTTGTAAACACTGCCAGAAATTTTATATATTTGGTTTGAAAGAAAAATTACAATGTCAGGAAAAAATCTGCCCAGTTTTCATATAATTTTAAAATATAAACTACTGCCCTAATCAACTTTCAGATCACTTAGGAAGAACTCTACAATAGTGCTACTCTCTAAGTCCAGACCTCAGAACAACCAACCATTCTGTGCCTCCTTTGATACTGAAAAGGCACAAAGCAACAGAAGGTGTTTGCATAACACCCATTGTTGTATTGTCTGAGACCTTGCACTTTTCCATCTCTTGGTATGTCTGCTGTGAAGTTGGAAATGAGCCTTTAGTCATGGATTGCAAAAGGAGTGCGGAGGGTGCTAAGGGCAGGACCCACAAGTGGCGATAGAAATTGTGGAGGGTTCAAAGCATGCCTGGCCCCAGTCGTGGCCAGGAAGCCACAAGTTTACTGGTCCGCAGTGAGACGCCAGGTTGTACTAGCAAGGTCTGACAACATTGACACAAGGACTTGGGGGTCTCTGTGCTTTTCCTTGTCGGATGCCTGTAGCCAGAGCCAAAGCAGGTTTTGCTGGCAGAGCTAGAGAAACACTGGGAGATACTGTTAGGACTGTGTGCTAGTATGAGCTAGAAGAAGTATTTCTTGTGTTGGTCTGAACGTAAAGGCAACTTAGAAGTTTTCTGTCCTCCTTCAGAAGTTAAATCCCTCAGACTGCCAGTAGGATTTTGGAAAAGAATAGCTTTAGAAACCCAAAATAATAAAACCATTCAACCTTAGTTAAGAGGTGTCTAAAACCCACTGACTTTTGGTAATACTACTTTATGCTTCTAATCCGCAGAATTATTTTTGAAAAAAGGGATCAGGTGCTAATAAATCAAATAGATTATTCATCTCACCCTACTTTCCCTTTCTGAAATTTATATCTGTAGTCTGGGCCAGCCCTCTGAACTTTCACACGTTAAAGAAATCAGTGTTTTTCAGGGGAAAGCTATCCCCACTCTAGTTTCATTTTTCTATCAAGGAGCTCTCAAAATCTAGTTTTGACAAGCCACCCAACTTTTAGAGGTTTAGTTGTAAATGGGAATGAATCTTGTCTTTAGATACTTCTGAATTTGAATTCTTATTTTTGCATTCAGACTCCTCACCCCCTTTCCCTTTCTCATATCCCTTCTGCGGAGAAAGGACAAGCTGCTATGAGAATAGGGCAACATGAACTGAGAAATGAACCCAAAAACCACAGTCAAATTTGATCATTCACAGCTCTTTCAAGGGAAGGAAAAACTCTCATCCTAGCTAAATGAAAAGGGCCTAACACAGAGGAGGGAAATAGTCTCTTCAAAGGGTCAGAGGACATTTAATTTCAGGGAGAACTCCCACAACAAAATGCTCAAAAAAATCTCACTTGCTGTATAATAAAGCTACTCACAAAAATACAGAGGAGTTGCTGACAACCCATTGCTGTTTTCCAGGGCAGTGGATTGTCCCTTGCCTCAGCTGTTCTGACAACAGGACCTGCGACTGGAGGGAAATAACATGGCAGCCCCATGGCTGCCAACACACTGTGCTAGCCAAGCCTGAGCTCCAGCGCTGTGTGGAGGGCAGAAGGGTATGTAACAGAGTCTACTTTTTAGTTTGGTTTCATTTACCTGGATATTTTGTGTCCTGAAACTTTAGAAATATTTTTACGAATGATGTATAAGAAAAGTCCTTTTATATTATAACTGGAAAAGAGGATTTCAGATGGAAAATCCACAGGGATGAAAAACATCAGTTACCCATAATTTAGCTTCATACCCAGACACAGTTGTCCACTGCCATTTCACAATAGGAGCTTAGGTCACACCGGTGGAGTTTCAAGACCTACGGTGTACATAGTTACCAGTTATACCTGCATTGAGTACATAAGGACTGTAAATGGAGGGCAGATTTGCATTGTTGTCACACAAGTTTGTCTCACACTTGACGTGCAAGTTGGGTTTCTTCTGCTGCATACCTGATGCATGGCATTGCTTGTGCACTCTAATCTTACCAAGTCTTCTTGCACATTCTTTTCTTGTAGTGAAGCTTCTAAGGTGATTACTTGGAAATACAAGGTCTCCTTAATAAGCATGCTATGACTGTAAAAGTGTTGAGAGAGAGCTCTGATCTGAGGCTCAGGTACCTTACTGAGGATACAAGTATCCAGAAAGTAAGTAATTAATCCTTATAAAAATTTTTATAGTGTATTGTCTAGGTAAGAAAGTAGTAACTAAAAGTGGCATTTTTATAAAATCCAAGAGCATTTCCACACAAAGACAAAAGCAAAAATAATAGTCTTTCCATTAACATTTCCTCCTTTTCTGAGCATTTCTTGTCTTTCGTTGTCAGTTGGCTTTATTTCTACCTTTGGTTTTCTTCATTACTGTAGAGCTATGGGTCTCTCCTAATATATTTTTCTAGAAAAAATATAGGTTTATATGACAGAGGAGAAGCTTGATTTTCTCCTCATGTGCAAACCAAGCACTTCTGGATTGACCACAGCAAAAAAACTAGAAGAATTTATTAGCATTGGTCAGGTCTTTAATTTCCAGAGACATTGGGCTGTTTCAATAGGCAAACACCCTTTGGTCAGACAATTGCAGGATAGTAGAGGAACTGTATGCCACAGTGCAAGTGGATTGCCAGGGTCCTGTTGGGAGGGTTATGCTGACATTCCCACCTCCTGAAACCAACCACTTACATTCATACATGTCAAAAATGTTTATTAAGGGTTCATTAAAACCAAGTATATAAAATAAATGTATGTAAGCTTCATTTCTTAGTTCAGATTCCACTGTTCTATCTAGTGTGAGATGAAAGCAAGATCCTGTGTGATCTATAATAACGCCATGCAAGAAAAATATCTGTAACACTAATTGCTCTTATTTCCCATTCTGCACCTTTTGCAAAAAGTCTTCTGTCATTGTCTGGTAACCTTCACTGCTCTGTAGAAATCTGCTGAATCACTCCTGTTACCTTTACACAGATGTCTATTTAACTGGTCTATTCTTTTAAAGTTACCACTCTAACACATGCTCTCCTTTTGGTATCTTTCTCCTATATCTTTCCCTCTGATGTTATTTTGTCAACACTGCAGTGGTTTCAAGTTTGTGTGGCTTTTTGCAATAGCATTTTTGTTTCTTTCACCAAACAAATGTAGAGCCTGGACCAACTTCCCCAGGTCAGAAGAACTTAAGAACTAAGAGAATCTTTCTTCATACCACAGTCAGCTGAGTAAAAATGGTCACCTGCCAGGCTAATAAGGTCCTGATTTTGCCTGTGATTAAGGCCAACTTAAGAATTACTTCATATAGCCGAAACCATGCAGTAGAAAAAGTTTGGGTTTTTTTTCAAAAGTAGCAAAAGGTAGATTTAGATTAGACATTAGGAGGAAGTTCTTCACTGTTAGGGTGATGAGACACTGGAACAGGTTGCCCAGAGAGGCAGTGGAAGACCCAACCCTGAAAGTTTTTAAGACAAGGCTGAATGGGACTCTGGGCAACCTGATCTAGTGGGAGGTGTCCCTGCCAGGTGGAGGAGTTGGAACTGGATGATCTTTAAGATCCCTTCCAACTCTGGCAACTCTATGATTCTGTGAAAGAGACTTTTGCCTATCAGTTGTACTGTATGCTATTATATATGTTATAAGCAACCTGGATCTTTTATAAGGGAGCTACTGAGTAGATAGTATGAGGTAATTCTTGTGAACAAATACATTTTTGTTACACATGAGATTTTGGTAACCATCTATAAATGTTTCTATTTCCTAACTGGTAATATTAATTTCGTACCACTATATACCTTGTTTATAAGCACTGCAGAGGTCACTGCCTTCTCAAACTAACATCATAGTTTCCATAACAAAATATTCAGGAGGTTTCCATGCTGGAAATGTAAGCAGATTTAAAAAAAAAAAAAAAAAAAAAAAGCAAGAGTGCAATTCACAAGGGAAAAATCATCAACACAAGTGAGGACACCGAGATGATCTAGAATGCTGTTTGATTAATAGTGTCATTTGCTGAAGTTAGCTAAACACAACAGAGCCCACTTGCGTCCACTTCTCAAAATGGGCTCAACTTTTCAGCTCTTTGTGGTTGAAATGCAGCACATGTAAGATCACTGTATCTCTAAGTGCAGTTATTTTTTTTCTTATGCTTTATAGAACAACAGTAAAATACAGTGTTCAGATATCTCTTGCTCATTATTGTCTTTCATGCATTTGTCAGTGTTTCTGAAATATGTTTATGGTCACCCAAATGGAGCGCTTCTTTCCATCTGCCTCATAAATAAGCCTTAAAAGATGTCTTCTCATTTGTTTTCTAGCTTCAGGCTGCTTTTATGTCATATTAAAATTGATTTGTTTTCAGAGCTCATCTCTCAACTTGTCTTCTCCATTCTCTATAACACAAATCCATTTTCCCTGGCTATGACTTCTAACTGATTTCATAGTAGTATCATAGTAATATGAACTGAGCTGGAAGGAACCCAACCAGATCATCGAGTCCAGCTCTTAAACCTAGGCAGGACACCCCAAGAATCACCCCATGTGCCTGAGAGCGTTATTTAAACGCTTTTTGAACTCTGTCAGGCATGGTGCTAAGACTAGTATTTCACATCATCATGAACTGCTATTTTATTTTGTGTGCATATAAAACCGTCTTTTAGCTAAGTTCTGTTCTAAGTTGTTTCTGTTTCATAAGAACATAAGGGCACCTGCAGTGTAACAATAACACTCAGATTGGTGGAGACGTGAGAAACGATATATATCCACGAAAACAGTTTGTGAGACCTTATTCTGCTTTATGATGTGTTAGTAAGATTAGTCAGTCATATGTTTGCATTTCAGACAGTAAACAGGAAAACTTTGAAGTGTTGAGGCTAGGGTGATTCTGGCTGGGCAAATTTCAATTCGGTTCACTTTTAATATCTGCAGTCTTTTTTTCCTCCATTTTAAATTATAAGGGTAACAAGATGCAGCCTGTGTTTTTCTTAGGGAACTCCACATTTATGTCCTGATTGAATCAAAGAAGTAGGCAAGCATAATAAAAATATTATATATTTATTATGGTGGTTCAACAAAATCGTCTGTAACTGTGGTTGATGAGCTTTTGCTGCAAGATTTATACAATTTTATTAAGACACGATTTTTGTATGAGAACTTTAAAGGATGGGTGAAGGAAAATGGGTTCTAACAGGTAATTAGTTATCCAATTAGCAGCATATAGAAGGCTTAACTCGATAGCAGAGGTGATGTGTTTATCATTGAGAAATATTACACAGGGTTTAGTCTTACAATAAAGTACCATTGAGACATGTGTAATTAAGAACCAGGATACATGAAAAGGCACTATTTGCTATAATACTTAAAATTCAGCTGTTAAAATAGGATTTTTAACTTATGCTATCTTAATATTTTTAGAGTTAAGTACTGCTTTGGACTTACAGGTGTTTAAATTTCCAAAGTGTAGTTAATTTATACAACAGATTGGCTAAGAAGTGAATTCCATTATGCTTACTCAATCTTTTAAAGCCTTTAAGATACAATCAAATTTTGCACACAAAGTGTTTGCAACAGAAGATACTGAAAATATGTGTCTGCATGAAAGTGTTGTTCTTTGTCTGGTAAAATTATAAAATTATGTATATCTGATCCTTTAGTCGTTCTGCAGACAGATGCCCCATTGACCTCAACAGTGCATTGCTAAATCTTATGCCAGACTGTAAGGAAAATGATATTGTACACACTTAAGCCATCATTTTACTCATTATTATCGTAGAGCCAAGCATAGAATCATCCCTAGAACCCTTGGTTCAAATCCTATTAAATACTATTCTTCACTCAGAGGGTGGTTGGGATCTGGAACAGGGAAGTTCTCTCAGCACCATGCCTGACAGAGTTTAAGAAGTGTCTAGATGACTCTCTCAGGCACATGGGATGATTCTTGGGGTGTCCTCCATGGGTTTAAGAGCTGGATTCCATGATCCTTTTGGGTCCCTTCCAGCTCAGACAGTACTATGATTCAGGACTATGATACTGCATAGTACACACAACTATAGTAGGTTCTTGCGACTGCACAGAAATAAATGTGGCTATAGCTACGGGACTTTCAATTACATTGAATGATTATTCTAATTCATCAAAGATCTTGCATCAGTTAAAGAACAGAAATTTTCTTTCTGGGGCTAAACACCACTTATTTTAGCTTTTGAATCTTCCGAGGATTTGCAGAAAATGAAGGTAACTTGCAAAAGTTTGACTTCAGAGGATGCTTTATGATGGCCTCCATACTACAACAAAAAGTGCTTGGCCAACTCTGCGCAAGGGCAGTTTGAAAAACAGGAAAAAACCTACAACTGTCCTTTTCTTCCACCTCAATATTTTGCTTTATTCTGTTTATTTTATTTTATTTTACTTTTTCATATTTTTTTATTATTTTATAATATTAGTGAGAAGAAAAATAATTTCTTTATAATTATTTTCACAGCATTTAGCCATCTCACAGCATGGTCAAACCAACAACTAGAAGCAGATTTTCGTATCATAGAATATTATCATTTAAGCTAGTCAGGGGTCTGGAAAACAGGCCTTATGAGGAGAGGCTTAGGGAGTTGGGGTTGTTTAGCCTGGAGAAGAGGAGGCTGAGGGGAGACCTTATCGCTCTCTTCAGCTACTTGAAAGGCCATTCTAGGGAGGCGGGTGTTGGCCTCTTCTCCCTTGTGACTAGTGACAGGACTAGAGGGAATGGGCTTAAGTTGTGCCAGGGTAGGTTTAGATTAGATATTAGGAAGAACTTCTTTACCGAAAGAGTGGTTAGATATTGGAATAGGCTGCCCAGGGAGGTGGTGGAGTCACCGTCCCTGGAGGTTTTTAAGAAGAGGATAGATGTGTTTCTTCAGGGGATTATTTAGGGGTAAGAGTAGTGTAGGGCTATCGGTTGGACTAGATGCTCTTGAGGGTCCTTTCCAACCGTAATGATTCTGTGATTCTGTGATTATTTAGGGGTCATATAGAAAGGCTGGGGAGGGCCTGTTTACAAAGGCCTGTAGTGATAGGACAAGGGGTAATGGGTTTAAATTAGGGAAGAGCAGGTTTAGATTGGGTATTAGGAAAAAGTTCCTTACTACAAGGGTGGTGGAACATTGGAACAGGTTGCCCAGGCAGGTGGTTGAGGCCCCGTCCCTGGAGGTGTTCAAGGCGAGGCTGGACAGGGTGCTTGGTAACCTGGCTTAGTTGGAGATTGCCTACTCACTGTAGGGGGTTGGACTAGATGACCTCTAAGGTCCCTTCCAATCCTAATAATTCTATGATTCTATGATCATAGAATGTTAGGGGTTGGAAGGCACCTAGAGAGATCATCTAGTCCAACCCTCCAAAAGATGCAGACAAAGTCTTAATTAAGGTCTGCTCTGCGTGTACACATTTGTTGGTGACATGCATGTATACAGCAGCAGATGCATTGGACTACGAGGAGTGCACGCCTATCTTTCTAGCTGAGATATTCTCTGGACTTATGGGACAGCATCCTCCTCAGGATCCCAGCACACACAGGCTCCAGAGTGTGACTTCTGAAACCCTTATATTGCTAGAGACTCCACAGTATTGGCAAAACAAGACATCTGTCCATCCTGTTGGTTGGCCTTGACCATGCTTCTTTCCTTTATTTCCACAAAGGGCATTGTTCTGCTCTTTGAAATTGTTGGTAGATGATATTAGACTCAATATAGTTAGGAGGAAAAAACATCTATCAGAATCGTAGTTGTAGTAGAATGAAGAGTGAGACAAAAATGCCACATCTGCCAAATCACTGAAATTAATATTACAAAGGAGATTAATATGCTCATTTGCAATTAGAAATCATCATGTGCAGAGATAACGAAACAGTATCATATGTTATTAGAAACGGAGAAACAGTCTAGCATGGGGGTTGGACTAGGTGATCTTTCGAGGTCCCTTCCAACACCTAACATTCTGTGATTCTACCAGCTGCTCTATGTGTGTGACCTAGTGGAGCCTGTTTGTTATTCTGCTAATGATATGTTTTTACAGAAATATTCTCACCCGTGTTGCAAGTTAATGATATCCTTGCCTGCTAATATCTGAAAACTGCTTTTTAAATAGATACATATCTAGATACTACAGTGATGGATTTATGAAATGGAGATTAAAGAAACATGAGAGCAGACAGACTGGAGAGATTTTGCAAGTTGAAAGAACTGTTGTTTAAAACCTCAAGTTAACCTACTTCAGAATTAGGACATACTGTAAGCACGGGCTGTCCTCCTAATTGTAAATAATTGCGTGCATGTTTGTGTCTGTCAGAGAAGGGAAGTGAGACTATTCAACCAGTCCTTCCAAGAATTCAACAATCCTTGACTTCTGTGAGTCATGTTATGCTTGGTTAAAGAGGTTTCTTCTAAGAAAATGTAAAAAGAGACGGAAATTTCTCCTTATATCTAATTAAACCTCCCCTGCTTCAAATTCAGTTTGAAGCCATGGTCAATAAGGATGAAAAATGCAGGGCTAATTGTACACCTATAGCTATCACTTGTAGTTTTCATCTTTGAAACACGTAATATAGATTTTTGTTCATCAGATCACACAGAATTTGCTATAAGGGGAACTTTATTATGGAGATGTGCTGGAGAAACGGCAGCTCTCAGAGATATTTCTTGAACATTATAAGAAGGGCTTAAAAACCTCCAGACTGCCGGTATTGTTTTCTTAGCTTCTGGATTATGGAGCATACAACTTTCTAAGTAAATCATATTTCTTTTTTTTTTTAATCCCAAGATTCTTTTTATAGGTGACTCAACTAACAGAGGTATGATGTACTATCTAATAGAAAGAGTGAATAAGACTCTTCAGGAATGGCAAAAGACTCATGATATTAAGTGTTATCATAACATCAACGAGGGGAAAACATTTATCAGTTACTCCTACTACCCCCAGTTTTGGATGAAGGCAAGCCAGAGACCAACTTTTGAAAAAGCACTAGAACAATTGCTGCAGAGGTACTGTACAAACTCTATTGCTGGCTTCTTTGTATTCTCATTCTATTTGCAAATGTGCATAACACATTTTACAATTAAAGTCAGTACAATATTAAATATAATGTGTGCAGACTGTATTGTGTGGTTGAAAAATAGCAGAAAATGACATCAGGCCTCTGATCAGGGTGACAGAGATAAAGTTCACTGAAATACAATGAGTTAAAATGTTTGCCATCTGTTTTAAGATGTGTTTTTTTCCTTTCTGGGTTTCAGATCACGTCCCCTGGAGAACACAGACCAGACTGTATTAATTGTAGGTGGCGTTCAGTGGCTTAATTCCAATCACTTGCAAATTATCCAAAAAGTCTTGGACAGGTAATGTTATGTACATGGTACACAATCTGTACATACAAGGCTTTATTCCAGGACTTGATATATTACGAGAAACTATGTAACAAAAATATTTAAATACAAGCCTTTAATTTTTTATCTCATGGGTGTGTGCTTAAGTGACTTTGAAAGAATAAAAATGAAGTGTCTTTTGTTGTGTCTGTTATGTAAAATGTGTCCCTCTTTTTTTTTTTTTTTTTTTCCCCACTAACCAGGGAAAATCTATCAAATATCCTGGTAATTATCAAATCTATAGGGATGGGCTTTCACCTTCCAGTGGATGGAATACATTCTCTGTCACAGGTAAGCTGCAGTACATTTAGAATGCATTTTTACAGAAGATTTGTCACTTTAGCAACGACTTTGCTGTCTGGTCAAAATATGTTACAACCTCTGTTGAGCAAGCTTTAATTGGATCAAAGAAAGATTAGTGTTTGTATTTGCTCACACCTCTTGCTAATACAGATTCAAACCAGTTTGCCTTATTTTGTGGTTTCTGCCTCAGTCAGAGCACCCTGTGAGACACCGTGCTCAGTCACACATCCCAAGAACTAGAAGCTCCCATATTAAGCCTTCTGCCAAAGTTGAGATATCGAACTGGGGATAGGCAGACTGCTTCTTGTACCACGTTGAGCACAAGCCCTCCCTAGGCTTCCTCCATGGTTACTGCTGGATCAGATTCACTGGTCTGGCTACGTTGCACATCTCTCCATAAATCTATCTTAGCCAGCTTATGAAGCCAGAACATTACAGAACCACTGGAATGTACCAGTGAGTCTATCCTGTTATTTGTATGTTAATTGGATGTTACAGTCACTTTAAATTGTATCCAAGACTCTCAGAGATGGGCTGATTTCAATGTGCTATGAAACTCCTTCAATATTTTTATTTACAGTTGGACAGTGGTTCTCTATTGAACACATACAAAATTTGTGGATGAGATGAAACTGGGAAGTGCCAGAGTGCAGGACCGAGTAAATGATTCCTACCAACATTACCTGTAATGCTCCAGATGTTCACAGGGGTTGAAGAGAGAAAATTATTAGCTTTCATAGTTTACACAGAGCACTCTGATCACACTGGGGGCTGGCATCCATGTCTGTTTGCAGCCGTAACACCCTGATGTATTCAGAGCTTGACTTACTACCACTCTCAACCTTCCTTTTGTTACGGAGACTACCCTGTTAAATTTTGCCCATTCTTTCCATCTGCCTTGTCTCTACTGAATGTGTTCTTATTGATTCCAACCATTTCCTTAATTTTGTCTGGATGATCAAATTCGGATACAGTATGGAAATGGTTGGCATCAACTTGAAGAAAGGGCATAGCTTTCAGCAGAGTTCAGTCCTAGGAGGAAGATACAGAACTTTGGTTGAAAATACATGAGGCAAGGACAGAAAGAGTATTAAAGGCTTCCCAAGACTATCTTCTTCTATTTCTCATCCAGTAAATTTATAAAACTCCAGAAATCAAATACAATGCATAACTAACGTTCTTTTCCCCTTCAATATTGAAACAATATGCTAAATTATGCATGTGGTTTGGACGCTCTGGACTTCTGGATTACCCCAGCTGCTCTCAAAGCCCTTCAGTACAGTGTCAAATCCACTGCCTTGCCAAATTTATGGCTAACCTTTTTTCTGTTCCTGACCTTCCTGCAGTATCTTGACAAATAATAATCTATTCTTCAGTATAAGCATTTCTACGATACTCGTGATCCTATACTCCATTATAAGCAACAGTCTCAATGACTTTGATTTGAAGCTGAATTTTTCTCCACAGTAACAACTTCACCATTTGTTACAGACAACCTTATAATAGGATTTTTAATTTTTTTCCGGAATTACACCTCGTATTAGCTAAGTTCATATTAAAAACTGTTGCCCAGTAATTTTATTGAAATCTTCCTATGGCGTAGAACTAATGAAAAGTAATAATTTCTGCAAAAGCCTACAATAGTCTTGGAATAATAGCTATTTTCAAGAGTGAATTGATAGCAATCCATGTCTGAAGTATAACATAATTGTTTTATTAAAATGCAGTTTTGTTATTCCACTTCAGAATACAGTAACCTTTAAACAGTCCTTCTGACAAGACTTTGTAATATTTTATCTGGAATACAGGCAGAAGTGCAAAATTTGTGGAATGAGAATTTGATTATTTTGGATACAGCAAAAAATTTTGGCTATGAAGTTGTTGACACCTTTGTCATCACCATGGGACGTTACAAAGAGTTCTTGCAAGGGAAATGTGGCTGCCATTTCCATGAGGTAATAGTTTATGCTTATACTGTTCCCATGTATTTAAGAGATTTTAACTATCAGGTGCTTAGGAACAAAGAGGTATGCAGTGAGGTTTACATGCATGACTCAGAGTTAGGTCTGAATAAAACCCACAGAGATAGGACAGCGGCACTTGCCCCTATCACATGTTCTCAGCCCATTGCTGTGGCTTCTGTCCTCCTTTGGGACCAAACACAGCAGGACTGGTTAGTGAAACAATCCTTCAATCTACTCTGCTCAGCATGTGAGAGAGGGACAAACACAGCTCCATCCAAACAGAGCTGGAAAAGAGGGAGTAAGTCACAGAGCAGATATTTATGCAGCAGATGAATAGGTCTACGGAGTAAATGCCTCCCTCTATTTCACCCAGACGGCTATATTGACCCTTTTTTGTCTAGAACCCAGATATTGATGTCTTCATGGGTCATTGCTGATGCCCACCATTTCCGCAGAGCTTCAGAGTGAAATGGAGAGCTTCAAGCAATATGTTGCAGATGCTTTGTATGGAACTGAGTGGAAAACAGGAGAGTATGGTTGGTCACTAGCGTTTTTCATGTGCTCCTCCACCATTTTGTATGACCTCGTGTAGATTTGGGCTTGCTTCTCTGCTGGAGGAATCTCAACAGAAAGTATGTGTTTCTGCGGAGGATCAGGGGAGAAACTGGCTCATGGAGCTGTTGTTAATGAGGCTTGAGAGGCTGTCGTGCCTGAAAGAGGTATAGATGTGTACAGGAGAATCCATTAGACAACAAAAAAAAGACTTTATCCTTCAGGAAAGTAAAAAGAAAGTACTTGAATGCTTTTGATACCTCCTTAGTTTTAATAGTTTTGTCATCAGTTTATTTCTGCATCCTGGTAAGTGGAGTTTCATCAGGTGCTGAAGCAGTTTGCACTAGGAAAATGGCATTTCGCCTCTGAGGACAAAGCCAAGAAGGGTGTGTTTCATGTTTTATGAAACCAGATGAGATGGATTAAATCTGCTTTGAACTTTCACTTTCTCTTAAAAAGTAGCATCCTAAACTCCCAGAAAATGGCACTCCTCTGTAAATGCCATCTGAGCTAAATGGGAATGGTGGGCTCTCCATTCTGTGCAGTCCGAAAACAAGAACTTAAATGGGTTCAGCAGTTCTTATTTAGTTCTCACTAGCTGGCCAAACAGAAAGCTATTTCCCCCTTCCAAACCTAGGCTATTCTATGATTCTGTGATTGTCCTGATAACTTCTTCGAGTTCCCACTGGCCCACTTCAAAGGGCCTCAGATCACCCTGATAGCATGGAGGTCCACTTTCTGCCCAAACATACTTCTGCTTGGCTTGCATCAGGAATAGTATGACCAGTAGGAGCAGGGAGGTGATCTTGCCACTGTACACGCCACTGGTGAGGCCACACCTCGAGTACTGTGTGCAGTTTTGGGCACCGCAGTTTAGGAAGGACATTGAGCTACTAGAGAGGGTGCAGAGAAGGGCAACTAAGCTAGTCAGGGGTCTGGAAAACAGGCCTTATGAGGAGAGGCTTAGGGAGTTGGGGTTGTTTAGCCTGGAGAAGAGGAGGCTGAGGGGAGACCTTATCGCTCTCTTCAGCTACTTGAAAGGCCATCCTAGGGAGGCAGGTGTTGGCCTCTTCTCCCTTGTGACTAGTGACAGGACTAGAGGGAATGGGCTTAAGTTGTGCCAGGGTAGGTTTAGGAAGAACTTCTTTACCGAAAGAGTGGTTAGATATTGGAATAGGCTGCCCAGGGAGGTGGTGGAGTCACCGTCCCTGGAGGTTTTTAAGAAGAGGATAGATGTGTTTCTTCAGGGGATTATTTAGGGGTAAGAGTAGTGTAGGGCTATCAGTTGGACTAGATGATCTTGAGGGTCCTTTCCAACCGTAATGATTCTGTGATTCTGTGTGATTCTACGCACACATGTAAAACTGTTCTTTTTAATCACTTCATTCTTCTCTCCTATGGAGAAGTAGATTGGCCAGTAGTTATAAAGATCTTCAGGGAACATATTTTTTTATTCAGATTTATTTCCCAATTTAATAGAAGTGAATCCACGGTCACAACATAAAAACTAGCAATCTTGGGATTTTGGTATCTTAATCAGTGGCTGGCTGCTGGATGAACACTAGGTTGCATTCTTGGGAGATTATGCCTAATAGGAATGCAGTTTGGGTGACTGGTTCAAGATGGCATGGTTCTGAAATAGTTGTACGATCTAAGGCACTAATTCAGAAAAATGAACCTGCAGTAATTGCATGAAAACAAATAACAGCCCTTGGCTTAGTTATATCAAATTGATCAGAGGATATATTAATTTTCTACATGGATAACTCGTAGTCTCTTTTTAGTTCAGCCAGCTTCCTCATAGCTTCTCTGCCAGCCTTTCAAGACTTTGCGTATGTTATTCCTTCATTCACATTTATTTTTGCACGAGTTGTTTCATTTATTATGAGCTTCACTACATAGGAGTTTTGTTTCTGATTGTTCAGTGACAGTAAATAGGTATTATATTTTTTAAAGTTAATATGATTCTGCTTAAACGTATGCATTAATAAATGAAGTTTGCTTTTTCAAGTGTCTACTGTGATTGATACAGCAGGAAAAATGGTGGGCATCAGAGGTATTGAGTCTGCATATATTTACTCTTTTAAAACTAATTTAACCACCTGGCCCTTTTTCTGCTTTCTCTGGATTTGCCAGCGCCTTGGATGAGGTTTTCTGACCTGTATCGGTGCAAGAGTCTGAAGTTTTGTCTCTCTTGGAGTTGCTTCATCAGTGACTATGCATTCTCTATGATGAGACCTTCACCATGTCATAGGCGACCACACTCCTAGTCATTAGGTTCCTGGCAGCCATACCTTTCACTTTGTCTCTGGTTGGTCCTGTGGGCATTTGTTTATTTCATAGAAATTGAACATGATAATCCTGGAGCTTTATACATATTTAGGGGCCCAAGGAGAAGTATTTTTCTGCACTAAGTTACTGAACCTTATTGTGATTATGTCAGTGTGGTGCCCTGCTCTGGGGGAGAAGGATGTTAAATTGCACTGTAACTTCTTTCTTGGAAAAATATGACACAAGAGTGTTTTCATTTCAACATGGAGCTGGGCCAAATTTGCATCAAGACCTGAGACTGAGACATTCTCTCAAGGCTCACTGCTGAGACACAGCATATGTTCCTCAAGTGCTTGGGATCATGCTAGGATTTAAACCTTCCCCCAAGCCATGGCTGTCCTGAGTTTATTTTTTTCCCATGGTAAATGTACATAAAAGATGTTAAGTATCACTCTTGTTGTTCAGATAAGTTGTCCCTAATGAAGAGAATGGAGTCTGACATACAATGGCATTTCAGAATCAAACAACTGAGTACAGTGGGCCTATATATTTAGATTTCAAGGCTTGCACTTTAATTAGCATGTAACAGGACAAGTTGGCCCACCGGAATACTGCTTGTGAGCAACTTGCAGATCAAGGTAGGAGTATTAGGACCTGCATTGTGAAGAACAGTCTCAGCACTGCTGTGCACACAGCTGCGTATCTTTCTGGGTGCAGGCAGAAAGCAGTAACGTACGTCTCTTTTTCTGCAGGTGGTGAAATCCAATCCCTCTGAAGAAAGTCCACACATAACAATCACGTTGTCAAAGCACTATACACTGGGGAAATATTTCGGCAGTCAAAGCAAGCCATTACAACTTCTGGACTATGCAAAAAATTCTCAGTCCCCATATCATGTCCGAGGTCCAATAAATCAAGTTTATTCTGAAATCCTTCTCAGCAGGCTCTGTGCGGGTAAGAGAGAGCTTGCCAGCACATAGTCTCTCTTGGATATAGCACTGGGACTAGATCCACTACCTGAGCGACACTCGGAGGACAACTGGTGAATTTTTGACATGCTTCCTTGATTGGCAGAACACATGGGATTTTGGCCACGCGGCATTTTTCCTAAAACTTTATGAAGTCAAGATATGCCCTGGCAACTATGTGGTGTCAAAATGGAAGATGGAGGGTTGCAGAGGAAAGAAGAGGGGAAGTTACCCGAACTGTTGTCAAAGGCTAGAACAGCTGCAGCTCAAGCAACTGTTTATTAACGATAGTAAAGAGAGAGAAATACATACACTTGAACGACTTGGAAGGGAAGAATTCAGCTCTTTGGCACTATCTAGTTTTCTATTTATAGACATGCTGTAATATTTGGGTGTATTTAGAAACTGGCTACATTCCATTTTAAAGAGTTTTATTTTATGTGAGTGGGTTCCCCTTCTATATCAAACCTCTTCTATTTAGACACTTGGTTTATACAATTTGAAAATGTCTATTAGCATTTTACTGATGACACCAAGTTTGGAACTGTTGTGTTTTTACACAACATTGCATCAAGCACTCCAAGCCGATCGAGGGAAGCGCTGATCCCACTCTACTTGGCTCTGGTGCGGCCTCACCTGGAGTACCGTGTGCAGTTTTGGGCGCCACAATACAAGAAGGACACAAGGTTGTTAGAGAACGTCCAGAGGAGGGCCACAAGGACGGTAAAGGGAATGGAGGGGAAGTGTTATGAGGAAAGGCTGAAAGCACTTGGTCTGTTCAGCCTGGAGAAGAGGAGACTTAGGGGAGACCTCATAGCTGTCTATAACTTTCTCACCAGGGAGAGAGGGGTGGGTGCTGGCCTCTTCTATCTGGTGGCTGGCGACAGGACACAGGGGAACGGCATGAAGCTGTGCTGGGGGAGATTTAGAGTGAATATTCGTGGGAGCTTCTTTACCCAGCGGGTGGTGGACCATTGGAACAGGCTCCCCAGGGAGGCTGTCATGGCCCCTACTCTCATGGAATTTAAGAAGCACTTAGATAAGGCACTTAGGCACACGGTGTGACTGTGGAGTTGTCCTATGCCTAAAGAGGAGTTGGACTAGATGATCCTGATGGGTCCCTTCCAACTCTGGCAATTCTGTGATTCTGTAAAAACACATCCCTTCTTTGTATTTTAGATAGAACAGATGTCTACTCTATTTTTTGCATGTTCTAAAGCTAATATAGGTATAGAGTACTTAGTCTTGAGGCTGATTATAGTTGTCTTGATACAGCATGTAAATAGAGTGAATATGTTAACATAACCTTATTTATGGTCCCTGTTTAGGAGAGTGGCCATATTCAGGAAGACTGCTTAAGCATGTGCTTCAGTGTCTGCCTTGGCCTGTAAGCCAAGCAAGTATTCTCCCTGCATGGAGGTGACTTTTCTTTTATGATTTTTTATAAAATACTTGCCAATGTGTGAAGCCAGTACCATGAACAGAATTAAAATCCGCTTTGCAAGCACACATAAGAACTTTGAGATCTGGTTTTGAATCTGTCACAAGGAGTGCATGATGTGATGGGAGCACAATATGCTGCCTGCATTTCATGCTTGGCTGGGACAAGACCTTCTCTGAACACCAGTTTCACGCTGTAGCCCAGCTAGACCGCAGATAAACTTTGGGTGAATCCCCAGGGAGAGGCTTTACCACTGCAGAGGAGAACTGCCACAGCGTTGGCAGCACACTCATTCACAGGAAAACAAATCCTGGTCCAGGCTTAGTTACTGGGCAATGCACCCCATAAAACTGTTCTCCCTACAAATCATCCAGTTACAAATTTTTATGAATCCAGTCATGGAACAGGCAAGCAAGGCGCCAGTCTCTCCCACCAGGCACTAGAGAAGGGAATCAGAACCAGACCAATACAAGTCTAATGAAGGATCTTCCAAGCCCTGCAGCATGCTTCTCCCTTCACAACTTCACATATAAGCCTCTACTCTCTTCTACTGCCTTTAGGAAAGGAAGCCACGTGCAATTCCAGGGAATAAACAAATTATAGCACAGAACTAATCACCATCTTATTTGCCTTAGTAGCACGCAAAGAGGTTATCCTATATAGAAGCAGGGGTAGTAAATCATGACATCACATTTAGGATCTGCCAAAGATCCTTAAACTCAATGGAGTCTGTATCTCCAGCTAACATTTTGTGAATTCTTGCTCCTCAGAACAAGATACAGAAAGATATGATAAGACATTGTCATGCAGCATGGAGTTCGGCTTCCCCAGAAAACAGGAGGATCCTCAAGAAGAGGATCTGGCGCATCCAACTTAGGAGATATTCCACTATATTGACAAAGCTTCTAATTTAGACAATGACATTACATTTGGAGAGATAGTATGACTATCTCTGTTCTTGTATAGTATGCTGCTGCTGAATGTTCCTGAAGTTCTGTGTAAGGTTTTTCTTGTCATGGAGCTTTATGTGGAAAATGGGTTAGGAGCTTTGCATAAATACTGAAAATGTCAGCATTTCTTTTTGAGCAGTATGATTATCTAAGGAACTTAACTGTATGCAGATGATATAATATACAATTTTGGGTCTGGAACTCCAGGGCTGCACAACCTTAAAGCTGAAGGATTAATCATGTTATTAGTATTAGTAGATGCAAAATGCAGACAGATGTCTTAAGGTCATCAATAATAGACATATTACAATCCTGCTTCTGTTAAGATTTTTTTTTTTTGTAGCTCATTTAAATCCACATGGTGTTACTGTTATTATTCTGTACACAAATGTTTTTAAGGCATGAACTGGGGGGGGTGGGTGGGTATTTTTTTTTAATCAAAGCCTATTGCTGAAGCATCAGCTATAATGATGAAAAGGGAAGGGCTGACTTTGTTATACTGTAGCTGATATCAGCGAATGTGCAATTCATCGCTTCTGGTTTCACCACAAAATGGTTTACATGTGCTGTACACCCAGATGTCTTAATGATTCCCAAATCTTAATATTTTTTCAAATGTATCAAGTAGAAATGTTCCAGTGTGCTTTCTATTTTTTATATGTCAATGTACATATATATGCCTGTACAAAGTCTTTGGTACAATTTGCAAATTGATCCTTATTTAAATGAGTTCTTTGAATGAGTTTGTTTTTCTAACACTATGTATGATCCATATACTTTTAGGAATAAACAAAGGAAATGTAGACTAAACAGGCACCAAGGTATATTTTACAATATTAAATTTTAAAATATACCTAGCATCTCAAGGTGTGTGAAAGAAGAGAGCTGAGACTGACATGGAAGCATCACTTGCTCATACACATTAAAATTTACAGTGTAAGACAATAGAAGAATTGCCATGTCTGAAATGAGAGCACATGTGTGGCTATCAAGGGTTTACTTCAGAATTATCACATCTGCTGTGACATTTTTCCTGAATAAGCATTAAGATGTTCCTGCTATATTAACACTGATTCATAATGTAGGATTCCCTTGCCCCCATAGTTACCTTAGTCCCATTACTTATCATTAAAATAGCAAAGGATATGGTTTTAAAACAAGGTGATTTCCATCTCCTAACACAGACATGAATGGCCCTGGAATTGGTGGTAGGGTTGAAATAATCAGGCTGGGGAATAAGTACACCAAGAAGTGGTGTTTTCTGCTCATCTTCCCAGCAGCATGCGGAATTCAGAGTGGAACCAGGTTATACTTTTTAAGCTACAGCTACTCTGACATACAGAGTGGTAAAGAGCTGAAAGAATGGACTACGAATACTATTTTTACACTTACTATTAATTTCAAAATGTTAATCTTTAGAACAATTTCCTTCCCATTGTTAAATATAAGCCCTATTTTTCTCTTCTGTGACATATTAAAGGGACCTCAAAGTCAATTTGTTTGTTTAGTGGGTGAAGTAGTGGGGCATTCAGTTACCTCAGGATTGACATAAACACTAATAGACATGCCTCTGTTACTATGCTGTGCCAAAGAGAATGCTTTGAAGATGCAGATGTGTGGGATATTAGGTTGACTGCAGTCCAGGGATCTTTCAGATTACTTTTTTAGAGTAAAGCAATTTTTTAGAGGTGCAGTGAGCTATCTGGCATGGGGTCAAACTGCTAAAAAAGCCTTTGTAGGCTCACATAAAAAATACAGTCTTACCTTTTTGTTTGCCTGCTAGTCTTGCATATGGCTTGTTGTACGTCACTGTTGCGACTATCTGTACCTGCTCCGTGCCACATCACCCCTTTTTTCAGATGACTTGAGAAGTTTCTGTTTCACCACAAAAGCAGCTTTTGGAAATCTGAGAGATGGTGGTTGTAAATTCAGGCTGAATCTTCAAATTATCAATGTTATTATCTTAATGTTTTTGTCAATTCCAACAGCAAAAGTTCTGCCGAGTGCAGCAGGTGTAAAGCAAGCCTCTTCTCTATGACAGTGATTTTCTCTGGTGAATTTAAAGCACCTGTATTGTGGTAGGTACTTAGTGCACTCTAGCACTTAGCTCTTCACAGAGCTTGCCTTTATTGAGTCAAATTCCACTGCCATCTGTACCTGTGTATATCTTCAAAACACCAGAACAGTCAGTGTATAATGCAGGCATACCTGTGTATTGGTGCCGGTCCATACCTTGCAGTACTTACTGGTGCCTCCACACAACCCATGGAATGGAAAAATCCTTGTATACACCGTAAAAAGATGCTATGCATTTTAGCCTTAGTCACTTGCAGTCTGGTGGTACTAAAAACACTATTACATGTGTCAGTCTAGGCCAGTAGCTAGAGCCAAATGTCCAAGAAACTACTTAAGTCATTAACTTTAACGGGCAAGATGGGCCCGTAGGGTTGTACCAGGGTCTGCTACAGCACCAGTTTCTATTGTGATGAACTTCTCCCTTTCCTAGGTTCATTCATCTGGCTGCTTGGTCAGCTCCTCAGCAGCTGTGGGCAGCCCCTCCTGCAGTCCCTCAGGCATATTCAACGGCCTTGGTAAGACACATCAAGTTAAGTAGCCCTGAACTGAAGATAAAGTGTACGTTTAAATTAAGTCTGAACTGATGTCTTTCTCTGTGAAACACAGCACCTACTCAGCATCTCCTTGACTTCCTCTAGAATTGAACTGCTCTAATGAGAAGTAGAATTCAGTCCCTTTCAACTGAATCCCAGGTAACAGGGGCTTTTCTCAACTTCTGATACATTTTTTCCCCATTTTTCCCATTTCATTTGCATGAAATAAATGGAGGGATCTTCTCTGCATGCTCGTGCCTAAAAGAGTGAGATGAGCTGCATTTGCACGCAGTCACTGCGGTTGGCATTTCCCTCACATACCCCTATTAGGCAGACAAAATTCCCCTGACAGATGGTGTTCGCAATGTTGTGGTTATTTTATCTGTCTTGAGCAGTGACAGGCAATGCAGTTAAAACAGCCAGTGCCCGCCTCACTGTCTGCCAGCACTGCCTGCCCTGCTGCTGCTCTCGGGATGCCAGGCAAATTCTAAGTGAAAAGGCTGTAGAAATGAAATCCTTGGGCGAGGAATGAAATTGCCTCAGACACTGCCCGGTGAAGTCAAGACAGTTATGAAGAGCTCTCTATAGATCAAGCGAGCATAATTAAAGTTGCCGGGAGCCCTTTAAAGTCAGTGTATTCTGTGGGATATTGCCAGGGTTTGAAGACTTTCTCACTGGCCTTCTTTTATCTTTTCTACTGTACTTCTTATCGCCTTCCATATATCTGTTACTATCCTCTGGGATTAAGGAGCTTAAAGTGGTATTTCTTGCTCTGCCTGATAATGACTGTGCAGCCTCCCCAGACGGTAGTCAAATTGTCGTATAGATCACAGAAGTTTTATTATATCTGCAGGGTTTTTTCCTTTACTTCCACATGCTAAAGATTCTGTATATTTATAGTTAACCATCAATGGCTTTAGTTATATTAGCTTTAATGTCTCCAACGTATTCGAAGAAACCTGCTGCTCCCTACTTACCTTAATAGAATGTAAAACACTTTAAATCTTGAAAACCTGACTTTGCATATCATTAGACAATGCAGCACTCAGCATGATCTACACTGCAACTAGCTTCCTCTAAAATAGAGTCACAGTCACATCTTCACATATCATGATGCAATGATGTCTCCTACTAAAGTTTTTACTGAAGTGATTACAATTTGAACAGGATTTGTGTGGACCAATAGGTGATAGGTGGTCAACTCAGGGCTGTTGTTGAGTTCTCTTTATAGCAAATGATATCTATTAGCTACTCTAAAATCCTTTTTCAATGTCCTTTGTGTCCTGCTCAGTCACTAAAAAATACATGCATATGAGGGAATTACTGCTGATGGTAAAAGTTTAAATCAAACCAGATCTTAATGCTCCACCCATTACTTGTCCCTAAATTCCACATTGCCTCATTTCTGTGCAGTAACAGGGAGTCAGGGTCTAATAACCCTGTAATGCTGGCTGCCTGCATGGCTCCTCAGTTTCTATAACAGTTCAGCGCTGAAGTCCTGATGGAGCTATCAAAATAGCTTACCTCCAGCTGTGAAATGGATACAACAGAGCCTGCAGACATACTCAAAACACACTTGTTGAGTCAAGTTCAGCCTGGGAGTCAAGTTCAGCCTGGAAATCAAGTATGATGGCTTCTTGAGACTATTTTCAGGCACCACAACCTGGATTCCTCCTTGACTCTGGATGTTTAATTGAGGCATTTTAGCTACGAGTGTGGTCACACTACGCCTCTTCATATTCAGCACAGAAAGACCAAGATTTGAATTATTCTCTAGAGGCATCCATTAGTTCTGCAATATTGCTTACTGTACAGGGAACCTAAAGGAACTCTCAGAATCATCTGATAAGTGCCTAAAGTTTTGCGAGATGAATATTAGTCTAACAGATGAGTGGCTGTGGGATTCTTTGTTCAGGTGAAAGAAGTTTCCACATCCTCACACTGCTCATTTAGACCAGGAACTTGATCACAAGCTCACCACCACCAGGACATGCTCTGAAGCACAACCAAGGGTTACACACTCTCAACATCTGTTCCTGGAACTGGATCAGAGGGAAGTCAGCCTTGCAGGTAACCTGGTGAGCAGAACATTTGATGGTCGTGTGGGATACGCAGGTTCAAGACCCTTAATTTGGACAAATAAATAACAAATCTCCATTTACTGCCTTCCAAGTGGGCTAGACGAATGTCTCTTTCTGTGAGAAAAGCCAAGCTGACAGGCACTCAGCTCCAGAAAACCACAGAGATTCTCTTTCCAGTTTAGAAGCCAGATCAGTGATATATACCTGGTTCATATCTGAGAGCTCCAGCTTCTAGCACTTGTGCCTGTACTAGAAGTGTATCACAAACTGATTTTACTATACAGTAAAAGCATCCAATAGGTGTTAAAAAACTGAGCCAAACACCTTGGTAACATACCCTATTTTGACTTCAGGAAGAATTTACTGCTCTGAGCATCTCTCCACGCCTCATGCACACAAACACACTTCTCACATTACTGCCCTGTTACTCTGTGATTTATAGCTGTTCATGTAACTGCTCTCTAACACACTTCATTCAAAACAATACAGGCTAGAAGAGACCTCTGCGACTTAAGGTACATAAACCAATCTGAGCAATTTCAGATGGTTTGGATGGAGCACCTGTTAGACAGCAGCTATGCCAGTAGGCAAGTGGTAGCACCCCTGAAGACATAGAGAAGAAAGGCAAATGGTGAGCTGGAGGCAGGACAGAGCTCACAATCTCTCCACAAGTTAACCGCAGACAGAAACAGAATCCTTCCCTGCTGAAGTCCTGTAGATAGACTTGTCCTGCAGCTCCTGGGGTTTGAATGCCTAGCTTCAAAGCAACATCCTTAAATTAATATGAATAAATAGATGCTACAAATACAGGCCTGTCAATGAGACAAACAGGGTCAAAAGCAGGAAATTCTAAATGTTTGGTAACTATATCTAATTATGCCTGGGGTATTCTGAGGGACTATAATGAGTCTATAAAACAAGTTAACACCTGTTCCTCACACTTTTGCTAATTAAAATTCGGTAGAGATGCAATTCATTTTAATGAGTGATCTGTTGCTCCACAGGAGCCAGTCTGCAGTGGAGGCTATCTCAACACCACCACAACTACCACGCTTTGTATCTAACATGCTGTCTTCAGTTCTGCTCCAGCAGCACTGAAGTTCACAGTTGTTTCTACTTCAGGCTGATAGTCTCCAGAAAATAAGTGGGTTAACTGTGGGAAAGTCAATTCAGGTGTGCTGACCTGCCTGTAAAGTATCAACACTCAAATAACAGAATCATCATTGCATCACTATGGTCCTGCAGCTACTGGGAGAGAGCCGGTACAGCTGGTACTGCACATCGCAGTCTTTCACAAGCAAAGAGACTGAGGACTGTACACCAGCCAACGACAGCCCTTGTACACCTAGCAAGACTTTTCTTGCCCTGAAGAGGTGTTCCCTCCTGTCGGCTTGCTTCACTTGCTTCCATTTGGGTAGGTTCTTTTCCACCTTCATCCTTTTGACTCACTTCCCACAGGGTTCCATGTTTTCTATCTCCTCCCCCCCCCCCAGTCTGTGAACAGTTGATTGAGTTCATTTTTCCAATCTCTACACAATACCTTAGACTTCTGACTAGTTTTCAGTTCTCAGCTGGCAGTTGTCTCCATGAGCTGTATTTTGGTGGACAAGCAGTGAAGGCTTTGTGAGCAAGCTGGTGTGTCCTGTGCTGCAGCCACTTTCACAAGGCTTAGAGACTTCCTTGACAGCAAACAGAAGGGGCAAGCTGCACAGTTTGTTTCTTCAGAAGGTCAGAGAGAGCTGCATAGCTGACTTAAAACCACCTCCATATCTCAGCAATGGAGGACTCAGCATGCTTCTCGTGAGCTAAGACTTTGTGTTTACAACTGGGGTCCACTGCACAACTAAAATCTGTTAGAAGTAAAAGTTGTAAGAATATTAAAATTAGAGTAAGGTTGGAATGCATTTCAGTTTTCCATGTTGTCTTACAAGATCCATCTCTTCCTTCATCTCCTTTGCTTTGTTCACCAGCAAATGAATTTCATCAAATCTCTATATTCGTAGAAATGTATTTTACCTACCCTTTTATCTTCCATCCCCTGTGCCTGTATAGGTGAAATTACATAGTGTATTCACACAGATGTGTCCTCTTTTTAGTTGGTCTGAATACAGTGACAGTATACTAAAGGAAAGAAAGCTTTGTTGAGGTGGAGACCCCTGGTTTACATAGGTGAAGCAGTATAACTGTAACATAGCAGGTTTGGGATTTTGGTAACTAAAATCAATCAACTCTCACACGTGCGTAAGTGGTCTCAGGAGTCTTACTGTAAAGCAGTCTACCATGTAAAACATCACCTCAGCATACAGCTTTAAGTGTCTTAAAGCTTATGTTCATAAGAAAAAAAAGATGTTTCCATAGCTCCTGGCCGCTTTCTAAAGCTCAGAGATTCGGCAGCTAGGGAGTAGTTTTACATCTGATTTTTTTTTTTTAAAGTTTGCTTATTTTTGTAAGGCAAGTAAATTTAAAGCTAACATACAGCCCCTCTATAGCCATAAATAAAACAACTAAATTCTGTCCTCCAATATTGCTGCAGGGATCTGATGCAGTAGACACAGTTTATAAAACATAAATACAATCTGCTTTAGTATGATTCAGCAGGAATTTTTTTCTGCTTCGTTTATACTGTTCAGATAGTAGCATTTATTCCTTGAAAGTAGTCACAGATATAAAATACTGACCACGTGGAATATTAGTTCTCAACATGTACTCGTAAAAACATGCATCTGCCATTTGAGATGATTTATTGTGCTCCTCACTTGGAGGTGTTGTCAGCCAACGAGAGCTACTTTGCTACTCTACAACGGTGTCAAAGTCTTTACAGAGCTGCCATTTTATCCTGATTATTTTTCGTGCGGGTGTTTCACTTACACAGAAGGAAGGAGCAATATACAGAGTGCCGACACCAGCTCTTCATCAGGTGCTAGATGACTCATCGGCTTTTAATGTGTAGTATGAGTAACTAACAATTATTAAAGTAGTAGTTGATGACAGTGTATCACTGAAGTTAACAGGAGTGGACAAATGGTGTCCAAATAAATCCTGATGCTGGCTCTGGAGGCAGAGGGTTAATACTGCTAAAGCATTACAAAATTTGAATACAAAGCGTAGGTATTTATTAACATCAGTATTTTGCGCCTTCTCCTCTGCCTGTGGATGAAGTCACTGCAGACCTGCCTGCAGCCTCAGACCCCTGCCAGCGCCCCTCACAGCCGCTCTCAGCGCCTCATACCCCAGAGGACAGAAGCAGCACCGCAGAAGTGCTGGCGACCAGCCGCACCGGTCCTGGCTGGGGCACGACGGCGCGACGAGCAGCCCACCCCGCGCCCCAGCGCGCCCCGCCCCAGTCCACGGGCGGCCAATCCGCGGCCGGAGGAGGCAGAGCTGGGGACGGAGCCGGGGAAAACATCAAACCCAACTTTCTCACCTTTAGAGAATCGAGCGCTCCCTATGCTTCTCGTCCTGCAACCCTCCTCGCCAGCCCGTCCTCCCCGAGAGGGCCATCCGACGGCCCAGGCTTCCCCTGCCAGCTGCCCCCTACCACCCGAGGAGGAGGGAGCCGAGTAGGGGGCGTCACTTGTCCCTGCTGCCTGAGGGGCTCGATGCGGAGGCCATGGGGCGCCGGGCCCCGCTTAGACCGTGCCTGTTGCGGACAGCGCTGCTACTCGCCCTCTGCCCTACTGCCGGCGGCACCTGGATGTGAGTAGAGGGGCGGGAGGGCTGCGCGGCCCGCGTCCCCTCGCGAGTGCACTGGGGCCCGGCGCTGACGGCGGGGCTGCTTTGCAGGTGGATGGGCATCGTCGCTGCCGGCAGGCCGGAGAAACCGGGCTGCGCAAGCCCGCCGCTGAGCCGTCGGCAGCAGGACCTGTGCGAGCAGAAGCCGGAGCTGGTACCCGCCATCAAGGAGGGAGCGCGCCTGGGCCTCCAGGAGTGCCGCAACCAGTTCCGACACGAGCGCTGGGACTGCCGCCCGCCGCCTGCCGCCCCCCGCGAACCCACCGCCACCGTCTTTGGGCACCTGCTCAGCAGCGGTGAGTATCCGCCCCGGCGGGGCAGGGTGGGGTGCGGGGTTTCCCCAGCGAGGCGGGCGGGGGGGAACGGCGGGCAGAGCCAGACCGGGCCGGGCCGGGCAGGGCAGAGCTGGGCAGGACCAATCCCAGCCGGGCAGAGGAGTGCCGTAGCGACAGGCAGTTAGTCCGTCCGCCGCGGGAGGGGAACACAGACAGGTACACGAAATGCACCGAGCAGACTATACCTGCCGATGTCTTTCCAAAGTTATTGTTACTTACTGTTATTTTTGCATAATACATCCGTGGATGACAGTGCCTTTAACTAGATCCACTTACCTGTGTTGAAATGTTTATCTTAGGCAAATCGTGAGTCTATTATACCTTTGTGTCATAATGACTAAATGAGTGAAGTAATAACACATAGTATTTCAAAAAGGTCACTTAATTGCAGGTAAAATTCTGCTCACAGCACCATATGAAATGTGAAGTGCTTTAAAATGCATACGTTCTCAATTACGTGGTATTGCTCAACACAGGAAGACCAAAGCAGCTTTCCTTGCATGAGCTATTGGTGGAATTGCAGAAATTCACACTGAAATAGAGACATTTTGTTTGTATCAAAGCCCTTCATCCTGAAGTTTCTTTTGAGCATTCTGCTCAATTATTTCAGCATAGCCACTGATGTGAACTTAAGTATTGCAGTACTATTATATATATAATTACTAAGTATTTTGTGTTTGTGCAATTTTCACTTTATGTTACAACAGTATACAAGAAAAAAATTTTTCCCGGTGAGGGTGCCAGAGCGCTGGCACAGACTGCCCAGAGAGGCTGGGGAGTCTTGTTCTATGGAGGTATTCAAAACCTGTCTGGACACATTTCTGTGTGACCTGGTCTAGGGAATCCTGCTATGGCAGGGGGGTTGGACTAGATCTTCTGAGGTCCCTTCCAACTCCTAACGTTCTCTGATTCTGTGATTAACCATGAAGACATAAAATGAGTAATCAAAAGTGATGCATATTCAAAAAAAATTTTTAAAGAATTAAAAATAGGCAGGGAGTAGTTTACCCTACTATATGTAGCTATACGTATTGTATGTTAGTCTTTCTGTCCGAGGGAAAGACTATTCTGCAGGCCCCATAAATGAGTGGCACTGGTAACCCACAAAACTTCACTAGTATGTCCTGTAGAAGCATTTTTCATGGTACCAGCACCACAGACTTATACAAACAGGAAAAACACCAGGAACTTTTCTGTCTGTGATTCTAGTTTTAAAGAAAACATTAGTGGCATGCTCACCTAGAACAGGTTGCACACGATGGCATCTAGGCAGTTTTTGAATGCCTCCAGAGATGGGAGAATACAGGAACTTTTTTTACAACACTGAACATTAGTACAGTGGCATTTTTAGCTGCAGTTAATGGCCAGTCACTGATTTTCAGTTTGCTTGGAGAATGTAACTTGCTTAACATGGTTTAAAGATCTGTACCACGTTATGCCAGAAGTGTCAGAGGGCAGGTCCTTTTATGGTTCTAAAGAGAGTTAACAGTTAAACGTTTTTCTATACTGCTGTCTTTCCCATGGCCAGCTTATTCTAGGAAAAAGCAAGTAACCTAAATATCCTTGTGCCATCCTGATTTCTGCCTGGTTTAACATTATTGGGGCTGTTTACAAACTTTGTGAATTAGAAGAACCTCAATATTTGCAAGTTTAGCAAGAAGTAAGTTCTGACTATACCAAAGTAACTCAGGATTGTGACAGCTTCAGGTTTCTCATCCAAGATCTGAACTAACCTTTTCTTCTTCTTCAATATGACTAGTGAAAAACAGAGTGGAGAGTAAGGGGTTTAGGGTGTGGTTTGTTGTGAGTTTCACATTTTTATTATTATTAAAACTTAATTGGCATGAAAGTGTCTGGGGCAAATAAAGTTCCTGACCCGATTTAGGAAGGAGTAACCAAAAATCAGATGGTATAAGCAGCCAGAATCAGCACCGTTAATAGCATAGTCATATGAAGAGGCCTTGAGGTCCTTTATTTGGTTATGAATATCCACTGCTTTAACCAAGTTAACTCTACAGACCACGCTATGATGACTTCAAACTTGTAACTGTTTCCTTTTAATAATAGTTCGGCTTGTAAAACCACTCTCTACAGCTCCACCAGGAAGGTGACCACAGGAGTTAAAGTAACATATCCATGCCTTGCTTGGTAGGCACGAAGGAGACTGCGTTCATACATGCGGTGACATCAGCAGGCCTCGTGCACTCGGTGACGCGATCATGCAGCGCTGGAAACATGACCGAGTGCTCCTGTGACGTGACCCTGCAGCACGGAGGTTCAGCCCGTGAGGGCTGGCACTGGGGTGGCTGCTCAGACAATATCCACTATGGAATGTCATTCAGCAGAAGATTCCTGGATGTGCCTATTAAGAACATAACGCGCAAGAGTGGGAGCAGACTTGCGCTGGTGAACCTGCACAACAACGAGGCTGGGAGGCAGGTACGTGTCACCAGTCAGAAATGGCAGTGATTGCTTTTTTGCCTTCATTGACAAAAGACGTCAACCAAACAAGTCCCTAAGTGCAGGTACAGATAGGGCTAATAGCAAGAACAGCACTAACATCGCCAAGGCAAACCTGTACAAACTCAAAATCAGAGCTAACTAACTGAATTCCACAAGTTAAAATAAAATCCACAAAATAGGAATTAGATCTGGAGTGCTAATGAGAGTTATCTTAAATAGATATTTGATATCCTGCAGCAAACTTGAAATAATCCTTTTATCAGCATAGAACTTTAGGAGTTTTTTCACTGATTGTTCTGTTATTATCGTGACTGCGATTTTTAATTCTCTCTCATAGTGAATGAGCAGGCAGACTGATCAGGAGGCTCGTTACTCACCACAGTATGTGGCCCATGGCTGAGAGCAGAATTCTAAAGTTGTTCAGAGAGGAAATCAAGAGTTAACCTTTTCTTTTGAAAGACGGAATGGAGCTGAAGCCTCTATTTTAAAGACCTCTGGTTAGGTGTTGAGGACGACATTGAATGTTTGTGTCCTGTTCTGCAGAGGATGAAAAATGGAGGTGGAAACAGCCAACGTACGGAGATGTCAGTCTGTAATCTAGTGCTTGGGGCTCACATCTGGAAAGGCAGAGACTTGGGTTCTGGTTCTTGCTTTAAAATTATTTTCTCTGTTTTACCTTGGAGTTTTTAACTTCATAAGTGTTTAATGGCTCTCTCTGGCCCCACAATACTTTAAATCTGATCTGCTCAATGACACAGCTATAATTAAAGAAAAGAAATGGAGCCCCTCTGGTTTTGTCTATACATATTGATGGACTCCATTGTAATTCAGTAATTTCCTGTAGCCAGAAGCAGCATCCATGGGTTTTACTGAAAACAAGTATTTGCTGTAGATGGGTAATACCCATAGTAAGCCGTCATAAGTGCTATGGTGGTATCATTGCAAACTATTTTAAATTAAACCAATTTATAAGTTTACAAGGTAAGATATGTTATTTAATTTAATTAAGTTATTTAATTGGAAAACCAGCAAATCTTTCAGGAACATAGGCCCTTTTCAGGACTAATATTTACATCATGAGATGGGTACACAACTGGCTCAGGGGTCGGGCTCAAAGTATTATCATAAATGGGGTTACATCATACTGGCAACTGGTGACTAATATTGTTCCACAGGGATGCATCCTAGGGCCAGTAATCTTTAATGTCTTTATAAGCAACTTGGATGAAGGACTCGAAGGTCAAAGAAGCCAGTTTGCTGATGATACTAAGCTGGGAGGAGCTGTTGACTCCCTTGAAGGCTGAGAGATCTTGAATAGATTAGAGAATTAGGCAGTCACAAACCATATGAAGTTTAACAAAGGCAAGTGCTAGATTATGCACCTGGGAAGGGGCAACCCTGGATGTCTCTACAGACTGGGGAATGAGAGGGTGGAAATCAGCCCTGCAGAAAGGGATCTAGGAGTTTTGGTCGATGGCAAGTTGAATATGAGTCAGCAGTGGGCCCTGGCAGCCAAAAGGGCCAACTGGGTCCCAGGGTGCATCAAGCACTCCATTGCTAGCCGATCGAGAGAGGCGGTAGTCTGCCTGTGCTCGACACTGGCGTGGCCTCACCTTGAGTATTGAGTGCAGTTTTGGGCACCACAGTACCAGAAGGATATCAAGCTGTTAGAGAGTGTCCAAAGGAGGGCCACACAGATGATGAAGGTTCTGGAGGGGAAGCCGTATGAGGAAAGGCTGAAATCATGTTGTCTTTTCAGCCTGGAGGAGACTGAGGGGAAACCTCATCACAGTTTATAACTTCCTCACCAGAGGTGAAGGAGGAGCAGGTGCTATCTCTTCTTTCTGGTGACCAGTGACAGGCCCCGGGGAAATGGCATGAAGCTTTGGCAGGGTCGGTCTAGGTTAGATACTAGGAAAAGCTTCTTCACCCAGAGGGTGGTGGAGCATTGGAGCAGGCTCCCCAGGGATGCAGTCATGGCGTCAACTCTCACAGAATTCAAGAAGCATCTAGGCAATGCTCTTACTCACATGGCGTGAGTTTGGGGTTGTCCTGTGCATAAACAGGAGCTGGACTCAATGATCCTTTTGGGTCCCTTCCAACTCAGAACATTTTGTGATTCTGTGACTGAAGTAGAAAAAGCAAACTTTAAACCTAAGTAGGTGCTGAGAACAGTTACTCTGAGTTCAATTAGGCATAGTTGGCTAAATCACCTCCAGGGAAAATTGGTTGGTATTGTGTAGTAGGGGATGTTAATAAGAGGAACAGAAGGTTAAGTGATTATTTCCTTAGGGCAGTAGCAAAGGGTCATTTATCATGTTTGTAGAGAGAGGGAGTTAAGGGAGAAAATAGTAATCTCCATAAAATTCTCTCCATTTCATGATTTTTAACATACAGTACAGATAGGAGTTTTTATTTATTTGTCATTAGATGGTGCCATTTTCTTGGATTAGGGTGGCAGTGGAAGTGCAGGGAAGAAGACTGCAAAGCTCCAGAGGAACTTCAAAGAGAAAGAAATGCAATTTCTGTGTTTAGCTGGCAGTGGCACAGGTTTTCTTTAATACCCTCTTCTCTTGTCTGTCTTTAGCGTTATGTTAGCAGCAGCAGCAGTACTTTGCTGTCCTTTTGTCTCCAGAAACAGTGTTTGCTTGTGGTCTTCTTGTACCATCCTTATGCTCATCACTCATTGGTACAGGCGTGCCAGCACAACTGTCTGGGGTCTTGCACTGTGAACTGTACCAAGGAACCATTCAGCTTTAAAAAAACCCCAAACAACAAAACAAGACAGACAGAGCCTAGAAGGTAAACTTTTCTTTTGGTATTGCTTTCCTTAAAGTTGGATCAGTTCCCTGATCTCATTTATAGCGGTCACACAGATAGCTGAACCACCTTTGTCGTGGGGACAGGACTGACTGGCAAAGGGGAAGAGTGCATTCAGCCAAAGGTAATGTATTTTCAAACAGTGAGCTAAAGCTACTAGTAGTTTGATGTTGTTAAGAAAGTCATCGTTTTCCATGAGTAGTGTTTTTGACAAGAACCAAGTTGTCTTAGATGTCATTTATATGTGTGAAAATATAATTGATTCCACCTCTTTAATGCCATGTAACTGCAGTATCTTCTGTTACTGTTCATGTTGAGTGGTAAATCTTACTAAATATAACTTAATGAAACCAGAGTTTCAGACTAGGCTGTCCATGTCCAGGAATGTGGTAGAATCTGACCCAGTGAGATCTGGTAGGTCTTGAGAACCTTTCAGGATTTTGGGCTTTTCATGATACTGAGATCTCCTACAAGGCTTTCAGAGTACGCTGTCAGAGGCCTATGTAGTGCACACAATACATACACACCTTCCTTTTCAAAGACAACATGATTTTAGAACAAAACAACAAAAAAAATCTGCTGCAAGCCTGAAAGGCCAGAAGACCTTATTTCACTGATCTTTGTATCAGTGGTATATTTGTTGTTCATTATCTTGGAAGAAAATATGCAGAGTATTTAGTCAGGTTCTGTGCAAAAATATTTTGTAACTTAAAGGCAAACTGTAGGATAAAACATATTTTGACTGCTGTGCAGTGTGGAAGAGAATGTTTACTATTGGTACTTGGGATTTCTAGCAGCAATCTGAGATGAAGTAAAGTTTAGCAGAACTCTTCATTTTTGTAGTTTCAAAGTTTTTAACTAGGAGATGTTGGAAAACGTTGACCTTCATGTTTTGATGCATACAAGAAGATAGAATTAAATAGAGCCATCATGCAGCTGGAAACGCTAGAAACCCATGATAGTATTAATATGGCTAGGTTACACAGCAGTACTTGATTCTGTAAGTGAGAAGCACCTGAGAGATACCTCTGCTGAGCTATAGTCACTCCTTTGATAGACTTTTTGTGCAGCTCAGAGACATGTGCATCCTCCTGCTCTTCCGACACGTGTCAACCATGAGGCACTTGCAGGCTGTACACTGTACTGCTTCAGATGCTCAGCCACGATGGGCACAGGTCCCTTCCAGCTTCTAATATTCTGTGATTCTGTGTGTGCAGTGTGACCTCAAGCCATTCCTGTGGCCTTCGTTACAGACTGTGTTGTGAATGTTTAGTGATCTTGATGGTAGATGCAAGGCACCCTTAGGTGCAGGCCTTCCCCTTAAATACCTTCCTATACAGGAATGGTGACTTTACCTGCCCTATCCCTGCTTCTCTTTCTGCTATTCTCCACGATGGCCATTTGCATTCCAACAGTAGGAGGAGTGACACAGGATGTATTGTTTCAGGTATTTAAGATCCTCCAGAATGAAATTTTTTCATAGTGAGGGTGCTGGAGCGCTGGCACAGACTGCCCAGAGAGGTTGGGGAGTCTTCTTCTATGGAGGTATTCAAAACCTGTCGGGATGCGCTTCTGTGTGACCTGGTCTAGAGAATCCTGCTCTGGCAGGGGGGTTGGACTAGGTGATCTTTCAAGGTCCCTTCCAACTCCTAACATTCTCTGATTCTGTGAAATACAAGCTTTCATTATTGTGATTCAGTATTTCTATGTTATTGCCATTGCAAAGTGCAAATACAGAACGCTTCTGAAGATTAGGCTTCTCGTGGTGGACTCTGGAGTGGATTCTGAATCATAGAATGGTTTGGGTTGGAAGGGACCTTGAAAGATCATCTAGGTCCACCATGCTCCTTCCACTAGATGAGGTTGCTCAAAGCCTCATCCGACCTGGCCTTGAACACTTCCCGGGGGGGTGGGTGGGGGGGGACATCCATAATTTCTCTTGTCAACCTGTTCCAGTGTCACTTTCCACTCTGAAGAATTTCTTTCTGCTCTCTTTCAGTTTGTGTTACCTGCTTTCCTGTCACTACACTCCCCGATAAAGACTTTCCCTATCTTTCCTCTAGGCCACACACGTGTATTCTCCTGTGCTCTGACTTCCCCATCACTGAAATGGCAATGGCAGCTATAATATTAAATACTTTGAGACCTCTGTGTTACTGATGTCAGGCAGTATTCCTAATGAAAGATCATGTCCAAATGTCATTCTCCCTTTGCTTTCAGGCTGTAGCAAAGCTGATGTCAGTGGATTGCCGTTGTCACGGTGTTTCTGGGTCCTGTGCTGTGAAAACTTGTTGGAAAACGATGTCCTCCTTTGAAAAGATTGGTCAGTTTTTAAAGGATAAGTACGAAAACAGCATACAAATATCAGACAGACTGAAAAACAAGCTACGCAAGAAAGAGAAAAGCCAGCAAAGAATACCAGTTGGGAAAGAAGACCTGCTATATGTGAAAAAATCACCCAATTACTGTGTCGAAGACCAAAAATTGGGGATCCCTGGGACTCAGGGAAGGGAATGTAACCGCACCTCAGAGGGACCTGATGGCTGCAACCTCCTGTGCTGTGGGCGCGGGTACAACACCCACGTTGTCAGGCATGTGGAAAGGTGTGAATGCAAGTTTGTCTGGTGCTGCTACGTTCGCTGCCGGAGGTGCGAGACCATGACGGATGTACACACCTGCAAGTAAGGTGAAGTACAGAAAATGTGGCCAAACTGTCCTGTGCTGTTTGGTACACACCACTGCTGCATGAGCAGCAATTACTCTGTCTGTATGGGATTGCAGGGGGATCAGCCTCAGGGGGAATGGGTATTGCCAAACAACAGGTAGTCCAAGCATTTGGCCTATGGAAGAGCAACCAAGTGAACAGCATCCTGCATGCAGGGACAGCCAAAACAACAAAAAAAGGCTCATGATCAACACATTGGAATGTGTACTTTCATGAGTAGAGCCAAACACTAAACTTTCAAAGTCTTTAATAGCCATAGTGTCCTGAAGATCCATGTTGTGGGTAGCTACAGTAGGGAAAACTCAAGATCTCATTAGCCACAGACCAAAGAGTTAAGAGGACGTGTAAGACATGTTAGATAGGTTCCTTAAATCTGCAGTTCTAAACCCGAGACTAGATTAATCCACTAGATGGTTCATTTCTGTATGCTTTAGGGGGAAAAAAAAAAAAAAAAAAAAAAAAAAAAAAAAAAAAAAAAAAGGTAGGGGAAATGTTCTGCTGTTGACCATGAAGCATTCATTTTGCAACTGTTTGGAAAGCTGTCTTCTACAAAATATGCAGAGAAGCATCTGGAACTGAGAAGTGTGTGACTGCAGAGAGCTGGGCACTGCCTGAGTGGGTCCATCGGTATTGAGCAAACTCTGTCCAGAGTAGAGGGGCTGGAGCACAGCTTGATTGACATAACTGGTATACCAAAGAGAAACCTCAGCATTTTTTACAGGTTATATTTCAAATGCAGAAAGGACGGTCTGAGGAGGGACAGAAATGCAGTTTGGTATTTGAAGGAAATAAAAACCATCACAAGCATTTCCTCAGTATCTGAACACAAATTTTGCAAGCCAGACGGTGGTTACTCCATTGTTGGACTGTATGCAATAACCTACCATGTTCAACCCTATTGGTGGTGGTTAACCATCATTTTCACAATTAACCATGTGAGATTCAGCCCAAAGAAATCTGTCATAAAGTGAAAGATTATTTAAACTGTTGCTTTCTCTTACAGAAGGAGCAGCTAGAACTTTTCAGTAGGCTGCATTCCAAGTAAGTTGAATACACAATGTAGCTTATGGGTTGGCTCACACCACTAAAATATTTAAACTGCTACTGATAACATTTTCTCCCCTTCCATACGTTGACTCAATTTTATTTTACATCTGTGAAAGGTTGTTTATTTTTATGCAGTGATTTAATTCCTGGCTTAAAAAGCATTTCTGTTGTTTAAATGTGCAAAGACCTATTTTTGATAAGACAAGAAAGTTTATATTTTGTAAATATTTAAATTATGCAAGTTATGTAAAAGGTTTCCAAAACTAATGTGATAAGATTACAGCCTTTGACATTTGTTGGTTTGATATTTGATACTGTTACAGTAGTCTTTAATTGATTTCTATTTGCATGTGCAGGGGGAAATTAGTTAAAGAATTAGATACAAATAATAAAATTAATAAAAATTAGACAACTGAAACAATGTCCCATTCTTTTGCACACACCAATCTGCTCCATAATCTAAGAAATTACTTTGACACTCTACTGTGTCTCAGTACAAGCTAAATAATATTTTGACATTAAACATACTGAGTTTTTAGAGGTTCCGTATATCATCGGTCCTAATGGGATACACCCGCAAGTGCTGAGGGAGCTGACAAATACCATCGCTGGGCCACTCTCTATCGATAATCTTTGAAAGGTCCTGGAGAACTGTTGAGGTATCTGAGGGCTGGAGGATGGCCAACGTCACTCCAGTCTTCAAAAAGGGCAAGAAGGAGAACCCAGGAAACTACAGACCGGTCAGTCTCACCTCCATCCCTAGCAAGTTGATGGAATGGCTCTTTCTGAGCGTCGTCTCAAAGCATGTGGAGGAAAAGAGGGTTATGAGACATCGATGGACATCAGCGTGGATTCACTACGGGGAAGTCATGTCTGTCTAATCTGATAGCGTTCTATGATGGCATGACTGGTTGGATAGCTGAGGGGAGGGAGGTTGATGTTACCTACCTTGACCTCAGCAAGGCTTTTGAGACGGTATCCAATGGTATCCTCACAGACAAGCTTAGGAAGTGTGGGTTAGATTAATGGACAGTGGGGTGAGTTGAGCACTGGCTGAAGGGTATAGCTCAGAGGGTTGTGATCAATAGTGTGGAGTCCCATTGGAGGTCTGTAATGAGTGGTGTTCCCCAGGGGTCAGTACTAGGTCCAGTCCTGTTCAAGATATTCATCGGTGACCTGGATGAGGGAATAGAGTGTACCATCAGCAAGTTTGCTGATGATACAAAACTGGGAGGAGTGGCTGACATGCTAAAAGGCTGTGCTGTCATGCAGTATGACCTGGTCAGGCTGGAGAGTTGGGCAGAGAAAAACCTTATGAAATTCAACAAGTGCAAGCATAGGGTAGTGTACCTGGGGAGGAATAAACCCATCGATCGGGACAGGTTAGGGACTGACCTGCTGGAAAGCAGCTCTGTGGAAAAAAATCTGGGAGTCCTGGTGTACAACGGGATGACCGTGAGCCAGCAATGTGCCCTCGTGGCCAAGAAGGCCGATGGCATCCTGGGGTGCATCAAGAACAGTGTGGCCAGCAGGTCGAGGGAGGTTCTCCTCTCTCTCTACTCTTCCCTAGTGAGGCCGCATCTGGAGTACTGTGTCCAGTTCTGGTCTCCCCTCTTCAAGAAGGACAGGGAACTTTTGGAGAGGGTACAGAAAAGGGCTACAAAAATGATTAGGGGAATGAAGCATCTCTCTATGGGGAAAGGCTGAGAGAGCCTGGGCTGGTTAGCCTAGAGAAGAGAGACTGAGGGGAGACCTTATCAATGTTTATCAATACTTAATAGGTGGGTGTTGTGAGGATGGGGCCAGTCATTTGTCAGCGGTGCCCAGTGACAGGGTGAGAAGTAACAGGCACAAACTGGAACATAGGAAGTTTGATCTAAACATAAGGAGGAACTTCTTTGAGAGTGGCAGAGCACTGGAACAGGCTGCCTAGTGAGGTGCTGGATTCTCCATCTCTGGAGGCATTCAAAACCTGCCTAGATGCAATCCTGTGCAACCTGTTCTAGGTGAGCATGCCACTAATGTTTTCTTTAGTGCAAGCTATGTTCTCAGGATGCAAATCCTAAAACCTTGGTCTTAGCCTTACTTATTACATAAGAATGTGGGGAGTCTTATTTTAACGCTACTTAGGCTACACAAGTCTCTGGTGTTGCAAAAGAATGTCAGGAAGCTCACACTGTTCAAACTGTTTGAGTTTCTGGTATCGCTGTTGTGTTTCCCCCTGGAACACATCTGTGTTTCCAGTACTGTTCCCACTGCATTGGTGCGTTTCTGGTCCCAGTGGTTTTTTCCAGTCCCGTTCCTGCAGTACTGGAAACTATGATTCCAATATGGAACCACATGCTCCCGGTATAGCACCAGTGCTCCCAGTACAATCTCATCATCTGGATCACAGCTCTTCAAGCACAATCCAAGTATGAGCCTAGCTCGCCCATTATGATGCTAAGCTGAGCCATAGCTCTTCAACTGCCATCCCAGTGTGGACCCCCGTGCTCCCAGCACTGACCCAGTGCTTCCAGTATATCACCGGTGCTCCTGGTAGGAGCCCAGTGTTCCCAGTATGGGCACAGTACAATGCCAGCCTGAGCTGCAGCTGTCTGAGTACAATTCCAGTAAAGGACCAGAGCTCCTAGTCTGGGCCCGGAGTCTCCCAGAGCGTGCTGAGTACGCTCCCAGTACAGCCCTCCGCACTCCTAGTGCTCCCAGTAGGGTGCTGGGCACTCCCAGTGCCACCGGTAAAGAGTTTCCATTTGACCCTGTCCTTGGTGCCTCCTTTTTAGTCCCAGAACTGCTGGTGTTCCCCCCCAAAGACTGTCACCAGTACTCACCGTGCCTTCAATGATAGGGAACAAGAAGGGGAGCACTCTAGTATCCCCACTGGGGTTGCAGACAGATGAGAGCTTGGGATGGTCCTACTGGGCTTTCCACCGGCCCAAGGGGATCCCTTGCTGCTAATGCCTGTTTGCCGTGTGTCTCCTCCGGCTCTTCCACAGGGGATCCTGTCACCAACTAGTCCCTGTCTATCTGGCGGCCAGCCTGAAGACAGCCAGGATTTCTAATGGGCATTAATGAATCAACTTTTCCTGTCTCCTGTGTTCCCCTGGACATATTTGGAACCCCTGGGTGCAGACCTGGTGGCTATGCGAGGTGCAGGGGAGGTGGTAATGTGCTGTAGAGGCTTTAGCCCTGGCCCCTGTGCCTGATGAGCTCCAGCTGAGGATGGAGGAGGCTCAGGTGTGGGCAGTGAAGCTAAGGCTGGGCTGGCCCTGCTGGGGGGGGCGGTGGAGGGTCTACCTATAAAGGGGCTGCCTGGGCAGGCTTCCTGGAGGGAAGTGATAAACGGGATCTTGTAGGTAGGGGCCTCCAGCAAGGACTAGCCAGTCCCTGCAGTGAGGAAAGCTGTGTCTGATCCATTCCAGAGAGTCAATCGCTGAGACGTGGCCCTGAGAGCTCAGGGCCTCTGTCAGATACATGTGTGAGTCTCCATGGATTGAGGAATTCCCAGGGATGAGGAGCGTCAGGTGTCCCCCACTGCTGAGCCAGTGAGGGTTGAGCAGGTGGGACTGTGGAGGAGGAAGGGGCAGAGAGAGCGAAGCATCTTAAGCCCAGACGTACCCCTAGAGGGAACCTACAGAGCCCCACAGGGCCCAGATGTACTCTGATAGACGCCTAGGGAGAGCCTATAGAGCCCCGTAGACCCCTAGGTATGCTGATAGACCCCTATGAGTAGCCCTATCGATGCCATAGAGACCATATGTATCTCTAGAAACCCCTGTAGACAGCCTAGAGACCCCCCCCGAGCTCCTGTGTACCCCGATAGACCCCTGTAGAGAGCCTAGACGTCCCCACAGAGCCCACGTGAACCCCGATGGAGCCCCAGAGAGACTGCAGAGACACCCAGGGAGCCCAGATGTACCATGAGAGAGACCCTACAGAGCCAGTCAGGGCCCTGATGTACCCCGATAGACCCCATGAAGACCCTGTAAAGCCCCCGAGAAT
>VWZX01007399.1:0-11400 GCA_013399015.1 Galbula dea
TTATCGTTGCAGTTTCCAACCCCATGCTTGCCTAATAGTCCTTTCCATGCTTCAAAATTCTTACCTACTCTGGTGCTGAAATCACCAAGGATAATGATCTTATCATCTGCAGGCACCTTTTGGGTAAGGCGGTGCAGGTCAGTGTAAAATTTATCTTTTTCAGCAGGGTCAGCTTGGAGAGTTGGGGCATATATACTAAAGAGGACAAAGTGTTGCTTGTTGTTTAGTGGAAGGCGTAGGGATATAATGCGGTCAGAGTGACCTGTCGGCAGATTTTCGAGTTTAGGAACAATAGAGTTTTTGATCATGAAGCCGACTCCTGAGAGATGTTTTTCCATTCTGGGCTTACCTGACCAAAAATGTGTGTAACCAGCACCATGTTCTCTGAGGCTGCCTTCCTCATGAAGGCAAACTTCACTGAGAGCGGCGATGTCAATGTTGAGAGGAGCCAGCTCATGGGCAATTAGGGCGGACCGATGCTCAGGACGTCCGCTATCCTCAAAATCAAGCATGGTCCTAATATTCCAACATGCTAGAGTTAATTTAGGTACACCTTTGGAGGCAGGTGCATGCCTTTGTCTTTTGATTTTTGTGACAAATGTATACAGTATGAGTTTTATCTTCCCATGGATTTATTACTTGATGACATGCTTACTTTAGGTTTCTTGGTAGCCCTGGTCTAGAAAGAGTATGTTCTGATCTCGTCTTTCTGAAAGCATTAACTTCTTGCCTTACTCACTGTCATGATCTGAAAGTGAGTTACTGTTTCTGATAAGACGATCAGGTCTGTTAGATTTCTCTGAGTGTCCTGTACCAGCTTTTCATGTTTACAGCTGTAAAGAGAAAGACTTTCATCATAGATGTATTTCCTTAAACTGTTACGGAAAGAAATGCTGTCACTTATCACACATGGTGAGAAGTCAGGTATTGTCCATGGTCACAGAGATGTTGTCTGACCAAGTTTTGTTTCCAAAGATTCTATTTGCAAATGATGAAGCTCAGTGATAATCTTGCGAGCTGGGAAGTGTTTGAGAAGGGTCTTTTGGGTGCTGCGTGGCTGGAGGTCCTGGTGCGGACAGGGTGTGTGTTTTCTTAAAATTCCCAGGGTTCATTGCTGGGCTACATAAAATGAGTCTGAAGGTGTGATATTTTGGGGTATTGCCTAGCTCTTCCTCCAGCTGGCTGAGTTGTGGGTTCACCAGTTTGCTTGCTTGTTGCATGATGTTACCTGTGGATGACTGTTATTGAGCATACATATACATGTAAGTGTTGAGATAAAGGTATGTTCTGAGTTACTCAATATGCTGACCAGGATGATGGTGACTTTGAGTTGATACTTTGATGATTGGATCTATGACAGCTGCATGTTGCTGATGTGTTATGAACAGAGAAATATCTTCATGTGCATCTCTGTTGTGATATTTGTTTCTAGATCAGGATCATCTGCATGTGAAACTTGTCCTTCAAAGGCATGTGTCTGCAGAGGCAGCTTTCCTGTTGTATAATGTTTGGGCAAGGGGAAGAATGATTCCTTGCTGGAGACAGAAGAATTGCTGTGGTATAATGTGAAATGTCTAAATGATGTAAAGATGGTGTGAAAGGTCAGTTTGTCCTAGTTGTTAGATGAGGCCTACAACTGTATTTCCATGCATTTTCCCTATTTTATTGTCCAAAGAACTTACAGTGTTCAACTCTGGGTCTGGTCTGTTGAGTTAGATCCTGTGTGAGCCTCCTGTGAACTTGTTGGCAAGTAGTTACCTTTTCTGTGTATCTACTACAACTGACACAATTTATGGTATGATTCCTTCTTTTCTAGTGGTGGCCAGTTTAGGGGTTTCTGTTAATGTCTAAAGCTGCGACTTATTTTGGCTGGTAATCTTCAGACATGAAGAGATCAAAAGATTGACAGATTATCAGGAATGGTGAAGTTTTTATCTGTCTTTTGAAAGTGTGCAACTGTCAAGATAAAGACTTAGATAATAGTATCTTTTTTCTGTGTAATGTCATGGATTAAAATGCTGGTTTGCCTCTGAACGAGTCATGGAAAATATTTGGATTTTGTCCATGGTGCAAAAAAGGCTGTGGTTTAATTTCATGACTGGTGCCAAGGCCTGTGCCATTTAGCTACCTTTCTTGTCCTGAAAGGCAATGACAGACCTTCAGCATTTGCACAGTAACTGTATATGTGGAATGGTGATGCATGTGTAGAACTGCTTATACTTCCTGTGTGAAACCTCCTTCACCAGTGTCTTTCTCTCTGTAACACGGTGATGTAGAGTTTTATCACAGTTGTTTCTTTCAGGCTGTTGAGTGTCAAGGCTGGGCCAACAACCAACCCAATGACAGATGCCCCATGTTACCCCCTCAAACCACACCCTTCCCCCCCCCAAATGGGAAGGGAAGGGAAATAAAAGAGAGACAGAGAGACTTGTGGACTGGAAAATAAAACTAAAACTACTTTAATAATAATAATAATGCTAAATGAAATATATACAAATATGTACAGAACCCAATACCGAGCCCAAACCCCCGTTGACTGTAACTATGCCACCACTGGTACTACAGCAGTAGGCCTCAGAAACAGATGAGTCTGGCTCAGGGGCTGGATCCTGGTACTGGATGCAGGAACTTGGGGATCACCAAAGTGCAGGAGAAGAAGGAACCAAGAAGGAAGAACAAAAAACCAACTACCTAGCAATCAAGAACAGCAAGGAGTGGGGGACTGACCCCCAGTTTATATATCGAATATGACATATATGGGATGGAGTACTTTAGCTGGTCAGTTTGGGGTCACCCATCTCTGCTCCTCCCTGAAGGTGCAGCCTTTACCCTGCACTCCCCAACACAAGATTTAGCAGTGACCTTGTTTTACATACCAATCCCTGGTAGTAAATCTAAACAGTAGGCCTTATCACTGCTAGAAGCTGGCAGTGTTTGTGAAAACATACTGTTAATCTCAGAACTTGCAGTTTCTTGGGGGAGATTCAACTAAAGAGTAAAATTGCTGAACAGAATTAGTTCTGTTCTAACCCAAACCAGGACACAGGCCTTTGTTTTATTGGAAGGTCACAGTTCATTTTCCCCATTTCTGGGTAGTTCTTTCTGCTTTTGAGACTTTGTAAGTGTTGCTTTGCAGCAAATCCTTACTTCCCTTAGCAAGGCCTAAGCCACTTTCAAAGTATGAGAAGAAGGAAGCAAAAGCTAAAAAGGGAATATGTTCTGATTTCTTGCAAAATTTAACTTGAGAAAGAGGTCCATGAGAAGGTGTTTACACCTGTGGTTTCACATTTGTTGGAAGTGAGCAGGCCACCTAGGTGAAATATTGATGAGAGGATCACACTTCCAGGTGTTCTCAGGGATGAAAGTCAACACTCACAGTGAAGAGCAAGGTGACTTCCTGGTGAGTCTCTCTGACATTTTCTCTTTTAATGCTTTCTTGTCTTGCCTGTCTGTTTTATGATTTTGTTGTTCTTTTCTTGGTTTTCTATGTATGTAGGTTTGCTTGTGATTAGCAGCAGAGCTTTGTTAGCAGTATGTCATATGTTAGTGCCTCTTGCTCTTGCTGCAGCAGGTGTGAAAGGCAGGAGATGTAAAGGTACCTTTGTTTTCTGGTATTGCTGTGGGAAATAGATGTAAACATGACCTTAGCAGAAGTGGCATCTCTGTGGAACAATGTGCTTGATAAAAGAGGGCAGGAGATTCCCTCTAAGCCACTAGTTTGATGACCCAGATTCTGTAGGATAACCACTTGTCTTTTATTTTGGGTGTCTGTCATTCATGTGCTTTAGAATCCTTCTGTTTCTTCTGGGATCATTGTTGAGCAGACAACATTGTGTGTGATTGTAGTGCATTATACTCTCAAGATATGTTTCTGCCAGTCATGAGGAGGTCAGAAGAAAGCCTGCAAGTTGTGTAGGTTGGGAGAGAAGACAAGGGAACTCTGTGTGTGAGGTTCTAGAGGAACAGATGGGCATTGCCTTGCTTTTCATAATGAACACCACTGTGTGCCTGATGGAGCAACACACAGTTTGAGTTCATGCTTCTCAGTTTGGCCCAAGATCTGTTATTCCACCTGTTCTGTTCATTTCTATATGTTTCTAACTCTTGCCTTGCTTGTTGTCATGAGCTATGGCTTGACCTTAGGGTGTCTGATCACATGGAGAAGGTCATATCTGTTCCAACCGTCTTGAGTGCAGGCAAAGTTCCCGAACACACCTTTGATATTTAAAACAACAAAGAGGAAGCATTTCATAGATATGTCTGTACTTTCAGAGTCACACGTCTCTGAAAGGGAAAGAGCGCAAAACCATCGCTCCTGCAATCCTCCAAGTGCAGAGTGGGAACCCAGCCCAGCCAGGGTTTCTACGAACAGAATAGTAGGCAGTGGGAGCGTGCATGCAGGTTGTTCTCCAACAAATGCTAGCTGCTCAGTTGGAGAGATGTTTGAGAGGTGGACTCTTAGATGGATAGATAAGGAACCAGTTGGATGGCCAACAGTCTTTACTATATTCATAGACAGGGGGATAAGAGTGCACCCTCAGTAGATGGCACTATGTTAGCATAGAGTTATATACTCTGCCTCTAAGGCGTTACATTTCTAAGTGTTATTGTTCTTCCCCCTACATGGACTAGTAACAACTGGAAAAATATCAGAGACTTACATGAGGAAAAGATTAAATGAAAATAAAAAGGAAATTGTCTGCAGACCTGGCATATTACTAATCATTTCCTCAAACCTGAATATTTCGTTCTTAATGTGTGTCCCAGGTAAGAAAAGGAGAATTGAAAAGAACTGAGCGAGAGCTAAGAAATCCATGAAAGTCTTCCCTAGTTAGAATATGGAATCCTGCTTTTCTAATTCCTTCTTGATTTTATTAAGAGCAGTAGTTCCTTTATTTATTGCCCTTTCCTTCAGATATTAATTGCGAGTCAAGGAGAATGTATCACAGTTTTAAGCGCCTTTGAAGTTTAAAGGAAATGCTTCAGCTCTTCCTGATTGTGCTAAAACAGAGACTCCAAACGCAGGAGCAGCCCTTAAACACCGGTTAGACACTCACTACACCAAGCTTCGGGAACATGAGGAGGCTGCAGTGTCGTGGCGAAGCCTCCGGGTGTCGCTGTTGTCCGACGCGGAGCGGCGCTGGAGCCGCAGCCGCCGCAGCGTCTGGCCCCCGGCGGCTGCTCGTTCGCTCGGCAGCACCGGTAGCAGAGGCGAGAGGAGGCGAGCAGCGTCTTGCAAGCCAGTGCTTATTTTGCAGCACTCCGACGACTCCTGCGCTAGTGGCCAACAGCGGCTGCAAGTGAAGGAGGGAGAAGAGGAGCGAGAGCTGCCGGCAATGGCGGCCAGGCAGAGCCAAGGGCAAGGGCAGAGTCAGCTGACGGCAGCCGGGCGAGTGCTGCTTGCCACTTTGCTTCTGGACTTGTGGTGCCTGGCAGCGCCGAGGCTCATCCGCTACTCCATCCCCGAGGAACTGGGCAGAGGCTCCCTGGTGGGGCCACTTGCGAGGGATCTGGGGCTGAACCCCGCTGAGCTACCGGCACGAAAGCTGCGGGTGGCTTCTGCCGCGAAAAGGCAGCTGAAGTACTTCACCGTGAGCGAGGAGAACGGGAACCTGTACGTGAGCGAGAAGCTGGACCGCGAGGAGATGTGCAGCGAATCGGCATCCTGCTCCGTCAGCTTCGAGGTTTTGGTGCAGAACCCACTCAACGTTTTTCATGTCGAGGTGGCCATCCAGGACGTCAACGACAACACGCCGCGATTCCTGCGAGACAATTTCCAGCTGGAGATCAACGAGTTGACTTCTCCCGGGGCCCGTTTTGCCATTGGAGTTGCTGAAGACGCAGACGTGGGCAGCAACTCGTTGCAGGGATACAAGCTGGAGGCCAATAAGTACTTCGCGGTGGAGGTGAAGGAGAGCGACGACGGCAGCAAGTTCGCGGAGCTGGTGTTGCGCCAAGCGCTGGACCGGGAAAGCGAGCAGAGCCTGCGGCTGGTGCTGACGGCGCTGGACGGCGGCGACCCGCCTCGGAGCGGCACCGCCCAGCTCTGTATCAACGTCACCGATGCCAACGACAACCCACCGGTGTTCGCGCAGGACCGGTACCGCGTCAGCCTGCGCGAGGACGTGCCGCCGGGCTCCCTAGTGCTGAACGTCTCTGCGACGGACGCTGACGCCGACACCAACGCCCACATCAGCTACGCCTTCGGGGAAATGCCGGTCAAAGTACTTCAGAAGTTCGTGGTAGATGCGGAGAGTGGGACCATGACGCTGCAGGAGCCGCTAGATTTCGAGGACACGCGAGGCTACACTCTGCTGGTGGAGGCGAGGGACGGTGGGGGTCTGGTGGCACACTGCAAAGTGGAGGTGGAGGTGATGGATGTGAACGACAACGCGCCCGAAATCTCTCTGCTGTCGGTATTTAGCCCGGTGCCCGAAGACGCGCCGTCCGGCACGGTGGTGGCCCTGGTGAACGTGAACGACTTCGACTCCGGGGAGAACGGTCAGGTGTGGTGCGAGCTGTCGGGCGAGGCGCCGCTGTCGCTCGTGGCGTCGTCGGGCGGCTCGTACAAAGTGGTGACGGCGAGCGCGCTGGACCGGGAGGAGGCGCCCGAGCACCGTGTGACGGTGGTGGCCAGAGACAGGGGCATCCCGGCGCTGTCGAGCCTCGCGGAGCTGGTGCTGGAGGTGTCGGACGTGAACGACAACGCGCCGGAGTTCGAGGAGGCAGGCTACAGCGCCTACGTGGNTCGGAGAGGGACGCGGCGAAGCAGCGGCTGGTGGTGGTGGTGAAGGACCACGGTCAGCCGGCGCTGTCGGCCACGGCCACGTTGCACGCGGTGCTGGCCGAGAGCTTGCAGGAGGCGCTGCCGGAGCTGAGCGAGCGGGCGACGGTCGCCGACTCGGCGGCGGAGCTGCAGTTCTACCTGGTGCTGGCTCTGGCCCTCCTCTCCGCCCTCTTCCTGCTGAGCGTGGCGCTGGCCGCGCTGGCGCGGCTGCGCCGGGCCGGTCCTCCTGCCGTCCTGCGTTGCCTTAGCGCGCAGCGTTTCTCGGTGGCGGGCGCCGCCTTCCCGGCCGACTTCTGCGAGGGCACGTTGCCCTACTCCTACAACCTGTGCGTGGCGCCTGGACGCGCCGTCGCCGAGGCGTCCTGGTTGCCGCCGCCGCTCCCCAGCCTGGCCCCGGAGGACCTTCTCATCGGGGATCCGTGCAGCAATCGGAGCCCGAGCGGCAGCGCCGTTGCGGGGGAGCCTCCCGCGGACCCGGAAGCACCGCAGGTCGGTAAGCCCATTAACATTCCTCCTTTCTGAGGCTTTCCTGTCATCACGCCGAAGACAGTTGGCTGTTGATTTTAGTTTCTCAGTTTTGGCGCTTAGCGTCGATATGTGTTGCCGTTATTGAAGAATACATTCCTGTTCTGTGTCTGTTTTGGTAGCAGAGAATTGGAACCGGTACTTCCTATCAGCTGTCATGCTTGAAGGCTTAGTGGGTAAGCTGGATAAAATGAACAAGAAGTTCTTAGATGTTAGGAGCTTTGATGATGCTGGTCGTTGAGAAGGGAAAAAAACTTGCTTACAACAACTACGCTGCCTAATACTAATGATAAATTGGCGTATGTATTGTGCAGAATAAGATCCTTTACTCTGATTCTCTGTCCCAATTCCTCTGCGTTTTCCCGCAGTGATGTGAATGGGGAATGCTGGTCCTTGTCTCCCTGAAGGAATGAAATATGGAAAACGTATCTCTCTTCCACTGAGACCACACAGCGAGTGAGAGGTACTTCTTGGTTCTTCTGGGGTCCTAGGTTAGAAATCAGCTGAGAGCTTCTGACTACTCGTTTATAATAACTGGTTTGAATTATTTATAGTGAGCACCGTCATTCTGCATGACAGAGTCGGGAAAACTTGTTGGAGCTCTTTCCGTCCACATAAGTTTTTCTGTAAAGTGCTGTACCTGAACCCTGTTCATGGATGGAAGTGAAATCGTTAGTTTCTGAAAAGAAATGCCTGTGTTTTTTCCATGCATAGTGAAGTTTCAGATTGGTCCTCCCATGTTCAACAGAGGGCATTCCCAACTTTTTGAGAAGGCTGCTGCAGAAATAGCAGCATGATGAGGACAGATCGTTTTATCCAGGCATGATTCTTCGGAGTTTTTTGTACAATCATTTCCAATTTAACTGTAATGGTAGGTGCCTAGTGTGTAGGAGGAGATCTGCTGATTCTGCGTGAGGCAGTTGGGAAAATGGGATTGACAGAAATGTGTATGGAAGGAGAAGTAAATGGTTGTTTCTTCCTGCTGAAGGAGGAGAATCTTTTTTTTTAGACAAGGCTTCTGCCGAAATGGTAGGGATTTTTTCCTTACCTACGTGGTAGTTCTCTTTTTGCCACAGGTGGTGGTGGGCAGAGTTTTTGGGGAGTGGCCGGCGTTCGCTTTTTCAAACGAGATATGCTTGGTCCAAGTACATCGTGTTGACAGCGAATGCTACAGGGAGGGATCCAGTCTTTGGGCTACTCCTGCAAGTGCTGTTGTATCTCTTTCTTCACAAAGAGAGGTTTCTACTTATTCTGACTGCATATCGACAAGGACACGGGAATATGCAACGTAGATTTGCATAATTATAGTGGAAGATGTCCCTGCCAGGCAAGGGGGTTGGAACTAGTTGATGTTTACGGTCCCTTCCAACTCTGACAATTCTATGACTCTATAATTCCACCACAGAGTGCAGCTGTACTTGTCTTCTACTGCTTTCAAAGAGGTTTGTTTGGTTTGTTGGTTGGGTTTCTTTTGTTACCTACAAAGACGAAGACTCAAGGGTTAGATAAATGTCAGGCTCGAATCATTTACACTGTTATTTCTGACAGAAGCAAAGCCCCTTCGTGGTTCTTCGAGCAATTGAATTAGTTGTTACATTGTAGATGTGTATAAAGTATAAACTCCCAAATTTATGTGGGCTGTTAAAAAGAGCAATCACCCATTAAACCCTGTTATCTTTGCTGTCTCAGCATTAGCTGCATCTGTACGTGTTGCAGAAGTTCCAGCATGCCCCCACGATTTCAGTGAAGCAGTCATTTGCTATCACCGGATTCGAAAATAGTGTTGAGAGTAGACGAATGTCGGAAAAGGAGGCAGTGATGGTGCTGTAATAAATTAGAAGTGTGTTTCCGTAGTATTTAAAGGAACCTGCCGCTTGGGTTAATGACCCTAATACTTCTGGTTGTCCGTGGCTGGACCTGAATATCGCTGTATTTCGGAGTCTGTTTTCTTTTCCTATCCTTGAAAACATCATTCAGGCATGAATTCTGAAAAGAAATTCTGTAGTGCAAATTGTGCTTTTGAACGAGTGGGTAAAAAGTCCTAATACTGTTAGGTGAAAATATTTTATATGCATCGCTGTTATCAAGTCAATTTTCCTGTGCTGCGGGGGAAAAAAAAACAAACAACAACAACAAACAGGCGTAGTTAAGGAGAAGATCGGTTAGAGAAAAGCCAATGCAGCAAATCACGAGTCTCTGTGTGAAGGGGCATCTTCATTGATTGTTTAATCTATTGGTCAAGATGTGACAAATTCAAGCACTAAAGGTACACGAAAGTGTGGGTTCGTGACGGTGATTGCGCTTTCGGACTCAAGAGATAAGACTTGTGGTATTCTGCAACCACCGTTAAAAGTCTTGCGAAAGGCAGTGCCGGCATTGCTGCATGACTGCAGTGCAGGGAGGAGGCTGCGGGCGCCGCTGTTGACCGAGGTGGAGCGAGAGGAAGGCCGGAACGCTGCAACAGCCCCGCCCGCTGAGGCCCCGCTCGGCTCGCTTGCTCGCTCGCTGCCTGCTCGGTGGCCAGGAGGTCTGGGAGAGTCCCCGCGGCGAGGAGCCGAGCTGCGGCGAGACGGAGAGGCCGGCTGCAGCAGCTGGAAGCGGAGAACGATCGAGAGCCCGAGCGGGGTGGGCGGAGGGCGGCGGGGAGGTGCCGGCGGTAACGCGGCCGCGATGTGCTCGGTGGGGACGCTCTGGGGCCAGCGGGAGCGAGCACTGCTGTGCTGCGTTCTTCTGTCGGCGTGGGAAGCGGCGTGGGGGCAGCTGCGCTACTCTGTGCCTGAGGAGATGCCCAAGGGCACCTTCGTGGGCGACGTTGCCAAGGACCTGGGGCTGCAGCCACCGGCGCTCCGCGACAACGGCGTGCGCGTTGTCTCCGAAAGTAGGACGCAGTATTTCGCTCTGCAGGAGAAGACGGGACATTTGGTGACGGCAGAGAGGATCGACAGAGAGCAGCTGTGCGAGAGTGTGCAGCAATGCGTGTTGCTGTGTGAGGTGATCGTGGAGGGAGAAATGCAGGTTTATAAAGTCAAAGTAGAAATCACGGACATTAATGACAACATGCCCAGCTTCAAGGACGTTGATATTAAGGAGACGATAAGTGAAACGACAGCTCTAGGGTCGCGGTTTCCGCTGCCCGAGGCTCACGACCAAGACTCGGGGCGGAATTCCCTACAGAGGTACGAGCTAAGCGGCGACGATCACTTCTCGCTGGCCGTGCAGGCTGGCCACGGTGCAGATAGGCGTCCCGAGCTAGTGTTGGCGAAGGCGCTGGACAGGGAGGAGGTGGCGTTTCACGATCTGGTGCTGAGGGCTATAGACGGCGGCGAGCCGTCGCAGACGGGCACGGCACGGATCCGCGTGGCCGTGCTGGACGCGAACGACAACGCGCCCGTGTTCAGCCCGGCGGAGTACTCGGTGCGTGTTCCGGAGGACATGCCCGTGGGCTCTGTCCTTGTCACAGTCTCGGCCACCGACCCTGACGAGGGGACGAATGGGCATATAAAGTACTCGTTGAAGAAAGTCACTAAGAAAGCCTTGAACATTTTCCAACTTGATGACGGAACAGGAGAGATTACGCTGGTGGCGAGACTGGACTTCGAGGAAGGTGACTTCTACGAACTGGAGGTGCAGGCACGGGATGGTGGGGGCCTTTCCGACATGTCGAAAGTCATGATTTCGGTGACAGATGTCAACGACAACGTTCCGCAGGTTTCGGTGCGGTCGTCGCTGAACGCGATCTCTGAGGACAGCCCACCGGGGACTGTGGTTGCCCTGCTGCATGTGCAGGACCGCGACTCGGGGGACAACGGCGAGGTGCGGTGCTCGCTGGACGGGGGCCTCCCGTTCCGCCTGGAAAGGACCTTTGAGGACTACTACCGCGTGGTGACGTCTCGGAAAATGGACCGGGAGAAGGTGTCAGAGTACAACGTGACGGTGCGGGCGACGGATGGCGGGTCGCCGGCCCTGTGGAGCATCGCGGTGCTGGCCCTGCGGGTGCTGGACGTGAACGACAACGCGCCGGTGTTCGCCGAGGCGAGCTATAGCGCCTGGATGCCCGAGAACAACGCGGCGGGCGCGCTGGTGCTGAC
>VWZX01007400.1:0-11725 GCA_013399015.1 Galbula dea
TGTGGTCAGAGTGACCTGTCGGCAGATTTTCGAGTTTTTGATAGAGGTTTTTGATCATGAAGCTGACTCCTGAGAGATGTTTTTCCGTTCTGGGCTTACCTGACCAAAAAAATGTGTAACCAGCACCATATTCTCTGAGGCTGCCTTCCTCGTGAAGGCGAACTTCACTGAGAGCAGCAATGTCGATGTTGAGAAGAGCCAGCTCATGGGCAATTAGGGCAGAATGACGCTCAGGACGTCCGCTATCCGCAGAGTCGAGCATGGTTCTAATATTCCAACAGGCTAGAGTTAACTTGGGTACACCTTTGGAGGCAGGTGCATGCCTTTGTCTTTTGATCTTTGTGCGACCGCATTGGAAGAAGATGCCCGTTGGCCTGCGGCGGACCAACCAGTTGAGGGTGGAGATGAGCTTTGTTTAGGCCACCTTTTCTAGGCCCCTCTCCGAGTGGAGCAAGCAGTGCTGTCCTTGAAAAGGCTGCTTGGTCGTTCAGGGTGCTGCCCCATGAGACTGTCATCTCTGGTCAGTCTCAAATGACCAATATCCTGAACCGCCTGCATGCAGGGTTGGGTCTGCGGCTTCCAGTGCACCTTTCACCTGCCGTTTCGACCCTCGCCCATCGCTACAGGGCTTTTTGCACGTGGGTAAAGCCTTCAAACCTGCGCAATGGATTTTTTTAGGTGAGCTCTTCAGGACTTAAGGGTTCCCCATGACTTTTAAGATGAACCCCATATTGCATGGGAAGTTAGTTGCACATCCTTGCACATGCAGCTCTGCCAGCTTGCACAACAGTTCCCAACAAGCTAAGCAGCTGTACACACTCCTCCAGCACCACATGCTTCACACATTGTGAAAGCCTCACTGCCCACTTGCAAGAGCACTTCAACATGTTTTCACTGGGGTCCTTTTACAATGTGGCATGGACAAGCAGCAGGAGAATCTAAATACATTCCCTGCCATTCAGATAACTTAACATAAAACAACAGACAAAGTAAAAACAAGGAATGAAGAGGAGGGGGATGCTGCTTGCTTTTGCTTTTCTCTCCCTTCAAAACCACCACAAGATTTGTGGAGGGTTTTTTATTGCTAGTCTCTTGCTATTTCTAAAAGTATGTACATATTGGCTTCAATAGCTTAGGAATGGACAGTCACCATTTTGTTTCTTATTTTCAACTGCTGATAAAGCTTTCTCATACTGGGTGGGTGTAGAGGGATTGTGTTTTTCTTCCTCCCCTACCCTTTTCCCCTTCTCCCCTTCTATCAGACAGAACAGAGCAGAGCTTTTTGGCTGTGAAGCCACAGCCTTGGATATCTGTTGTCAAACAGTATAAAACAATCCCCAGAGTAGGGAACCTGCCAGTAAACTATTTCACAATCCTTTGGGAAGGATTTTCCTGCTACTGAATATTCCTGGTCACTGAGTCTGCAGAAGGGAGAAAAAGGGCTCTCATCTTCCACTCTAAATCATTAGGTAAATGAAGTTCAGGTTTTCTTGGGAACCAAATAAAACACCTTCTAGGACTATAAATGAAATATCCTCAGGATGTATTTTTGAGACACCTTCAGCAGCATCATTTCAAGTGGTTAGAGCCACAGAAGCTAAATAAAAGGGTCACAATAAGTGCAAGTGTTTATATCTTGGATCAAAAAAAGGTGAAATATTCAATGTGTTTGCCAAAAGAATTGAAGTCTCCCTTCCTGCTCTTTTCTGTATGAATGATTACGATGTCACTGCAAAGAAAAGGAAACCCTACAATAATCAAGCAAAAAAATTGTAATCTAAAGCTTCTGGACTGGAAAAACTGATGACATTTTTTTGGTATCCTTCTAAAAAGCAGGGAAAAAGACAAAAAAAAGTGTTTATCCCAGCAAGACATGTAACATCACACATCTAGTATCCTTTTTGCTGCAACAGAGTTCTTGCACAAAAAGAAACCATTATCTTCACAGCTGCTTAAGAGAAAGATATTACTTAATCTATTTTTTTCCCCTCCTAAAAAACCACACACAACATTTTGGCCAAAACCAGCTAGAAATTTATTGCTATAAAGCATTGGGAATGGTTTTGAGGAAGATTGAGACCTTGCAACAATTCTCTTATTTTAACTTGGAAGACTCCTGTATCAATTTCCTGAGTAATAATACTGAACATGATAACTGAATTCACAAACTAGCAAGGTCAAATTTTTCTAGATGCCTAAAAATCTGACAAAAACCCTAGGCATTTCTTTTCATCGTTTCCATTCAAACCATGCAATAACTCCACTCTAGCATGAGAAATATTTCTACAGTCATCTGAAGGAAGACAGAAATAGCAATTTAATGAGAAGAAGCTAGATATGAAGACTGAAATAGTCACAGATACTAATAAAGCCATATTTTTTTCCCCTAGAAGTTTTTTTTTTCTTCTAATGGACTGGTTTCAGACCCCAGTGCCCCTGGACCAGGTGTTTATGACACTTTCCAGTTTCCAGGATGGATTTCAGAGAGGACACCAGTTCAGCAGTACCAACTGGAGGCCATAAGCCTGCACTTACACTGCATTCTAACAGAAGAGGTTGGACAAAAGAAGTAAAGGAGGAATCTTCTATTCCTGAGATCCTTAAACAAAGCTAGTCCCTCCTGCCTGAAGAGGAGAGGTTGTGTTCTCCAATACTGATCACCAGCTGCAGAACCTTCTACCTACACCTTGCTAGAACAGAACTGACAGCACTAGTGCAAGAACAAACCCACAGTGCTGCCCAGGATTTCAAACAGAGACAGCACTGTCTGTCCTGAAGAAGTTTTAGTTCTAGATGAGTAGCAGATAGGAGAGAAGCAAACAAGAATTAGGGTAAGGTAGAAGCATTAGTAGTAATGATGACCACCAGGCTGAACACATCTCCCATAGATTTTTCTCTAAGTATCATGATAAAATCTCTTTGAGGGGGGTAGGGAGGTAGACACAAAGGGAATGAAGAAAATCAGCTCTGGTAATAGTTAAGGATGCTTCTTTAACGGAAGAAAGATAAGTGGAGGGTTCTGCTATTTGGCTGTGCCCAGTGAGATGCTAACAGCTGTAAATAAGGTGTGATGAAGATCTGAAGAAGAAATCTTCCAGGAAATAGAGGAGTACATTGTCTAGCTTAGATGAAGAAGGGAAGTAGTTCAGTTGTCAGAAACACTGACAAAAGTGACAGCATTGAAAGATACCAGATGACATATAATGAATTTTAGAACTAGGGTTTGGGTTGGGTTGTTTGGGGGATTTTTTTGTTGGTGGTGTTTGTTTGGTCGGGTTTTTTTATTAACACGTTAAATATTTACTCTGAGAAGTCCTTTGACATTTAGAAGGGCCAGGAGAATGAACAGAGGCCTGGAGCACCTCTCCTACAAGGACAGACAGAGAGTTGGGGTTATTCAGTCTGGAGAAGAGAAGGCTCTGAGAAGACCTTCTTGGGGCCTTCCAGTATCTGAAGGGGGCCTACAAGAAAGCTGGGGAGGGACTTTTTAGGAGGTCAGACAGTGATAGAACCAGGGGAAATGGGTGTAAGCTAGAGGAGGGTAGATTTAGATTAGACATTAGGAGGAAGTTCTTCACTGTTAGGGTGGTGAGACACTGGAACAGGTTGCCCAGAGAGGTTGTGGAAGCCTCATCCCTGGAAGCTTTTAAGGCCAGGCTGGATGGGGCTCTAGGCAACCTGATCTAGTGGGAGGTGTCCCTGCCAGGCAGGGCGTTAGCACTAGATGATCTTGAAGGTCCCTTCCAACTCTGGCAATTCTATGAGTCAAGATCAATATACATGAGAATCCAAAAAATGCAATCACAGGAAGACAGATAATTAGTAACTGGTCATTAAAGAACAATTAAAAAGCATGTACAGAACAGGGGAGTGAAAGGCAGGTTTCATAACAGAACACTGAGTTTCAACTTTGCAAAAGCCATGATCCCACAAATGCTTTCTTCAGAAGATGCTTGCAAATATCCAGAGGTTTCTGCCTGGTACATGCTTTTTCCCCAAACTGTAGCCAACAAGGTTTAAAAGTGACCCTAATCTTTCTGGATGTCATCTTATTCCCAGTAACAGGTGGCAACAGCAACCCAAAGTGTTTCCTAGAACCGACAGAGCATGAGGTGTCCAATCTGAAGAAGAGCAATAAAGTCACAGACTCTTAAAGCCAACTAAAATAATTACGAAAAAAATCCCTACAATTTTTGGAAAGACAACAATAAAAGGAGTAAAAAGGCTCATCACTTCATAAGCTCCTTTCAATTTACTTTTTTTTAAAGAGATGCATTAAATCACCATCATTTTTTTTATTCCCAGTATGCAAACTATTACAGGTAACAGACTGTCCAATCTACTGCCATATACAATTGCTAAACAGAAAAGTACTGCTATCCAATACAGCCTATGCTGAAGCCTACTACCTTTGGCATCAAAAGAAGTTCTCTTCCCTTATTTAACAGCTACTGCTAAGCTAAATCTGTGTGTCTGTGGATCCAGAGTTACACACTGTAATCTTAAAGTTCACATTTTTCCTACTAGAAAAATCAATTTATCAATCAGCTATTAAACCCTATTACTTCCCATATGTCTTTTGAGCAGTTAATAGGTGAGCAAAAAAAACATGTTACTCCTAAATATTTCCCTGGACAGGTTCAAGTTGTAAGTTTGAAGTTGTACTTCAAAGTACATTTCACATTATAAGGAATATCTAATCTGCTTCCAGGTTTTCAGATTCAGTGTTCACTCTTCTTTACCTACTTTTTTAGGCCACAAATGGGATGACTTGAAAACTACCAAACACTGCTGGCCTGAGCCAGGTGAATTCCCAGACACCTGCAACTAATTAAGGAACTGATTTTAATTATGCAGGAAGTGAATATGGGACTGAATGCTGGTGAAGCACATGAAATCAGGTGCTTGAGACTTCAATGCCGAGATGTTCTTCTCTTAGAAAGACAGTGTGAGTAATAACTGGGGTGCTACTCAAAAGGTGCAGATAAACTTAAAAGCACAAACATGAGCTCAGGATAAATCTGATTGAGGTTACCAGTACTGCACAGGACTTGGAGACCAAGAAGAAAGAAAAAGCATCAGAGATCTGACAAAACTGGGAAAACACCAACTTGAGTTGCTCACTAGGTGCAGTAAATCTTACTCTAATAGACTTCATCTCCTTTCATAAAATTTATGGTGATTTTGTGTTCTCTACACTGTCTCATTCTGCCTGTGCTGTGGTGATTTACACTATACTTTCAACTGCAAGTATAAAACCTGTGAAGGCCTTGTCCATCCAAACTGAACCCAACTGAACATCTCCCCCACTGTCCCTGAGGAACTACACTGTCACAGCTCCTTTCTAATACATCTGACATGTTAGTAATTCAACGTGATAACCAACAATAATTAGCTTGTAAGCAAGTCCCATACTTCTCACACCTCTCTGGCTGACAGAGCAATGCTCTCCTGTCAGCAAGTTTCTTTCCAGGAGCCCCATCAACATTTTTGTCAGATTTCATCTGAAGACATTTCCATAGAGATTAGTTTAGTTTTATATTTATTTTTAAAGCAGGATCTTCTATCACAACACTATGTGCAACTGCAGGGTAACACCAAGTTTGGAAAGCTTAATATAAATACAGTATATCCTTTGCTGGAAAATTTGGATGAGTTAATATTGAGGAGGCAACCCAGAGGCTTTGACAAGGACAACAGGTCATTAACTGTGTATCATTTAAACACAGTCTTTCTCATGAGATTTTAGTCAACAGCCCTCTCAGAAAAAAGGTTTGATAGATTTGGTTAGTATGTAAAATAAGGTGGAGGATTAGAGAGATTAGTTTACTAAGCAAAACTAAGTTATGGGCAAGAGGAGAAAAGACCATGTCACCCAGAGGATGCCCTTGGTGACTTTTGAGATGCAGCACAAACACAAGGTATCTCAGCAAGACAGAGAAATTCATGTGATGGAACATGAACACAACCAACCATAACACCTGATAGTTCTAAATCTATTCTGCTTAGTACAAACACAGTTTGCAGGTTTGTGCAAAAAGAGCTATCTTCCAAAAACCAGCAAGGAGCAGGCACAGGGGAGTCTCAGATATAAACTGAAACTGCTCTGTTACTTGGAGATCACTCACCCACATTAGCGTCTGCAAAGAATTGGACAGTACTTTCCATATATATTGTAGCCAGTAGCAGATTCAGTATTAAAACCAAACAAACCCAAGAAATTTAAGACTCCCTGAAATCCATCAGCACTATTATTGATGTTCACTAGCCACATTCTGAGCAGTGCTGCAGGCAGGTGGCTGCATCTTAAATGCTTTAACCACAATAATTGATTTTTGCCAAACTGACAAAGTGGTGATGTGCCACATAAGTTGCAAAATCCCTACAAATAAAACCCAACAGAGGTACTCAACTGCTTCCATATATTGTACCCAGTTATTATTCACCAGAGAGGTGCAACAGGCTAAGTGACCAAAGAACTAACTGCATTCCCAGACAGCACTCTCTGCTTTGTGATTCAAAACTGGTATTTAAGGCAGGCATCCTACTCTTCTGCCCATCCATACAACAACAACTCCATGAAACACGTCCAAGAAGACTGGCTGGAAAGAGTTTTCTTTTCCTGCACAAGAAACTAGCCTTGTTGGTAAGCTCTAGGGCTGGATGAAGTGGTAGCACCAGAGAAGCAGGTACCTGGCGATTAGAGCAGTGTTCTGTGAGTGTCACTTGTATTTAATGGGCAACCAGAGAAGCAACTCCTGCCATCTTTCATTTCTACTGACTTCAGGGACTTTTCAAACAGGCTAAATCTAGGCTTAGTCCACAGCTGCATCTTAAGCCTCAAGTGCACTAAGTCAAAAAAGATGACAAATAACCCCTCTGTCCTCTCTGTTGATGTGACACCACAAGCTTGAGGAAGTTTTATTGCAGCTCAAACCCATAGATCTTCAGCTCATGCTCAACTTCTGTGATGGATGTACTTGAAAATATGTGTTCTCCAAATTTTTCTAGAGACAATGACAATGTCAAACCCTCAGGGGTGGGACAGATTATGGTGAGTCCAGCAGAGCCATGTTACATGGATGAAATTGCAAGTCACAGCATCCCCTAAATTATGTGAAGTGGCTGGGGAATGAAGTGACCTGCAGCACCATCCACTCAAACATCCTTTCGGTGCCTTTGGGCTTTCCACTGGTTTTAAGGCTTGCTGCACAGTGTATTACATGTTTTAAATAAATATTAGGACACTGATGAAAGGAAAAATCAATCTCTCATATGGTATAGTTAGAGGCATGGCTACTCATCAGAATTTCAGGTTGGATAAGGTATAATAAAATAAGCAATACAGAATTAGCAAGGGGAAAGAAGTAGATGACCTAAAACTCAGCTTTCATTTTCATCTTCAGTGATTCACCCCTTCATCCTACCTACCTCTTTAATTAAATGTTATCTGTTCAGCACTAACACTGTCTAATCAAAGTTGTTTTGCCTTATCAGTGAAGAAGGAAGGAGGAAGGAGATTTATGGGACAGTCAGGAGAGATTATTTACTTCTGTAGATAAACATGGAATTTAGAAAAGTTAAACCCAGGCAAAGCAATAAATTTCAAATAGGCTATAAATAAGCAGAAGGAAGAGGCTAGGAAGCTTTCTCCTGTTATTGGAAGCCCATGTATGCAGGAGTCTCTTCTGGGGCGCTGTGGATGCCCTGGGGGATGAGCATTGCTGGCTGCAGGGAGGTTGCTTCAGCACAGGATAGTTTGGCCATGCCAGAAATGCAGCTGCTGCCTGTGTGCAGTGCCAAGGGAAACCCTTCCCAAACCCTGCACTGGTGCTTCTGTAGCAGGGCAGGAGATGCAAAAGGGATGAATCATTTATACAGAGCAGACAATATATCACCTGTTGCTGCATAAGGCAGAAGCATGAGTAGATATAAGAATGCAGATATTTCAGGCTGCCATCAACAGGGGTTGATTTACAAGCAACAACTCAGAGGTTAAAAAAAGTAAAATACAATATTATTTATGACTAGCCCCTGAGATGAGAGCAGCTGGACAACTACACAGACACAAAGAATGGAATTAATTATTAAAAGCTAAATAACATTAATTTCTGTTAAGCCTAGTAACTCTTTAAAAAAATATATACACACACACACAAAGTCCTTTTAGGATTCAGCTCTCCAAAACTCTCTGCCATTCCAGAGTCCCTGCCCAGTTCAGCAACATAGCTGCTCAAAGTTTAGAAACCAGCAGAGTTTTCTTATTGTTTTCTCCTTCCTTCACAATTCTCTTTCCATATTTCTACTCAAATAAGTACATCATCTCAAAAACTTTTTTTTCTAAGACTAGCAATGTTAGGTTTACAGCTGCACTTACTGATAGGTGAAGCTGCTCTGCTAGGAGGGTTGGACTTGATGATCTCCATAGGTCCCTTCCAACCCCTAACATTCTGTGATCTTAAAGGTCTTTTCACTAGGTAGCTCCAGGTAGGTACACCAGCACTAAATGATTCTATGAGTAGGTTCCTCAAAAGCTTTGCTGAACCATGCGCAGAGGACCTTCAAATGAGCAGCTTTCAAAGTATGAAGCCTCTCTTTCCATAAAAGAATGTCAAGGTTTACTGCACAACACATAGATATTAGTATAATTTTTTTCTATAATATATTCAATAGAATTTCTAGAATATATTCAATTATTCTTATTTCCCAAAGCACCTTTCCCTACTCTAAGTGAATATACAGTTAAACTTGTTGTATTACTTCACTCTTCCATCATCTCAGAGACTATAAGTGGTTTTAGATAACCCTTTCAGGTGTCTTTTCAAAAAACTAGTTTACATCAAACCCATGCCTGTTTCTGAAAACAAAAAGAGCTTTCTTAAAGCTTCAATAAATATTACATTGAAAAAGCTGCCTTGTTCTTAAAGTCAGACAAAACTCCTGTTTTTCCACTATTTCTATACCCAAGTAGCCTTATGAACTATCATGCCAAAAAACTGCTTAGATTCTTCATACTTCTAAAGGCTTTGGGGTCCAAGCAATTCGAGCCACTTCTCCATGTCTCTGCATATTAGATGTTGCAGAGCATGCAGTAAGACACATCAGAGCGTCTCTGTCTAGCATGCACTACCTGCAAGATTCATCATTCTTACGTAGGTTTCCTTTTCTCCCCTGTGCCCCTGCACACCCCCCGGGAGGACACAGAGAATGCAGGAGCAGGAAAGGAGCCAGCACCAAGCTGAAGGGTATGACGTGGTGCTGAAGAACTAAAAGGTGAAGTCACAGGAGACATGGAGTGCAGCTCCTAGAAGGTGTGACAAACACTTGCTGCTTTCTATTTTCACAGCAATTTAGGACACCCTCTCTCAAACTTTCTCAGGGTTCCCACATTATTTAAAAGGACCCTGCTCCCTTTCAGTACTCACACCTGTTTTCACTTGCTAAGGACCATGAAGAAAGATGATTCAAAAGCTGTTCTGCGTTTTTCATGGCATCAACAGGTAAAGTGGTGATGTAACATGAACACCGAGATAGTTATTTTCAGTATTTCTTTTGTTTTACAACTAATGAATTGCATATTTACCTATAAAATGCCTAACATGTTGTTGCCTTTAAGTGGGGACATTCTCTCTGTCCAATTTCATCCTAGAATTCAACAACTGAGGGCTTAAAGAATACAGCTGCGTAAAATATCAAGTCATGAATAAAACAGTATTTTTACACAAAGGGGGCTTTTATTGGAAAGGGGGTTTTATTTTTCCTTTTTATTCTGCAATGCTTTGGGAGAGCTGTTACAGGAGCTTTCTGCAGGCTCTGGAGTTAACTCCTGTTCTATATACATATACAAATTAAAATTAGCTTTTCAGAAAAAAACCCATATGAAAGTACTCTGGTGAATGAAATAAAGTGTTCCAGTTGAAATGCAAATTTATGATCTAATCACCTCCACATAACCTCATAGTGGTGCTGCTGGTAAAAGGAAAACCTGGCTGGAGCACTACAATTCAGCCCAGAGAACCTGTATCAGCAGAAACAATTCTGGAGAACATAAATTTACAACTAAAGTTAATGACCTTCCTAGAATATATCAAGGAACCAACATAAAGAAAGCAGCAATATATTTTCTGTTATTCCTGGTAGGTTAAGTCTGAATCAATTCTTCACTGATTGCTAGATTCTTCTCCAAAACACTTCACCAAAAAAAAGAGGAAATGAATCTTATAAATAATGGTTTAACTAACTGAGTTGAAGTAAAAATCAGTTCCTCTAGACTACCTGGCAGGTAAGCATAAAAGAAGTACAACACCCAGGACAATTAGTGAAAGGTTCAAAAGTTCATTCCTGCTTAGAAACAGCATTTAATTGTCTCCAAATCTTCGCTTTTCTGGAAGGTTTAAAAACCATTCTTTCGTGGTTTCCCACAAAGGTGCTAAGCCTGCACCTGAGCTCAGCAGGGCTGAGCTGATCACATTCCCCCTTCACTGTGTCCACGTTGGGGGGGAGGTACAACACCCCCCAGGCACCTGCCCAGCTCCTCCTTGCAGGTCTGCCACAGCTCCTGTCCCCATAGAGGGGACTATGGGCCTTCAGGCAGCACTGAAGCTGTTGATGTGTCTCAGGGGTCCCAGCACCCCAGGAGTCCTCAGAGGATCAAGGTGCCCTGACACTGAGTTGCCCTAGAGGTGAGGCTGAGCCACCTCCTCTCTGCTGTCCAAGACATCATAGCTAAAATGAGAAACTATAGGATTTTGATCCTTTCTTTCCCCAGGATCCAGAAAGAAGTAGGTGGGGAAATGGAATGGTAAAAAGGAAAGATGGCTAAGGCATCACCTTGGCCACAGGGCAGCCTGGGTCAGGCTGTTTTAGTCAATCCTTGCATAAATTTCTGTGCCTGCATGAGCTCCCTTCCCTCAGCAATGAATTCCATCATCTACCACTTTCAATAAAGATAATGGAAAAAAAAAAAAGATACTGCTCTATTTGAGCAGAAGACATTTACAGGTTTTCAGATAAGAAAAATCATCCATACACATTTATTATTGCACAGGGTTGCATTCAATAGCCACATTAAAAAGTACCCTAGCAAGATCACAGGTATGATGATAATTTGATTTGAATTTTAATAGTTCTGCAAACACCTAGGAGGGAGCGCTTTAAAAAAGGTGTTTTGCAAACAGAGGCACACAGATGGAGTCTACAAAGTACCACAAAGGCATTCAGGACACATAATACTTCAGACGTCTGAGCATTAGCTTCCATTTCAAAGCAAAAGTTCTGCAAGTAATCTCTTGGAAACATTTGCAAACACCATTGGGCATCTTCCCAAATTCCTTGAAAATTTTGGCCAAGTGTGCTTCTGGCCCAGAACTTTGGTTTGAGCAAAGTATTTCTGGCACCTAAAAAAGCCACTTGACTGCCAAGTGGAATCTACAACCGCATCTACTATCTCCCTCTCATTGATTACTTTAAGCTCTTAAGCATAGCTTTAAAGTTTCAGTGATATTGTTTTCCTTTTGTTGCCCATAGATGTAAAAATAAAGATCTTGAGAGATGAGGCATCCAGACTATAGTAGCAGTTCTGTGTATGACTCAAAGTACATTGAGCATATCTAGATATAACTTTATGGTTTATTTCTTGATGCATGAGTTATTCAAGAAATACAACAATTACAGAATCACAGAATCACTACAGTTGGAAAGGACCCTCAAGATCATCTAGTCCAAC
>VWZX01007400.1:11923-54579 GCA_013399015.1 Galbula dea
GTCACACTATTCCTGATACAAGCCAGGATGCCATTGGCCTTCTTAGCCTCCTGGGCACACTGCTGACTCATGTTCAGCCGGCTGTCAATCAGCATCCCCAGGTCATTCTCTGCTGGGGAGGTCTCCAGCCACTCCTTCCCGAGCCTGTAGCGCTGCTGGGTTTGTTACGACCAAACTGCAGGACTCTACATTTACCCTTATTAAAACTCATCCCATTGGCCTCTGCCCATCAATCCAGCCTGTCTAGGTCCCTCTGCAGAGCCTGCCTACCCTCAAAGCAGATCGACACTCCCACCCAGCTTAGTGTCATCTGCAAACTTACTAAGGGTGCACTCTATCCCCTCATCCAAGTCATCAATAAAGATGTTGAACAGGAGAGGCCCCAACACTGACCCCTGAGGGATACCGCTCATGAATGTGAACCCTACATGGAAATCACATACAAAGTAAGCCACTCTTGCAGTGATGACATTTAAAAGACAGTTACACTCAGACCTGACATGGAGGGGAGAGTAAAACCATAACAATAAAGGCTTGTATTATTTTGAGGGAGAGGAGGCAAAAATGGAAGCACACTGAGCATTTGTCAACACTACTCTCAACAGCACAAAGCTAGATGCTCCCATGTCTGCCCTTCCCATGGCTTGTACCTTAGAGCACCCAGACAGTGAACTCAAGTCAACTGGACAAAAACAGGTAGGGAATCTTCCAAGAGCACACCCAATGCTCTCCATTCCCTAGTAAGTGTTTTCAGCAGCCTAGAGCTAAGTCCAAAGGAAACCCCCACCTTGGCTTGTCCTACATCAAGGACATGGGGCCCTCAGCACCCGATGTTGTGCTGTACAGATCTGCTTCTACTGGGCTGCCCTTTGTGCTAATGCAGGCACTGTCTGAGGTCACTGGCATGGCAAGGGAAGATACTTCACACATTTTAATGGGAAGTCCACTGGTAAAATCATTAAGCTTTATCAGCAATACCCATCAATCCTGTCTTCTGTCTATACCTCCAAAGAAAATTAAGAAGTTAGCTCCAGCAGTCCATTACCAGAGATGATTTCAGATGCCTATCTTTCCTGCTAAAATTAAAAAGCTTTATGCTTAGTCTTAGTTCTATTATTTTCCACCTTAACCATTGTCTCTCTAAACCTGAATTGTTCTCTCTCAGTATCCTAACAGTGGCTCATATTTTCTGCTACACATTTTCTCCTCATGCCCAGGATTTTCTTATCTGGCACTTAAAACTGTTTAACCAATTTAACTACTTTTCATAGTGGTGCCACATCAAGAAACTGAAGAATACTGTTTTCCAGGTTCCTACTGAGAAGATAAAACTCAGCTGTCTCCTAATGCAGAGGTAAAATATGCACTATCATTCAGCTCAGAATGATGCAGAAGAAATTTGTATTTGATGCCCTTCACAAGGTCTGAGAAGTTATGCCCAAGGCCTCCACAAAGTCCAAGATGATACTGTCCAAAGCCTAACACTCACTGCTAGCAACAGCACTTATCCATGGGTCATCAGGAGAAGGAGGCTGCTAGAAAGCCTGCAGTCAACATTGACCATTGGGGACCATGGCAGGGGGGTTGGAACTAGATGATCTTTAAAGTCCCTTCCAAACTGGGCCATTCTATGATTCTATGACCTTCTACAAACTACCTGGCAGGGTAGCATTGTGGCCAGACTACAGGCCTACAGGAGTTAGGGAACTTAAAGACAGCAACTCCTATTTTAGCCCCAATGGTAAGATGGCTTATCTCAAAATGAATTTTTAAATATTGGCAGGGGGTTGGGAGGGGAAACCTACTTAGATAGTAAATCAATCCCTAAAAATCACTGATGAAAAAGAGGGGGTGAGGAAAATGAAGGGCCAGGAAGTTGTTGGGTAGATGATGTTTGCATCCAGCTCCCTTGAGAAGCTGAGGCAATTTTAATAGCAGGCAGTTATTTCAGAAACAGTCATTTTAAAAGGAAATTAGACACCTATAAACTTAGCCTGGACTTATGACAGATGATTTCATTTAACTGGGTCTATGGAACAGTCTCTTACAGGTCTACCTAGTCTGTTATCTTCAGTTTGAAAGACAGTTGTAAATCTACTGCAAAGAGTAACATTGCCATAAGACCTGCCAGATGTTATACCCCTAGGCTCCACAATCCCAATTTAGCAGGTAAACACTTGTAGCCTAATGGTTTGGATAGAAAGAGGCGAAGAGTATCTTTTTTTCTGCAGAGGCTGTCCATTAGAGGTTCCATGATGTTAATCACTAAAGAAACCACATTGATCATGGAATAGAAACTGCTGTGTCCTAGAGGCCAAGAGACTGACCAAGCAAACTTCAGGTGAAAAAAAGGGAAGTGAATGGATGGGAGATTCACCAAGACATCATAAAAATCTCACCTTAAAAACAGAATAAAGACATATAAGCTTCATAAAAGACCAACAATCCTTTGATTTTTCTTTCTTTAAGAGAGAGCTCTCAAAATGTATTTATTCAGTTGTTAAAGTAGGCTTGAGGGTTTCTTTTGCAAAGTGCAATTTGCCACCTTTCAGTTGTTATTCCCCTAAGCCTGGGACCTTCAGAAAACAAAATGCTTTACCTAATGGATAAGAAGGAATGAAGGCAACACAGCCAAACACAAACAGGATTAAAGAAAGCATACATAATTAATAATCAAAAATGACAAATTGTTTCTTAAGCTAATCACACATCTCTCTGGGGCAGAATGACGACAAGATATAGAAATATCAACTCCCAGAAGCTGGAAGGTGTCATTTACAGTAGCAGGGATTAAAATATAGGGGCAGCTAATTCTCGTTAAATTTCCATTTTCATGGGTTGGGTGGGGTTTTTTTACCACTCTTGTATTCAAAGAAAAAAAATCAAGAAAAGAGTTGAAGCAAAAGGGAAATCCTTCACTTTGAAAGATGACTGCTGGCTCTGCTTACTTTGAATTGCTGAACTGCTCAACTGATCTATTCCACAAAAAGATGCTGAATAAGAAGCCAAGAGATTTCTTTCCTGCTTGCTTACATAGTCTACAGCCATGCCATGCAGATTTTTATTCTCTAATTCTGCCTCCAGATTTTCTTTTTTTTTTTTTTTCTTTCTACCTACAAAAACTCCTGTGAGAAGGGTTGTGCCCTGACAGGATAAGAAAACAGCCTGGAAGCATAACCAAAATAACCTGCAACAGCCCTTGGGGGCTATTTTGGAGAGGGTGGGAGGGAACACCAGAAAGCATGTGCTCCTCCTACCTTCTGCAGAAGTTCTTAGCTTGCAAAACTGCATTTCTAAACTACAGACACTCTCCTCAGTGTTAGTACATCAGACATGCAGATACATTTTGACAATGAGTAAGTTGGCAATATTTAATAACTTTACATCCCATTTGTTGTTTTCCAAACTACACTACCTGATTGTGAACTGGTTGAAGGACAGAAGTCAGAGAGTTGTGGTCAATGGGATGGAGTCTACTTGGAAGCCTGTGTCTAGTGGAGTCCCTCAGGGGTCAGTACTGGGACCAGTACTTTCCAATCTATTCATTAATGACCTGGATGAGGGAAGAGAGTGTGCCCTCAGCAAGTTTGCTGATGACACTAAACTGGGTGGAGTGGTTGACACACAGGAGGGTTGTGCTGCCATTCAGTGAGACTTAGACAGGCTGGAGAGTTGGGCAGGGAGAAATTGAATGAGATTCAATAAGGCCAAGTGTTGAGTCTTGCACCTGGGAAAGACCAACCCCATGTATGAGTATAGGTTGTGTGCTGAGCTGTTGGAGAGCAGTGAAGGGGAAAGGGATCTGGGGGTCCTGGTGGATGGAAGGATGACCATGAGCCAGCAGTGTGCTCTTGNAATATGTGAAGGGTGTTTGTCAGGAGGATGGGGTCAGGCTCTACTCAGTGAAGCCCAGTGACAGGACAAGAGGCAATGGCTGTAAGCTGAAGCATAGGAGATTCCGTGTGAATACACACAAGTTTTTTCCCAGTTCAGGTGCCAGAGCACTGGAACAGACTGCCCAGAGAGGTTGTGGAGTCTCCTTCTGTGGAGATATTCAAAACCCATCTGGACACGCTTCTGTGTGACCTGGTCTAGGGAATCCTGCTGTAGCAGGGGGGTTGGGCTAGATGATCTTCCGAGGTCCCTTCCAACTCCTAATATTCTGTGATTCTGTGACACACACTCCTCCAGTGCCAGTGGCATCCTAGTTCAACTTCTCAGGTCCTCTGTGTTCTTCAGGAACAATCATGTAATTCTTCCCACCACCAGTGCCTCCCTACCTTTACACACCAGCAAACTGTGGTAGCCTTTATCACCCAAGAAGAGTTTCTAAAATGAAATAGATCAAATAAAAACACCAAGCTCTGCCCTCAACTACTCCTCACAAACAGCTCTTCACCACCTCTCTCTGCTCTCACAGGTTCCCATCACTGAAAACCTCAGCTCAAGACATTGCACTACTTTTGGTAGAGGCTGGGTTTTGAAAATTTCTTTCACTTGTTATTTCTTTCTCCATTTATCTCCTTACCTTTAATCTCTTTTCCACCAGCATTTGCCTCACAGCATTATTTCATAACATTGAGATCAAACCCGAAAGGTCTACAGAAGGTTGTATCACTCCCCGGTTTTCCACCCCTCCTGTAAGCAAGGACACTGCATCTGCTGGTTCTGGGTTGTATTCCCAGGCTAAGTTAGCTGGATCTGGCATGGGAAATAGCTCTGATGCCAGCAGAGAGCAACCCAAGAGAGGAATACTGGGGGATGGGTTATGTGCCAACTGCTGCTGCAGAGCCAGTAGGCACCAATGCACATCTCTCCCTGGGTCTGCTCAGTCCTGGAAGCTTTGACTCTTGCAGCTAACACACTGCTAAGGAGATAGCCTAAAAACACAGCCTGCCCTTTCCTTGACTTCTGTGGGCATGACAATAGCAAATATCTAAGGCTCCTGAACAGAAACTGGGTGGACCCTGGGGAAGTTCTGTTGCAAGGCTGAGTCACCACCACACAACTGTGACATTCCCAATAAGCTAGACAGAAACATTCAGAATCAAGTCATGAGTCCAACATTCACCCTAAGCAAATCAAATCAAGACTTCTGCGGAACAAGATAACCTTTACTTTTATGACACCATTACTACTCACAAAAGGAAGATCTCACTTTAAAGAAGTATTTCCAAGTTTCCTGGCACACCTAGAGCCTTTTCTATGGCAGTCACTTGTGGCCTGAAAGGAGAGTAGAGGACTCATTCATCTTTATTTCTATAAACATAAAGATCTATTCTTTTGGAAAGATCTAAGAGTTAGCTAGACAGTGAGGTAAATGTTTCATTATTAAAACTGATTTACCTCACATTGCCCATGAGGGCTAAGGGGAGTTTAAACTCCTACCTTGCAAAGTAAAATATCCTCAGCACAGAAGTTGCTTTTCTTCAGTGAAATATTTATGCTTGAAAAAAAAAAAAACAACTCTGCCCATTTTACTTAACATCACAGTTTCCAAAATTAAACCCCACTGTGCAGTCTGGACCCAGCAGCCCAGGACTAATGGTAGTTCAGTAGGTTGGAAATACATGTCCCCACAGGAGAAATCCCAAGGCAGTAAATGGAAGTCAAGATACTTCTATGATGCTAGTTTGGAAATGTTTATGAGCACAGGAAAAGTTGCCCACACTCCAGCTAAACATTTCTTTCTTTCCCTCCTCCCCTTAGTGAATCAATTGATATAATCACAGAATTTCTGATCTGAAGCATAATCAACAGAAAGTGAATTTAACAACAACGAGATCTTTTGTTGCTGTGCAGGCCATCATCTCCACATACAGGCTGAGTAACCTGGAATGCACATGGATGCCTAACAATGGTAGATAGGATTTGTATCAATATATGCCCAAGTAGCTTGCAGCAGAGAATAAGCCTACAGAAATCACTACAGCCTAGGAAAACTTTTGGGTCAAGCAGACAGTATTTGCATTAGGGGCACAATAATTCCAGGTACAATCAAAGTTACAGAGGAAACTGCAGACAGGACAAAAATGTCCTGCAGTTTAAAAATGCTTTATAACAGAATCATAATGGATAAAAAAAGAGGATGTGTTATTCTCTTCTCTCTCTTTGAGGTTATAATAAAGAAGTAAAATACAAAAAACCCATTGGGATACTCTGCACATTTCAAATTATTCTACTTCAAGTCACAATGTGTACTACAGAGCTGCTTAGCTTGATAAAGGTGAAATCTTGTCTCTAAAACTCTGCATGTTCTTCAGACTCAATCTTACTTTAAAGTAATAGTCTGAAACTTAATCTCTGAATTCAGTCATGTAGAAAATAAGTTTGGACTACTAAAATTAGCAGCATGTCTTCCCAAAGGTTAATATTTTAAAGTATTTTAACAGTTCTGGTATTGCATCTCAATGGAGAGCTCAAAAATATTGCCCAATGCTGTTTGCTAATATGAAACTACAACTCCATTTTTACCCATAAAAAAGGCAAAAGGTTCATGTTTTAATACATTAGCCTAGACAACAGGAAGACTATGGATCTTTTTCCTTCCTTTAACCATAAGCTAAATCATATGTAATGAGTGATTACTGTCCCTGAATGGGCTCAAGTGACACTAAACAAAACAAATAATCTAATTTTTTTTCTTCTCCCAAAAATAACTTAAAAATATAAAAAACCCACTGCTTGTATCTTAGTTTTTTCCTGAGGAAAGTTCTTCTTCCCAGCCACTTATAAAACAATTATGAGATCAGCCTAAAGATTATATAAAGCAACACTGTAAATTAAAAATCTAAAGCACTATAATTGAGCTTAGAAGCTTATCACTCATCCTTGCCATTGGGAAAAATACGTGAAATATCAGATGGTGGTTTGGTTCTTCTCCAGGAGGACACTAGCTGTCAAGCTTGAAAAACCTGTTAACCATTTTCTCTTTAAAACTGAAAGCATCTTATTCACATGCCTGCTACTTTAAAGAAAAAGAAAGCAGACATAATAGAATGAAGATGTCACCATCAAAACAAAGGAAATACCGGAAATCATAGAATCATAGAATGTTAGGGGTTGGAAGGGACCTAGATCATCTAGTCCAACCCCCCTTCCAGAGCAGGATTCCCTAGATAAGGTCACACAGGCATAAGTCCACGTGGGTTTTGAGTGTCTCCAGAGAAGGAGACTCCACAACCCCCCTGGGCAGCCTCTTCCAGTGTTCTGGCACCTGAACTGCGAAAAAGCTTTTCCTTATGTTTGCACTAAACCTCCTCTGCTCCAACTTGGTCCTATGGCCTCTTGGTTCTTACATTGGGCAACACTGAGAAGAGCCTGGCTCCATCCTCCTGACACTGGCCCTTAACATATTTGTAGACATTGATGAGGTCCCCCCTCAGTCTCCTCTTCTCCAGGCTAAAGAGACCCAGCTCTCTCAGCCTGTGCTCATAGGGTGGATGCTCCAGTCCCTTGATCATCTTGGTGGCCCTGTGCTGGACTCTATCCAGTAGTTCCCTGTCCTCTTGACCTGGGGAGCCTAGAACTGGACACAGTACTCCAGGTGGGGCCTCACCAATGCAGAGTGGAGGGGGAGGAGAACCTCCCTTGACCTGCTGGCCACGCTCTTCTTAATGCATCCTAGGATGCCATTGGCCTTCTTGGCCATGAGGGCACATTGCTGGCTCATGGTCAGCCTCTTGTCCACCAGAACCCATAGGTCTTTTTCCCCAGAGCTGCTCTCCAACAGATCAGCCCCAGCCTGTACTGATCCATGGGGTTATTCTTCCCCAGATACATGACTTCACACTTGCTTTTGTTAAATCACATTCAATTTCTCCCTGCCCAGCTCTCCAGCCTGTCTAGGTCACACTGGATGGCAGCACAGCCTTCTGGTGTGTCAGTCACTCCTCCCACTTTAGTGTCAGCAGCAAACTTGCTGAGGGTCCACTTTAACCCTTTGCCCAGGTCACTGATGAATATATTAAATAGTATTGGACCCAGTACTGACCCTTGGGGGACACCAAAGTGGCCTATGCAGGAGCAGTACCTCCCTGATTATGCCTAACCTTGCGTGAGAGGCTTAGAAGAAGCTCACTTCCAGCCACACAGCTCCTCCTTGAGCAGCAGCTAATGAAGCAGAAGGCTGAAGGCTAATGAAACACAGACACTACCCAGACCTGTGGGAACTGACCCTGCAATCCAGGGGAAACTGAGTCCAAGTAAAAATTGCAAGATTAAGTCAGTTACTTTCACAACAATACCATGTCTTTGGAGAAGACCAGAACAGAGTTTTATCTCAACGACTGAAACAAATCAGCATAAATCTCTGCCCAGAAGAAAAACAATTATTTATGCTACATGCTATTGAACTAATTTGCATTTTTTATGATACCTGCACTCATTATAGCAGAAGTTGCTTACAATTGTAAATATTACCAAAAGGTGGCATTTGTAATATCCCAGACTAGCACAACTTCATCAAAAGCTTTACATAGTCAAAAACTTTTTATATAAATAGATTTCTTCCAATTACTTTTTTTTTTACTGCTTTTGTATTTCAACTGACTTGGCTGAGTTGTCTCCCCACATACAGCAGATAAATGGATTCAGAGCATAACTGTAAACCTTTAAAGACATAAGGGTGTATGAATCAACTAGAGAAAAGCAAATGCACAAAATAATAATAATAAATGAAGAAAAAGGTCATAAAACTACTGACAGGCAATACGTAGCTAGGAAGAGGAGCCAATAAGTGGTTCAATAAGTGACAGAAGACTTTAGGACAGAAAAATAAGTCATGTAGTAGAATCAGAGAATCTTTCTGGTTGGAAAAGACCTCTGAAATCATCAGGTCCAACCATCCACCTAACAGTGGGTCACCACTCAACCATGGCCCCAAGCACCACATCTACATGTCTTTTCTCTTTGCAGTTTCAAAAGGTGTCTTTTTTACTCCTGCACTATATTCCATTATTTTCTTAAAGGCTAATTCAATTAAATAAAAAACTAACTCAAAGGTACAAACTTCAACATTTTTCTTGCTCTCAGTTAAATGCAAAAACTTTTCCTTTTGAGCTCAGGCTAAGAGTATAGTAAACAAAACTAACAATGTCTAGAAGCCTAAGTTAATACCCATTAAATTTTTATTGTGGTTTGGCTTATTACACAATTATTATGGCACTGCAAGCAAGACCTGCTGTGAATGAGTGGAGAAAAAGGAGAAGAAAACAGTTCCAAGGCTTAATATATGCAGAGCCCTGTGCATATGATACCTGTTAGAGTAACACCCTCCAGAGAGATGCAAATCAGTGCTCTCTCTGATGAAGGAAGCAAGCACACATGTTCAGAGACTTCCCCAAAGGCACAAAATTCTGCAGGGCAAAAGCAAACTAGAAAGCACTGCAATAGCTTTCCCAGCATTATACTCAGATCTGGAGATGACAACATCTCTTCCCCGCATTTCCCCCCATACCTCATTAGAAATTCTGTGTAGCATATCCCCACTCCATCTGCAAAAATTGTATCACAAAGATAAAAGCCAATTGTTCTAAAAAAAGATGTGGACAGGCTGGAGAAGGCCCAGAGAAAGGCCACAGAGATGATCAGGAGACTAGGAACCTGCCATATGAGGAAACAGAGAACTAGGTTTGCTCAGCCTTGAGAAAAGAAGGCTTAGGGGAGACCTTGTGATCATGTTCCAGTAAGTATCCAAAGTGTGACTACAAAAAAGATGGAGGCTGCCTTTGTACAAGGAGTCACATGGAAAAGACAAGAGGTAATGAACACAAGTTACTCCTGGGGAGATTCCATTTGGACACATGAGGACAATCAACCAATCAGCCACTGGAATTATCTCCCCAGGGAAGTGTGGGCTTCCCCAACATTGGTCACTTAAGATGCCCAGAATCACAGGATGTTAGGAGTTGGAAGGGACCTCTGGAGATCACCTAGTCTAAGCACCCTCTCAGAGAAGCCTCACCTACAGCAGGTTGCACAGTATGGCATCCAAGTGGGTTTGGAGTGTCTCCAGAGATGGAGACTCCAACCACCTCTCTGGGCAGCCTGGGCCAGTGCCCTACTACCCTCAAAGGAAAGAAGTTCCTCCTTATGATTAGATGGAACTTCCTATAGTGAAGTTTATGCCTGTTCCCTCTTGTGTTGTCCCTGGGCACCACGGAACAAAGCCTGGCCCCATCCTCCTGACCCCCACCCATTCAGTATTGAGAAGCATTGAGAAGATCTCCCCTCAGCCTACTCTTCTCCAGGCTACCCAGCCCCAGCTCTCTCAGCCTTTCCCCAAATGAGACATGTTCAAGTCCCCTAATCAGTTTTGTAGCCCTGGCTGCACATTGTGCTAAGTTATCTTGCCCTAGTCCATGCTTTTCCCAAAAAAAGGCTGTACCAGATGAAACTTGAGGTCCCTTCCAATGTACAATTCTACGATCAAAGCCACCTCCAGAGATGACCTCAGGTTCTGGACAGGTACCTGCCAAAAGGATAGCATTGAAGCCATGTTTCAGTAGGCCTGGCACCAGCTTTCAACGGTAACACCCTTAAAAGACTGGAGGTTACTCAAAATCAAAACTACATTTGCTACAAATCTTTTTGGTTTATTTTTTTTTTGTTAGGGAGCCATTTTCCACTTATGACAAGTTATGAATTAGATGATACTTTAAATCCCCCAGTCTTCTCTGTCAATACCACATTTTTGTTGTCAGCTGCTTATGCTGACTAACATATTTCACACAGGCTGTAGTAAGAATCAGGCTGAAATTCCCACCAAGTTTTGGATAAGAAAGCCCCCCAATTATTTTTTGACAGTCTTGTGCCAGTCAAGATTTTAAACATGTTTTTTATCTATGCAAATGAAGTGTCAACCGTTAATCATAACAACTCCTCTTAATAGAACAATACAGCATTAATCAGGAAAGAGCAATACTAAATTCCTCATAGACAATTGTGCTAAGTTGTATTCTCTGAGGAAATTTAAAATGGAGCTAAATGGGTATTTTAAGTATTTTTGGAGGCAAAGATGTATTTGCCATAACTCATGTTTTCCAGTCATTCCAAGATTCCCAGCTTTTTGTGTCTCACTACCTCAAAGTCAGTCAGCTTCTAACTCTCAGACATAAGTTTCTATTAAAGATTTACACACGAAGCAGCTCTAGACTCTTCCTAATTGGTATGATCCAGTGTGCATGTCTTTCCAACTCAAAATACATAACCAAAAATCACAGGCTTTTACAGAGCCAAAAATGATTTAAAGTGATTAAATTATTTTTTCCTTTTAATATCAAGCTGTCTTTAGAATTAGACTCTTCTTTTTTTCCCCAAGGCCTGATCCAAAGTTCAGTGAATTCAACAGAAAGACTCATCAGCTTCAATAGCATGGGAGTAGGCTTATAACACACCATCTGCCAAGTATGAAAGTATCCATCTGTCACTGATCCATATCTTGTTATTCTGGGCATTACAACAAGGGATTAGTTTTCTAAGAGATGAAGCTTTCCAAAGGACTTGCTGGAGGAATTTATGAAGAAGGTTTTATAAACATGTAAGTACACCAGAGGCATACAGCACCCAAGTCAGCAGTGTTCACCTACTACTTTTTAGTTGCCAATAGAGTTAGAGCTGGTGGATATTTAGAGCTAGGGAGAACCAAGCAAAAGGCTATGTGACCTTCATGCACAGGGCACTCAGCAGCAGAGCAGTGGGACAATGGGCAGGGTCCCGTTGCTAGTAGTGTTGATAGCATCAGTCTCACAGGGATTTCAACATTGCTCTGTCATCCTATTGAACTATTTGCCCTCATTTTGCCTGAGAAGCAGGGAACAACGTTTTCCCAGATTACAGCAGAGAAACATGATGGTACAAGTCACTTTTAAAAGTATGCTAACTGAAGTATAAAAGTCCTCCGGCAATTAATGATCTTGCTTGTTTAGTTAATTACCCTTTTCAACGTTTCCCTGCATTTTGGCAAACAGGCACAGCCCTCCAAACAAGAGAACAGGAGGGGGGTGTTGATCTGAAGATCCCTCACCATCTCCTCTTTCTTCAAGATGAATCACTTGCATTGGAGAGTGTGATGGAAATTCACTTCACAAACCCATGGGTTTTGTTCACAGGTTGAGATAAGCAGAGTCAAGATAACATTGCTCTGAATCATGATGAGTGGGTTCCTGTATTCAGGCACTTAGCTGATCCACATTAAGCCCCAAGAAGTTAACCTGTCAGCTTCTTGCCCCACAAACCCACTGCCTCTCGTCCTTCTCTCCAAACAGCCCCTACAGCAAGCCCTGCCCCATAGCCTCCTCCTACAGGTGCCAGGAGCTGTTTGCCAGCAGCCTACCTGCACACAGCCTTTTCCCCAGTGCCTCCCAATAGCTACCTCTGCCTCCCCTTTCCCCCCTCTCAGTCCTTCCCCCTTTACACATGCTCCCCTCCCCACACCTCCAACAAGCTCTCATCCTGGCTCCCCTCTGTGGTCCTTTCTCCTGTTACCCCAGTGACTCAAACCCCCCGAATCCCCACTCATTGTTTATTCCCTGGGTACAATCCTACTTAACCTCTGCTAAATGCCAGCTTCTGCTCCCTGAACAATGCATGTGCAAAACCTAAAACTCTCCTAGCATACGCAGCCATCATAGTCAGGAGGGCAATTAAAAAGTATATCTGATTAAAACAGCCTTCAAAGTAATAAGAGTTTGCCTAGAGATGGTGATCACAATAGTGCATTAACTTGTCTTTGGCACCTCAAAATATTTTTGGAGCTTGTTTTCAGTGATTTGAAAGAGTGGCAAAGCTTAGCTGTTCACACATCATCCCTTGAACCAATGGACATGAATTCATATTTAGAGTCACATCTTCTCCAGACCCAAATACAGGTGGAAATACTGTTACAATTAAATCCATTTCAGGTTAGATCTTAGGCAAAGGTTCTTCAGCCAGAGAGTGGTGGAGCATTGGAACAGGCTCCCCAGGGATGCAGTCATTGCACCAACTCTCCTGGAATTCCAGAAGCATCTGGACAATGCTCTTAGACACATGGGGTGACTTTGGGGTTGTCCTTTGCATAGACAGGAGTTGGACTGGATGATCCTTGTGGGTCCCTTCCAACTCAGGAGATTGTGTGCCTCTATACATTAGAGTGTCTTCTCAAAGGCTACTTATCTAACACCTAGGAGCTCAGCATATCCAAAAAAGTGACTTCAAACTGATGAAGCTGACCAAAATGTTACCTTGCTCTACATCAATGTTGTTTAGTGTTAGGACAAAGAGCACCAATTTAGATCTAGTCTGTTGCAGACAACTGGAGTATTTAAGTTACTAGCATACAACCTTTCAATGTGTACTAACTTAAAATAGCCAAAAAAATGGAAAAAAAATCTGGATATTTGTCATTTTATCAACTAAGAGCTAAGCTGCTGAGAACACCCTGCAACTTTTTCAACAGCACCACAGACAGAAAATCCAGAGCACTACAAACCTGTCCTTGTCATACTGCAGATGGCAGAGCAGCAATGAAGAAGGAACTCAATTGCCTAAGGAGGAATTTATGCACTGAGCAGGTCACCTTACAGAGCAGAAGCAAAATTAAGAAGTTATCCCAGCACTCCACAACACTGCCCAGAAAATTCTCAGTGTATTTTCCTAACTGTACTACTGATCCATGGAAAAGAAGCCATCTTCAGGCAACTGTCCCTAGAAAATTGGAAGCTACATGTGCTGTTTCCACATCACACTCCCCTTCTTTCCTCCTTCATCCAGAAGCAGAGATTTTTGTTGCTGCTATGAGGATAAGGCAATTTGATCCCCATGGGTCATATTTAAGCTCCCTGGAATAAGAGTGACTACTCTCATTAGTAGTTACAGGGGTGGGGTTCTCCCCACTTCATTTCTCAGTGGAGTGAAGGGTTTTACAGAAAGCCCAAAGAAACTTCTATATTCATTTCTTGGCCTACAATTGGATTAATACTTTCCTCGTTTGGTTGTTTTTAACATGCAGTCAGCTTGACTGTAGTTATTCTCATTTAGAATAGACATTACCACCTATTCTCCTGAAAACTTCTGTCTCTTCTTACAGGAACATTCACTTGAATATTGAACCTTTGGAGTTCAGAAGAGGAGGATGGAGCTGGTTGTGCAGTTTTGGGATGTCATCACAGGAGACTACTTAGGACTAGACCAAAAAAGACTAGGAAACTGAACACAAAGCTCAGGATCAGTTGGAATCCTACAGCTTACCTCCTGATAAGGAGAACATTTTATTTAATAACAAACTCAAATTTTAAGAACTTACAGTCCCTCAAAGGAAAGTTTGACAGCCTTTGCTTTTCTCATGTTTTCATTTTCCCAGAATCAAAACATTTTGAAATTTAATCACCACTGAATAATTGGCCTTACTGAAATAACAGTCCCAAATGCTGACAACATTTCACCATTGATGTTAGGGTTCCTACAGACAACAGCACCAGACTGGATCTCTGCTACTAGGTCAGAAGCACCATTCTATTATGGAACTACTTGCCACTGTTTAATAATTGCAGCTGTCTTACATTTAGTTACAATGGGTGGCAGTGACCTGACTTTCATTGTTCAAACAGTCCCATGGATATCCACTCAACAGTACATGACAGACACTGAAAAATGAGTGCTTGTTTGTGTTTCCCAGAAGGGCTGGTGCAGAACTGATCCAAACTTATCAATTTGGCTGTGTAACTTCATTAATATTATGTTGCATGGAATCATCTGGGGTTCTTTCTATTTTGTTGGGTTTGGGGGATTTTTGGTTTGTGGGTGTTTTGGGTTGGTTTTCTTCCCAGAAGCAAACCTTACCAGAACTATAATTATTATTCATATGGAAGTTCTGGTTCAGGACTCACTATGCTAGGCTTTCACAAAACACTGATGAAAGATGGTTCTGGATCACAGAATTTACAGTCTACAAGACAGATGAAAGATGAATATAAAGAAGCTCACATTGAGAAACATGAGTGCTCAGCCTGCCACAGAAACTGTCTAAGCACATTGATTACTGAAGAGGTTAGACCAGTCCCTCCACTCATTTCACTTCAAGTTTAAGTGAGAGCACTGGCAAGTGCTTTTTCACATGGAAAGCACATTCCTTAACTGCACCTAAGATCCTCTCCTCTTCCACAAAACTCCTCAAATTCAGTAGCTTAAGCTTCTAATTAGCCTTCAGAAAAAAATATTGCAACCACTTCCTAGCTCATTTAAATCTGAATTGGTGATAGAGGAGAAAAAAAAGTGATAAGTTGTTACAGCACTTATATGACAAATTATCTAGAAACACTGGAGGGTTTTTTCCCTCTGAACCCTTATCCGTTCTAACCTCCCAACAGAACTTTCCACATGCAGTTGTTACAGGATGAGTGCCTTGATTGTGTGTTTCATCTTGTTTTGTCTTGACAGTTTGTTAATTTTATAAATGGAAAGTAACACTGCTAATTAATTTGTGTCATTGTTTTCTACTGTTTCTACTCAGATCCAGTACAAAAACAACCTAGGAAAAATCAAAACTTCAGATGGTTATGAAATGCATTTATTTTTCCTGGCCTCATTCTCTGTAGTATCAGATAAAACTCTAGTAAACCTAAGGGAGGTAATTATGTCACTGAAGTTACATACTAAGCCTTTACTGCTAGTATAAAGTCACCCCAGGAAGGGACAGAAAATAAACAGGGACTCATGATTGTACTCTTTTCACCTTTTTGTTGCAGAAGCTTCTCAGCAATGGGCTATGCACCTTACTATTTAATTAAGTTATGAAATCAATATTAAGCTACAGATTGATTTCAGTATTATTGAGCTCTTTTATTCCTTCAGCATTTTTAAGTTCAGCATTTAGATGACAGGTCTGCCTAGCTGGTATTGTTCCAGAGCAGTTCCTGCCCCAGGGTTTCGAAACCAGGGGTATGAGCAACGTATCACTGCTCAGGTCCCTCTTGAAGATGAGCATGTTCTACCAGGAATTAAATGTCTCTCCTTGACACATCAGCTTCATCATTTTTCAGGACAGCTGAATTTCATTGAATCACAGAATCATTAAAGTTGGAAGAGACCTCATCATGTCCAACAACCATCAGCTTATCACCACCACATCCCTAAACACCATAGGCACCTTTAGTCCCCAAACTCTTCTCCAGGAGAACAGACACTACACAACCTATGTTTTTATTACGACACACATCAACCCTACTTTCCCCCCCCCTTAATATTTAGTTCATTGCCTTGCTTTACTTCTCTTTCAGCAATATTCTTTACCAGATACCCTGAACTCTGTATTCCAAACTCAGACACCTAAAACTTGTAGGAAAGGATTACAAAAGAACTAGACCTAGAAGGCAGCGTAATTTAGGCACAAATGAGGAGTTAAATGTGAAAAAAGACTCCAAGTAAAAATGCAGTAAAAGGTCACTACTAAAACTCCACACTGGCTAGCTCAGATCAATCTATTAAAATAGTAAGGATTTTTGTTCAGATCAGGTCTTTAAAGTTTTGCTTAAACCTAGGTAAAGGTGACAGTGAGGCATCTTCATGACTGCCTTCTCAGAAACAACTCTTGCAAATCGCTTTGAGGAAAAGAAAGGTCTCCATTACTGCAGGCTGCTTCAAAATATGCTTTTTTAGAGTACCATTTCCAACCATACTACTTAAACTTCTGATAATAAACCCAAATATATGCTACTAAAAATAGAACACTTTCATAATTGACACTTAATGAAGCCTTTCATACATAATTTAAACTAGTCAAGAGAGAAGCTACATCCACATTCAAAGATTTCTGCCTCTCATTGGAAATCAAGGGGAGAAAAAACCTCACACTCCCAAACAACTCACATTTCAGACAAAAGCATAATCCTGGTACATAATCTTGCTAGTAACATGGTCTGTCTTTGCTGCCCTGGTGGCAGAAGCCATCACAGGTAGCCCATAACATCCAAAAATCACATCTGAAGTCATAACTGAAGTTACATATTAAGCCTTCACTGCTAGCATACAGTCACCCTAGGAAGAGACAGAACACAAAACAGGGAGAAAGAAGAAATAAATGTCTGTCTCCTTTCAAACACAGCAATATAATTAAAGAATATGTTTAGGGCCATAATCTAAGGTGCCCTTAACCATTTCAGAACTCCTTTTCAATGGAAACAGGAAAATAAAAGTGTTTAACTTAAAAATGGACAATTAAGAGTTTGTATTCTCAGTAGTTTCTTCATTTCTCTCACACAAGGCAGTCACCTCTTCAAACCAGTGTATTTTCCATTAATAATGTCAGGCTGAAAATACTCAGGACTTTCAGACAGGAAAGCAGCAGCATTCTGGCACACACAAAAAAATCCCTGTTCATGTTTATTTCAGTAAGGAAAAGTATTCACATTTCACCTGGGTTTTTTCCCCAGTGGAAACCAAAAAGTATACTTTGGTAAGCTTAGAGAGGAAAAAAGGTTTCTTGTCCTTGGTCCCTGCTACCCCTTCTACTGAATGCCAGTGTTGAGATACCCAGTGTTGAGATGCTTATGGAAAATGTGATTTTTAACATTTAAAGACTGCTAACCCACCTTGCAGTAGTAGACTTCTGTGGTCATTTACAACCTGGATATGGTCATGAAGATTCTAGGACATACAGACACACAGCTATAGGTTTATTGAGGAAATTCCTGCTTTAATAAACTGAATGCACAACAAACCTCTTCATCACTCCTCTGTACATCAGATACCTTGTTGCAGGCACAGTTGCTTAGCTACAAAGTCATCTGGGTAAGTGAATAAATCAAATTATCAATAACATACACAATTGCATCCTATTATTTAAACAGTCAATTCAAGTAATTTTTAGATTAGCTAAAAAATAGACATTTAAACTTGCTGGGTAATATGAGAAACCAAATCACTTAATTAAATGAGCATTAGTAGATATGTTAAGATTTGTTCATTGCAGATACAGTGGAAACATCATTGTTCTCCTTACAACAATAATTGCAGGAACTACTCCTGTAAAGTGTCTCTCCAACCACTGAGGTAAACACTCAACCAACTGCTTCATAAATGGTTATTCTTAACACCAGGTAGACCCTCAAGCAACCAACTCTCCATGTGACCCTCAGAAAAGCACTCTGTGCTTGCACTGCTTTCACCGCATTTGTCAACATGTGAGCATGAAGTGATGGGGATAGTTCAGCTTAGAGGAGAGATGATTAGGAAGAGAGAGAACAGAGGTGCACAAAAGAACATATGGTAGAGAAAACACAAACTAGGCATTTCTAATTGCTGTGCCTCCTAATGCAAGAGCAAAGGTCAATCAATGAAACTGAAAAGCAGACATTTTGAAGTCATGAAGGAAATTTTTCCTTCACACAAGCTATAATTAAACCATAAAAATCACTTCCACCAAAGAGAAAGCCTCACAGCTTATTAGGAAAAAAGCAAATGGTTAATGAGGATATCTATTTGTATTTAACATCCTGTTAGATAAAATAAATTGATCATTAGTTGGTAGGAGCTATAATGGGTGTCTAAAGAAAGCAATTTTTAATGAGAGCAACTTATTCCATCCTCATCAAGCAAAGTAATTATTCCTTTCCTCTTGGTGCCCTCTTCAAGCTTTACCATTGACAAAGGGCTAGTTGAATACATAGGCAATTAGTCTAAGCTGATATAACATTCTGAAGTACACAGACCTCTAGAAATGATCAATTCAGTCATTGGTATCACACTGATTTACTTAGTGAGATCTAAAAAGAGTCACTCTGGGGACTTCATAACCTGTAACAGTAATGACAGCTACTGTCCTTTTAGAAAGCATCTTGAAATCCAAAGATAAATTAAGCACAAAACTTATTTACTTTGTATCTTTTCTTACTATTTGTTTTCTATTTCTTCTTAATTGTTTTGGGTTGGGTTTTTCAGTTTGGTTTTTGTGTGTTTTTGTTGTTTGGTTTGGGGTTCTTTAACCTTTCTGTTTCTGTAGTGCATTGCTGATAACAAACTGACATGGCTGATCAAAAATCCAACAAGCCAAGAAACTTAACTGTCACATGCAGCAGAGTAAGAAAGAATAGGCTGAGGTTGGGAAAGCTAGGGGCAGTCTTGGCTGCAGCAACCATGACATGATGGTATTCATAAGCCTGGGAGAAATCCACATGGTAAAAAAACAGGACTACAACACTGGGCTTAAGAAGGGCAGGATTTGGCTCACCCAGGAATTTGCTCTAAGGAATCCTACAGAGCCATGAGAAGAGAGGTCCAGGACCAGTTGATTTCAAGGATTATCTCCAAGTTCAAGAACCGTCCATCTCAACAAGCAGGAATATAAGCAAAAGACAATAATCATTATGCAGACAGCTCCTGACAAATACATGAGGCTGGATGGGGCTCTGGGCAACCTGATCTAGTGGAAGGTGTACCTGCCAGGCAGGGGGGCTGGAACCAGATGATCTCTAAAGTTTCTTCCAACTCTGGCGATTCTATGATTCCATGATTCTATGACCCACAGAGGTAGCCTCTTACCTCCAGCCTGTGCTTCCAAATTAATTAACACAGAGCACATGGGGCCTTTCAAAACACAATGCTAGGACTTGCTGCTTGCTGAAAAGAGAGAAAAGCATGAAGGCAATGACAGCTAAAGATACAACTAGGGCCTCAAACCAGAAGAATGCTTCGGTGTTTTCCTCAAGAAAAGGAAGACTCCCTTGTATGTCCATTATCATCTCATTTGTGACTCAGGTACCAGCTTAGGGTTGCATTTTAGTAAAACCACAGAAATGCAAAGTGGGGAAGAAGCAAAGCAATTGCACAAAGCAAAACCTAAACAATCCAAAAGAATTAGTCTTTTTTTCATTCACCCTGATGTGTACAATGACCAAGTACCTAGGTACCACAGATAAGTCAGACTGCTTTGAGTTCAGGAAAGGATACACTGACTGAGGCTCTCAAGGGCAAGAGCAAAGAGATTTTATTCTGTTGAGCTCTGCTGAGACTACCTGCTTCACAGCAAAACCCAGTATGATGTTCCTTGCTCTTCTCTATTTTCAGCTACATCAGCCTAGGAAAGAATCCAGAGCCAAGGAGCACAACTTAAACAGGCACTCACTCTTTCCAGACTTAACATAAGCTCTGCAGTATCTTTGGATACATCTGAGATGATCAGGCATAAGTGACTACATAGACAATACAGTAGAATAAACCAAGTAAATTGGACACATCCTTGAAAAAACAAGCCAAGAGTGCTCTTAACTAAATAAATCTTGATCAGCTGATCCTGTCAATAATGGCATTCAGTCTAGGCACTGGAAGTAATGCCCCTCAAAACACCAATATTTCTGCTCAAGTGTTTGCAGAAGTGATAGAAATATAACAGAATATGGTCCTACCATAGCAATTAAACTTAGAGGATTAAGAAGCATGTATTTTAAAATATTATTGCTCCTTTGTGCACAAACTACAGCAGCTATCTTCAGGACCATGGGCTAATTAAGTACTTTCAAAAGCAATTTCTGTTTCACTGAAGATACTCTGAAGCAAGTAGGCTTTATTTTTTTTTGTTTTGACTGCTCACTCCAATACATTTCTTTACCTTAATATATTTTATCACAGCTCTCTATAATTAAGGAAAAGCACACAGGAAGACTATTTCCTCTTTATTCATGTCACCACTAATCATATATATATACACAGACACTTCCTTCTTTCCATGTATTTTGGGGAAAGAAGTGTGATTTGGGGAACTCCCAGGCCTTTGAATTTATAAAGCATCTGACTTGTCAAGGATATTCTAGCACTCTCCCAAGGGAAGCAGAGAGGGAAAACCAAGTTTCTAACACTTAGACATAAGGGAAGAAATCTGTATGTGAGGCTTTTTTAACCTTCAGCTTTTGAAAGGTTTAAGACTGGTTTGGCTTAAGACCAGCATGACAACAGATGGCTTAAGATGCTGTTTAATTGATTAGGATACACAGATGAATAAAAGCAGACAATCAGATCAATAGACACATCAGCTGAAACTACTACTTTAACAGGCTGAACATTAAAGCATCTCTAGTGTGAAGAGGTGAAAGTATATGATCAGTAGGAGTCACAACCACAATAAATCTATTACACACGTTTTTTTCTCACCAAAATATAATCTTGCCTCAAGAGATAAAGAAATTGCTCCACCTGGAGTTGCAGAGATTTCAGAACTCCCTTTTGCCCCAGAACAGATAATCGATGAAAAAAAACCCTAGGGTTCTGGTTCTGAAAATTATTCTTTTGACTTTTATATTTGAACTGGTGCTTCTGCTCTACCTCAGGTGATATCCAGGCAGGACTCTAGGTATAGAGAGCTGGCCAACACAAAAAGAATCTACCAATACCTGACTGACCATGATGCCATTCTGCTCCTCAGCCTCTTCTGCAACACCGGACAGGCTTAGCAAGCACCTGTCCAAGTTCTCCTGTGGAAGCAAAGTCTACATATTCAAGTAGATAGAGCACCTGGAAGAAGTAAAGGGCTGCTGGATTGGTATTTAAGTTTAGCCATATCATCACTATTAAAAACAATAAAATGAAGAACACCTCAAAAAGTGATTCTAAAGCAGAAGGTAGAACGCATACCTGGAAAGCTCCTTTCCTGTTTCTGTTTCTTTTCTCTATGTAGCTACTGTCATACAATTAAATGGCTTAAAAAAAAAAAAAGAAGAATGAAAGAAAATAAGTGTACCCCATTACAAACTTGGCTGTAAGTAATGGGATAATCTGGGACATTCTGACTTTGTCTGTGGACCACATGCTGTCCCCCTTGCTTGTCTCTATATGCAGTTAAGCAACATCCTAAATTCTTCACTCTGAGCAAAGGGAAGTGAAGAACTTCTCAGGCTATCAGTTCTTACAGAAAGGGCTTAGATGTGAATTAGAAAGGAAATTATTGCCAAATGCATTTTCATTTTAAAACAAGATCATTTGAAATATTTCACTTCCACTCTCAGCAACCATTTCCCCAACCCACACAAATAGTTGTCTCATTTCACTATAAAGAACATCATCATCATCTATGCTATTAAATATGTGAAGGGTGTGTATTGGGAGGATGGGGTCAGGCTCTTCTCAGTGAAGCCCAGTGACAGGACAAGAGGCAATGGCTGTAAGCTGAAGCATAGGAGATTCCGTGTGAATACACACAAGTTTTTTCCCAGTTCAGGTGCCAGAGCACTGGAACAGACTGCCCAGAGAGGTTGTGGAGTCTCCTTCTGTGGAGATATTCAAAACCCATCTGGACACGCTTCTGTGTGACCTGGTCTAGGGAATCCTGCTGTAGCAGGGGGGTTGGGCTAGATGATCTTCCGAGGTCCCTTCCAACTCCTAATATTCTGTGATTCTGTGACCATCTCTATCCACTTCACCTTAAGCAAGGGAGTTAGAATCATAGAATAGTTACAGCTAGAAGAGACCTTGAAGATCATCGAGTCCAGCCTTTGTCCTAGCCCTATCAACTCACTAAATGATTCCCTTCAACGCAACATCCACCCGTCTCTTAAACACCTCCAGGGATGGTGACTCCACCACATCCCTGGGCAGCTTGTTCCAACGGCTGACAACCCTTTCAGTAAAGAAATTCCTCCTAATATCCAACCTGAACCTCCCCTGTTGCAGTTTCCATCTATTTCCCCTCGTCCTATCACTCTCCACTAGGGAGAGCAGGCCAGTTCCTGCCTCTCTACAACCTCCCTTCAGGTAGTTATAAAGAGCAATGAGGTCTCCCCTCAATCTTCTATTTTCCAGGCTAAACAGGCCCAGATGCCTCAGTCTTTCCTCATAAGGCTTATGCTCTAAGCCCTTTACCAGCTTGGTAGCCTGCCTCTGGACTCTCTCCAGCACCTCAGTGTCCCAAAACTGGATGCAGTACTCAAGGCGAGGCCTCAAAGCTGAGTAAAGGGGCATGATCACCTCCCTGCTCCTGCTGACAACACTGTTCCTGATACAGGCCAGGATGCCGTTGGCCTTCTTGGCCACCTCGGCACACTCCTGGCTCGTGTTCAGCCGGCTGTCAATCAGCACCCCCAGGCCCCTCTCTGCCTGGCAGCTCTCCAGCCAGTCCTCCCCAAGCCTGTAGTGCTGCTGAGCATTATTATGGCCGAGGTGCAGCACCTGGCATTTGTCCTTATTGAATCTCATGGTATTGCCCTTAGTCCAGCAATAAGAAGAGCATGCAGAGTGAAGACAAAGCCCTTCACTGCTGGGTACTGCTACTGAACAGTAATTCATATGACCAAAATTAATATGCATCAATAATCTATAATCTCAAACAGAAGACTCATTAGCTTTTCCATGTATTATGCCTCCTTTTGCTTCTGGTCATGGAAGGAAAGCAATAGTCAGAAATAGTTGACTGACATGATTAGGAGAGCAAGGATGCTACTTTTCTTCTGATGCATTTGTCCTTTCTTCAAGAAAAAGGCTCAAGATTATGAAAGATTGTCAAACTGTTTCTTACTGTTACAAAAGCAGTATGAACTCTCTTCACTTTGCAGGCAATGGTTCTACTCCAGAGCAGCTGCAAGACTGCCAGACAAATAATGCGTTACCATAATAGGCAACTAAAATTAAAGGGAATTTGTCCTTCAAGATTAGTGAAGTTACTTAATAAGAGAAGAAATGTTTTTGTAAGGTAACTGAAGTATTTTGTTTAATCTTTTCCACCTAAATTAGATAAAGGGTGTTAACATGCTTGGACAATGTCATTGTTAGCAACTGCTTTCAGAAGGATTGCCATTAAAAGATGAAAATTATTATGCAAGGCCTTGAATAAGGTAAAGCTTTTTTTTTTTTAGTATTTTCAGGAGGGTGTAGCTTCCTTATTCTGTGTTTTGGAACAATAGCTAGAGCTGCTTCAATTAGGAAGATACAAGGATGGCTTTGAGTAGTAGTTTTTAAGGATTCCTTGCACTCCTCCTTCCCAAGATGGGTTATGCTAACTGAGGAAACTGAAGGGAATGGAATGATGCAGAGATTTCAAATATTATAAAACAAACTTGAAGAAAGAGATGATCAAGATCTAAGTTAGAGAAATAACACTACCTGTAGAGTGAGGAATTCACTATTGGCCAATATAGAAACATAGAATCATCAGAGTTGGAAGGGGACCTCAAAGATTGTAGAGTTCCAACACCCCTGCCTGTCAGGGACACCATCCACTAGATCAGGTTGCCCAGGGCCCCATCAAGCCTTGCCTTAAAAGCTTCCAGGGATGAGGCTTCCACAACCTCTCTGGGCAACCTGTTCCACTGCCTAACCACCCTCACAGTGAAGAACTTCTTCCTAATATCCAACCTAAATCTACCCTCCTCTAGCTTACACCCATTTCCCTTGGTTCTAGCACTACCTGACCTCCTAAAAAGTCCCTCCCCAGCTTTCTTGTAGGCCCCCTTCCGATACTGGAAGGCTACAATGAGGTCTCCTCGGAGCCTTGTCCTCTGCAGACTGAACAATCCCAACTCTCAGTCTGTCCTCATAGGAGAGGTGCTCCAGTCGTCTCATCGCTCTCATGGTCCTTCTCTGGACTCGCTCCAGCACCCCCATGTCCCTCTTGTAATAGGAGCTCCAGAACTGGATGCAATATTCCAGGTGGGGTCTCAGGAGACCAGAGTAGAGGGGGAGAATCACCTCCCTCCACCTGCTGGCCACGCTTCTCTTGATGCAGCCTAGGATACGGTTGGCCTTCTGGGCTGCAAGCACACACTGGTGGCTCATGTTGAGCTTCTCATCCACCAACACCCTCAAGTCTCTTTCCGCAGGGCTGCTCTCAAGCCAATCTTCACCCAGCCTGTATCGGTGCTTGGGATTGCCCCGACCCAGGTGTAGGACCTTGCACTTGTTCTTGTTGAACTTCATGAGGTTGGCATGGGCCCACCTCTCCAGCCTGTCCAGGTCCCTCAGGATGGCATCCCTCCCCTCCAGCATCAGAACCAATCCACACAGCTTGGTGTCATTGGCAAACTTGCCGAGGGAGCACTCAATGCCACTGTCCATGTCTCTGACCGAGATGTTGAACAAGACTGGTCCCAGTACTGATCCTTGAGGGACTCCACTTGTCACTGGCCTCCACTTGGACATGGATCCATTGACAGCTACTCTATGGGTGTGGCCATCAAGCCAATTCCTTATCCAGTGAGTGGTCCATCCGTCAAACCCATATGCCACTTCCTTGGAGACCAGGATGTCATGCAGGACAGTGTCGACGGCTTCGCTCAGGTCCAGGTAAATGACGTCAGTTGCTCTTCCACTGTCTATTGATGTTGTAACCTCTTCATTGAGGCCACCAGATTCGTCAGGCACGATTTACCCTTGGTGAAGCCATGTTGATTATAACAACAAAAGAATGATTTAACACACTTTAAAGCCTTAAATAAAGAGCATTAATAATGCAGTAAAAGGAAAGCATATTTCTGCTGCCCCTTTTTCAAAATATAAAATAAAGCATTGTGTCCCACTCTCAAATCTGAGATTTGGTTTAGATAGTGATAATAACCTACCCCATTGGCACTTTATCAATGTATTTGATGCTTCTAGCTTCAAGGAGATGCATAAGATTACTCTGTCAGGAATGGCAGCCTGACAGGCTGCTGCATTTCTTCCAGATGGCCACTTTCTACTCACAGAAATTTACTGGCCATAAATAAACTGTATTTAATATTTTTCATCCCTCTGCACTTTTTTGTTTAACCCCAATTCAATTTTTTAGCAAAAACTAGCAATTCTAACTCTAAAATCTGCCTGTAGGTATCAGATTTAGATAAAAGCTGTTAGTTTCTTCTGCTGCAGAGTTTTATTCAGATTAAATGCCCATGTTGATATTTCCACACCCCCCCCAAGGTAAACTTGGTATTGCTTAATAATGAAAAGAAATCATCCTCTCCTACAACACTAGACTCAAGCATCCTAAAAACATGCTCTTCTGCCAAACACTCACTTTTCCTAAATGACTGAAGCCTGATATGCAGGACCATCAGTTATTCTTATGGGACAACCCTAGCCAGACATAATAGAACAAGAAACAGTTCTCAATTTACAATCTGTTACCATAATAGGGAGGCATTATTGAATGGGCAATAGCTTTACAAGATACCATATTACTTATTCATTAGACTAAAGGGGATCTTTAGAAAAGCAATGCTCTAAAAACTGCTTTTCTGTTTGCCCTGTCATGCCCAAGAGAAACAAATGTTAGCCCTCTGAATTCCCCAGGAACTAAGTTTTTCTTTTTAAGAGATTATCTCATGTAAGATTACAAATTCTGCCACAGCATTCCAAAAAAAGTCCAAATTATTTTTTTCCTTTGAGTTTCCCCTCTTTTTTAATTAAGCACAGTGCCATGTGCTAAAAATATGTTAAAATGGGTCTCAAAAGTGGGACTCAAGCCCTAAACATGCCACAGGAAAAAAGACCTGGCACCACCCTTTAGTAAACTACTGCCTCACCTCACAGAGAAACTTCAAAAGAAATGTACAGTTACTTTAAGCTTTCATTTGCTTCCCACAAAACAGTATTTAATGTTTTTACTTAATGAATTTGTATTAAATTTAATAAAGCCAGCCAAAGTGGATTGTCTCATTTATTGTCTTTTACTGTGCAGAATAGAGTTACTGATCAGAACAATCACATCATTTATCACCAAGACATTTCCCAGTGTTTTATTACATTTTACAACACAGCATTTCCTAGCTCCTCATGTTAAATGACATCAACGAAGCTCCTTCCTGCTGGAGAACCCATTTTATTTTCACAAATACCCAAGCAGTGGCCACACCACAGTAATCTGTTAAGTAGCAGAAGCACATGGTCCCTACAGAACTATATTTTCCAAATACACAACTCAGAATGTACTACTATCAACTACCATGTAACCATATGTTAAACAGGAGGCTTAAAGCCACTCTCAAGCTGAAGAAAAATAAAATCAAGAGCTTTATGAGTAGCAGTAACAAAGTTTATTACTAACATCACTTTATTGTGTTGCATTGACGAGCCACCACCTTTTTCTCTTAAATCTCTCAACATTTTTGCATAGTGAACAACTGAGCAGTCCCTTTCAGAGGTATAGGTTTTGGAGGTCTCATATGCAATCAACACATAAGGTTTCATGGTAGCCATGACAATGCACAAGGCTATCAGCTTATTTTACAGAAAAAATAATTACAGACCATTGTGAAACTGTTTTACGGAAGAACTTCTGGAAATGTTATTAACTGAACCATTTAAAATCAAGTTTGAAACATTAGATTGATCTCTATGAAACTGCTGGCAATAAATTGAATGATTAAAGTCATGTTTTGCAATCTATGTCTGACAACTCTGAAGTAGTTTCCTTAACTTCAGAAAAAAAAAAACCAAAACCACCCCAAAGAAAACCTCCTGGAAGCTAAAAGTTAAAACAGTTTGGGATCAAAGAATCAGGAATTCGGTTATGCAACTGGAGAAATTATAGCACAGTTTTTTATTTGTGCATTGGTGCTAGAAAAAGTGTATTATAAAACAGCAAAAGAGGATAAGCTACTACAGGGCTTCGAGACAAAAAATAGAGTTTCCAAGTTTTATACATTCCATTTGAAAAATAGTCTGTTACTAAGAACTTGGGTGCATTAAAGCATTCACTGGAAAACCCAAGACATATTAGACACCTTCAGAAAAAGAAGGCTTTGAGAACATAGCGGAAGAAATTGAGATTCTGTTCCTGCAAGCTGAAGAGGCTGGACAGTGCTGGTTCACGTCACACTAGCATTCTCCAGCATCAGCTTGCTAATTGTACTAGACTGAGCATGTCTAACACACTGAGAGAATTAGGATCCAAACAGAAAACCACCTTCTCTTTAAACCATACATTATACTGTTCTAAAACCTTCCCCAGGGAACAGGAAGCCTTGGCTCCCTACTTCCCACCAGAAGTTCTAACCTGCACCTCCTTCCATACAGGTCACTGGGGACATTCACCACCCTCCTGTGTGGTAGCCATGCCATCCCTAAAGAACAGAAGAGTTTCATCCAGACTTGGAGGCAAGTAAGTAAGATTTTAAAAAAGCACAAATCAACAGACAGAGTGGAGTATTAATACAAAGCTGCTCTGGCTAAGGATCTTGTCCCCAAGACCTTGTAGATGTTTGATATAAGGCACACAGGCCATGGGATTAAATCCCCATTACCCTTCAGGCAGATAAGAGACATTCCATATATGTTGTAGGCAACAGAACACAGCATCACACAAGTGCAAGTCCCTTGTGCTACTCAACAAGGAAACCCCCTACCTTCTCCCTCTATCTGGTGCCACCTACCCTCAGGCTTTTCAATGGGAAAGCTTCCAAAAGTACTGGTGATATTTAGAAAGAACTAATCCAAGAGCTATGATCTCAAAAGACAAACTACGGAATGGAAAAGCAGGCAGTAGCACTAGACACTTAAGGAAAATCATCACCAGGCTATTCCTGAGTTCTTTTCCAGTGTCCCACACTATTCACGTGATGGTGTTTCACCATTTGTCTTTACATTTATTACTTTTATTTATTGCATTGGACTGTAATAGTAGTCAAGGGGGTTGTAAGGTTTGGGTTTTAACCAAAGTGTTTTCTGCTACCCAATTTCATCTAGATTTTTATTGAAGTGTAACTGGAAACATGAGATATCTGTTTAAAAGTAATCTCACAAATCAACCAACATACTCCTTTGTTACAGGAAGGGTAACAAACTATGTGCACAAATACGAAAGACAGCATTCTTAAAGCAATATAAACTAATGCACATTACCAGAACAACCCTGTGATCCTGTCACCCAAATTCACTGGGGAAGAAGGAGCCCAGAGCAGAGCAGCTCTCAATTCATGAAGTCAGTACTATTAAAACCACAGGACTCATTAATAGTAAGCCTGTAACTCTCCTATTTTTTACAACTGTCAGAGTGATTGTATACAGATTTCACTGCATCATGCTTTAACCAAACCAGTTCCATTCCCAATACCTTTTCTTACTGGAACCTATGAAAGTAGATTAAGTTAAGACTATGGAAGCAAAACCTGGTCTCTAGACAAGTAAAACAATGGGAGTTTTGCAAAAATCAATTTGCTCTGGTATGAAATTGAGTATACAACTGCACTGGAGGCTTACACTTGCATTCAGGAATAGTCTTCTAATCCTTTCAGAAGCTACATCTCATTTTCAAATCTATATGTACTGTAGCACTGACAACAGCTTTTGCTTTCTATCCTCCTCCATTAATATATTCCCCAGTCTGAGCTGCTCTGAAATTTTAAGTTCCTACAATAAGAAATGCCATGTTTTGTCAAAAGGAGGTATTTTAGATACCAAAGAGCCTAAAAATGTCTGTCCTTCTTTCCCAACAGCCAAACAGAACAGCTTGATTAAAAAAAAAGCAATAAAAATCTGGCCTGCCAGAAATAAAGTGGCATACTTGTAATATATAATCAAACAGATTTGCAAGACAATTGCTATTTTTGGATGCAAAGTCAGTTTTAATTAGAGTGCCCTAAATTTAGGCCCTCAAATTACAGACAGTTTTATGGCCCTCTTCCCAATGGATTTCTAGCACACCCTTCTCTTTTTCAAACACTAATGCCTGTGCCCTGTTAATGTAGGTGGAAATTTAGCTGACCTCTTTTTCAATTGTGATGAAATTGCCTCATCAAGATTGAAAGAGCTCTCACCTCTTCTAAAGCAGTTTATTCACTAAATATAGCTTTTGAACCCTAATTCCTCCATTTTAAATTAAATCTGCTAAATTAACAACGAGCATGGCTCTGCAAACACTTCAGTAATAATGGTCTGAGTGAGATGTGTTGACTTTCAATTCCAAAGTTCTCCTGAGCAGAATGCCTGAACAGGGTATCCATGGATACTCAGGTCCACCATCTCCCTCTCTACCTAAGTAAACTCTTCAAAGTAATATCTTGCTCACTTAATTAGTAGAAAGCCTCCTAACAACCCATGGTAGAAGACAACTAGCAAGTTAGAGTTGAAATTTAAGCTGGAGGCACACCAGATCCCAAGCAGCATTTGTTGCTTGTAGCAGCAATTAATTACCTAAAAGCAGAATAAGCTAGGTTTGAAGGCAGAGAAATAAGGTGGTTTACAAATCTATTGTTGTCATTAATGAGAAAAACTGTAGTAATGGGAGAGAATTATAAAGAAAGCAGTAGTAAAGCAGAGACTGCTGGTGGCCTTAAATATGATAACAGCTATTTTAAGCTTAAGAAGAAACACAGGAATGTACTATCAACTTCAAAATACTTTTCAGTATGAAGAACAGTAGAACTTGGTGTTTCACACTTTAAAGGATCACAGTGGGGGAGTGGGGCTGTTAATCATTGTAAATTTAAAACAAATAAAAAAAAATCTGGACAGATACAAGCATATTCCTCAGTTGAGAGAGCTATTAAAGTGAATTCAGTTTATAAAAAATAAAGAAATAGAATGGCATTTCCCAAAGTGAAATATCTGTTGGGTAACTGCACCAAACCATAAATCCAAGCAGTTTATAATTACTTTCTCTTCCATGGAATTTGACAGGAAGTTTCCCCACCACTTGACTGACAATTTGAGCAGTGCTATTTTTACCAACCTCTGATTCATCTCAAAAAACCCAACCCTCTTAGAAAGAATTGCTATGCCAAAAGTAACAGCTCCAGCTTGGAAATATATTGGAGACTCCATTTGCTACAAAAGCCTCTAGAACAGCATCCTGCAGAACAGCTTCATAAAGCCTGGATCCATCCTTGAGCATGGATTAGGTTAAAGACCAAAAGCCTCTAGATCAGCTGTATTAAACCTGGGATACTCTCAATTCATTCATTTCTCATGGTCATTTCTTAGCACTCTGATCACTGAAGGCTGAATGTGTCTAATGTATAACTCTGCAGCTTGTGCCAGGCAGAAAGTTTCTTTCCCACCTATTTCCAAGATACCTAGAACACACCAAAGAGAGACAGCTCTTAGAAATTCATGGTACTTGAACTGATAGCTCAGTTCTACAGTGACATCACCACTTTCCCCTGTAAAGGTTAAAGAATGGCTCAAGTCCTGACAGGTTATGAAACACCACACACAGTGTATTCTCATGACAGAATAAAGAACTGTTCCCACCTCTTGGCTATTTTTTGGTTTAATCTGTTTTCCAGAAGCAATGAGATCTGGGAAGACAAAAACTTGAGGGCTTCACTCAGTAACAACTGTCCTATAATAATGAGGGACCTCCTGAACACTGGGCAGTGCATCTCTACCTGTTAACTGATTCACACACAGATGCTTCTCCTTTGATCCTGAATATTTCACCTTTTGATTAGTAGCTAAAGGAAGTTGTTTAGAGTTGAGGAAATTTAATCCACATAAAATTCTAGCTAGTAAGTTTTCTCAAGTGGAGACTTCAAAAATATTTTGTCCTCTTCAAGTCAACTAGTCTTCTTCAAAATATCACTATTTCTTTAAAGGTAGCTTAATTCAGCCCTCAACTAAAACTTTAATGAGCTAAACTTTGTAATTTGCCACAGTTACTGCACACACATACAAAACAGTTTAAATTCTAAATTACCACCTAGAACTAAACTTAGAAAACCAAACAGACTGGCTCAAGAGAGGCAATTTACAGGGAGTTGCCACTAGTGTTGAACTGCAAAAATCAAAGAGCTTGTCAGAAGTTGTGTAACAAGGCAGGAGCACTACTATTTGTAGGTAGTGTCCTTTTTCGGAGAAATTGAGCATCTCTTCAAGGCACCAGGCATTTTCAACTTCCATTAGTGTCAGTTAAAACCAAGGAGAGTGTCATGACATCATGCCAGCTCAGGGAAGATTAGGAATTGCTATCCCAGTAGATGACAGGGATGATTATTAGTTTCCCAAAATGGTTCTTGTAAATACTGCATTACTGCTTCTGGAAACTCTTTTATTTTAGATCTATCATTACATGATAAAATCATTCCAAATCAAAAAGTTATGGAATTACTAATAATCCCATAATTACAAACCTTGAAGACCCACAGGCCACCTGGATCACAGCCATGTTTCAATGTTCAACCAACATTGAAGGAAACAAACTGACCTCAATGAAGTTCTAAAAGGAGAAAGAGCACAATTGTTGTGTGCTTTCAAACATACCACAATGTAACCCAAACTGACTAGTATGAACACAGCTCTTCCTAAGCTTCAGAGATGCTGTATAACAGACTTCAACACAAGATAATAAGAAAAAAGGAATATATTAAGGTTTAGATGTAATTAGAGGTTTTTTCCCACTCATCTTTGGATATTAGGAAAAATTTCTTCACCTAAAGGGTTTTTAAGGCCTTGGTCCAGGCTGCCCAGGGCAGTGGAGGAGTCACCATCCCTGGAGGGGTTCAAAAAGAGAAAACCCTAGAGATTTGGTCCTTAGGGCCATGGTTTAGTGGCATAGCAGTGCAAGGTTGATGGTTGGTCTTGATGAACTTAGAGGTCTCTTCCATCCTTCATGATTCTGTGTGTTTCCATGCAATGTGTAGCAACCAAGAAGGTTTCTTTGGCTTTTTCAGGGGGAGGGGTTCTCTGTAGACAGACAAAAGCAAGTGGACACAGACACACAACCCATAGGTTCCATGTGGATTACAGATACTGACAAGTATTAGCACAATGGTCAAAGAGGGGCAGCTGCAAGGGTTGAGAGACAGGAAATGAATATGCAAATAGTGCAACAAGATAGCAAACTCCCCAGACAACACTCCAGTGAAAGTGAACACACTTGAGTGCAAAACAAAACTGCCAATATCAAAAGGCTACACACCTCCTCTTAGTCCAAGCAGCACGCTCTGTAGTGATGCACTTCTCCTACAGTCTCATCAGGGTCTAACCACTTAAGCCCTATAAACACATAGGTCCTATAGTCCAGAAAGAGACAGGCTCCAACACACCACTTTGGTTCAGAGGATGTGCAAGGAATCCCTAAGACACCACATTCACTTCCAGACATGCTACAGGGTATTGCAGGCTTTACTCCCTTATTTGTCAGCCAAGGAACAGCTAAGTATTAGCTGCAGTTGGATTTTATTACAGGAGGGAGGCACAAAGGTGACAGTAATGGAATGTTTCCTTCCTTCTCTCCCCACAACTTTCTCCCCATCTCCATCTCTTTCAAGGTCAGCAAGCACACACCTGTTTGATCAAGAACATGAAATTATAGAAAGTTTGATTTCATGGGGTTGGATGATTGAGAAAACTCCTGAAGGAAGCACATGAGAGCTACACTGTGGGCATCAGAGCCCCTGTCCACCATGATCTGGTGCTCAGCCACAGAACTTTACCATGGCTGCTGCTGTGTTCTTCACTGACCGCACTTGCTTTGTTCAGTCTAGTGAAAAGGAGACTGAGGGGAGATCTTGTCATGGTCTACAGCTTCCTCACAAGGAGAAGAAGGGCAGGAGCTGACCAGGATAGGTCTTGGGGAATGCCACAAAGCTGTGCCAGGGAAGGTTTAGGTGGGATATTAGGAAAAGGTTCTCACCCAGAGGATGGTGGAGCACTGGAACAGTCTCCCTAGGGTTGCAGTCATGGAATTCAAGAAGCATCTAGACAATGCTCTTAGACACATGGTATAATTTTGGGGATTGTTCTGTGCAGAGACAGGAGTTGGACTCAGTCATCCCTGTGGGTCCCCGTCCAGCTCAGGATATCCTATGATTCTAAGCTTTGAAGGATGACAGATGGTAGCTTTGGAAGAAGAGCTACAAACAGTGATTTCCTCTCTCAAAAATGGATGAAGATGCAATCAGACACAGCAATTGCACTCCTTGTAGCTATTCATTTGAGTTTAATTGGCATTTGTAGATTGAGGGCTATGAAATATTCCAGCTCTGCTCACTGTTAGTGACCTCCTATCAATTTATTCTTGCACAAATACACACACCTCTTATTGAGTGACAAGCTCCAAACATCAAAATGTTGAGCTGTATTTGACATTTACCAGAAGTATTTCTGGACTATTTCTGGAAAGGACAAAATAATTAGTTCTGGACTTAACTTAATCCTGTCCAGATAATGATAATGCCATGGTAATGACCTTCAGTCATAACTGTCAACTCTCCAGAGGTATCCCTACTTTGCTATTTGTCATTGGCTTACCCTCCCCCAGTTTCACCTTGGATGGAACTACCTTGTATGATGTGATAGATTGGGCAAGAATAACAGCACATACAGTTATTGGATTTGGGTTTATTGTACTAATCCATTCTTTATTTGGGATGAAATCTCTCTAACTTTCTAAACAAGTAATCCTTCCAATATAATCAAAAAAGTCAAAGCAAATTCCATCAAGTCCTTAAATGCTGTTACCATTTTTTATAAACCTCCACCAGATTACAAAAGCCAGGAGTGGAGCAGCTCTCCTCTACTGGAATGTTGTTTAGTTTGCTTTTTTTTAGAGCCTGGAGTTGTAGATACTCTCCTTAAATTAACACTATTTTCTGCAGAGCAAGTGGATGCTCACCAGGACAACTGACACAAGCAGCAGAGCATTAGCAGTGTATTCTGAAGAATCAGCTGAGGGAGCACTTATTTGGTGGCAAAGATTTCTTATTTGTGGGGAAAACTAAGCATCCCAAACCAATTACTGAAGAATAAACTAGGTACATCCTTACATCTTGCATATATTTAGTACTTGAAGATTTCTGCTTTTTGTCCATCTTTGTAAATTTTCTGAGGAGTCTGATGTGGCTACCTTAAGAACCTGGAGTCTCTGTCTCCAAGTTAAGAGCTCCTTACAACAAGGTCCTTGCAAGGATTTGGATCTGCACTCAGAAGCACTCCTAAGTGTGCCACACAGTTTTCTGACTCTTTACTAGGGTTTCTTTAGCTCAAAGGAACACTTATTAGAACTTGTGAACTAACATTTGAAATTAGATTTCAAATACTTCTGAAACATTCACTGTTTCTCCTCAGGCAGCTTTGAAGCTTACTTGGCAGAGTATCCACTGAAGGAGGGTTGCAGATAGAAGCACCACACATGTACTTCAAATTCATGTCTGTGAGATTTCCCATTTTTCTGCAAGACTTGGCTAGATGCTCTGCCTACTTGCCTACCACTATCCTGCCTGTCTGTAACAGGCAGGCTCTCACTGCTGTCCAAAATAATTAGACAGGTGCACATTCAGTCCTGTCCCAAATAGTTGATACATTTCCTTTGAGCTGTCACCACTCCAGTGCTTCTTAAAAGCTTATGAGCATCTCCCAGAGGCATACGGCAGTAACATGGAAGTTGCTAGTATTCTTGGACAGTTGTTTGTAGGTAATAAGCACTGTGGGTCTGGTATTTTTCCTTCAGACAGTATAGCTGCTGAAGTGATTGACTTTTCTTCCTGTGCAGCAGCAGCACCCCCTCCAAATCAAGGGCAGGACAAGGAGACTCTACCATTGAGACTTCCACAAGCTGAAGGAAACATGCTACTTTCATTTAAAAACCTGGAAAGATGTGAATTAATCACTAATAATTAATTTTCTGGCTATCCAGTAAGTTTCTTTACTCACACTGGCAGCCAGGTACTTACAGTGCTCTTTACTTCTAGCAGAACAACGGAATCTAAGATCCCTAGCACCTTCTGATGAATTTGTTTTCTAGGGCATCAGAGAAAGGTCCTGGCTATACCTTGGACTCTTGCTTCTTGAAACTTGTGTCACTGTCTTGAGGAACCAGAGGGTGGCCTAAGCCTGCATGCATTATAAAACACAGTTTGGAAAAAAATTAACCACAGACCCCTGACTTCATGTTGTTTATCTTTGTAGGTTTTATCACCTTGGATGTTTTAATGTTTAATTTTGTTGTCACAATGCCTATGCAGCTCAGATTATAAACTAAAATGAATTATTTACCATGATGATCCTCTTGAGTTCACTTAGAAAACGTACCTACCTATGAGAAGCTGATTAAAAAAGCCAGAAAGCTGGATTTGTTCCTATTTTTAAAGGAACAAGTATGTGTAAAATGACAGTTCAGGAAGAAGGCAGAAAAACAAACATTCAAATAAGCAGACAAACTTGTCTCCAGACAACTTTTCAACCACAGGCAGGTAACCTGCACAGCTATTTCCAGCTTCAACTGCCTAATTAGAAAATCATTCCTTTTAAATCCTGCCTGATGCAGCCTAAAACTGAGTACAACATCCTGAATCTGACCTTTTAACATAAGGGCAGTTTCAACTTCAATGGCAAACATAAGTTAATAGATTTTTACTCAGTTGTTGACAAAAAATAAACTCAGGATGCAGTGGATTTTTTTCTTTTACTCTTACTCATCTTTTTCCCCTATTTCCCATCCTCAAAGCAGAGGATTACTTGTATTAGAATCCCTCCAGACCCAGCTACTCACCACCACTTGACACAGTACAAAGACAAAAAGCTGAAAAAAACCTCAGGTCTCAGTGCTTCAATTCCCACACCTCACTGACTCTCATTCTAGCCTTCTGAAAGGTTGTTCTCTACTGTTCTGGTCATTCTACTATTAAAAAAAGGATATTACAGAAACCATGACACTGCTATAAAAGATAATCAAGCCAATACAAAGACTGAAAAATCAGAGTTATTTGAAGTTGCCAGAAAGAATAGGTCCATTCTCTGAAAGAGCACAAATTGGAAGCAGAATTCACCAAGTTCTGCTTCTGATGGGAATAAAGAGCAAGAACAGCACTAGGGCAGGAGTAGAGCCAAAGATAATCTGAGACACATTGAATTTTAAGGGCTTTTGTTTTTCCATAGTCAAGTTCACATAACTACTAGCTTTACAAAAAACCCCCACCATGCAGAAACTAATAAAAGCACACACTGAATTCTTAACACTTATCTGGGAATAAGCCCTGATTAATACTCAGCCAATGTACATTAAACACAGGGGTTGGGTTAGAAAGTTTCCAAAAGGGATGGTAAATGAGAAGCACATCCTTATTTTCTCCAGAACTCATGCAGACAAAGAGAAATTATGAACTACTTAACCACAGAAGTGAATTCCTTATCCCTATGGATGACTACAGTTTCCTCAAACACCAAGAACTCTTGAACCATTTTTTTAACTGGGAAAAACCTAAGACCAAGCAGTAGGAAAAAAAAAACACCACCACCAACAACAAAACAAAACAAACACCCCTACCAGGCATGGCAAGCTACAGCCATTGGCAATTAAATATTTGCCTCCAACGAAACTCCCCTCAGCTCTGGTGTACTTCCCAGGACACTGCAATACAGGGGGAAAAAAAAAAAACCACAAGCAAAAAACCAGGCTTGCTCCTGGAGCTGGGAACTTTGCAATAGCAGCTAAGAGGAAAAAACCTCTCTTCCCTGGTAACAACAGATGCATTGCCAACTCTTCTCTTAGCTCTACCCATCTCCCTTTCTTGGTCACTTACCTGAGCAGCAACAGTCACTTCTGCCTGAACATCTCAAAGGGCAGGGAGCAACACGTAGGGAGACAGGATCATGGAATTAGAAGCTATCAAAGTTACTGCTACATTATAGTCAAGCTACACTGATTCCCTGTCTAATAACAGTTTAGAGAAAGAAGCTGGTTAAATGCTGGAACAAATGGGTCAGCCACCAGTGACCCTGGGCTAAGCTCCTATTCAGATGGAGTGGGTACTAGTAGTGCTTGCTAGTGTTTCTGACTACAACCACCACCACATAATAGCATCAGCAGGCTGGTGACAGCACTGTCCCAATATGCCCAATGTACAGAGTTGGTAATGAAAACAAAAGAAGTCAGCATGCCATCTACTGCTGACCTCAGTTACCTGGTCATGACTGTCTCTAGCACTGATCCACTACAGGATTTTTACTGCTAAAACAGCACAAGATCCATAAGAAAACTGCATGGGTACAAGCACACTGCAGCAAGAGCCTGGAAAACTATGGTGATGACAGGGAACAGGACTGTGTATCCTGATCTCAAACATGAGCTATCAAGATCCTGCCTGCCATCTGGTGAGGTCAAGAGCCTCTCTTCAGTTGTCACTTTTCTACCACTTCTACTGCTCGTGGATTCTGACAGGAGTTATTTCAATCTGTATGGTACTTACCCAGGCACAAATGATAACCACAGAAACATTTTCATCTTGATAGGCTTAAAAGAGGGTTAAGAGAGAAACAACAGTCTTTGTAGTCATTTGTTCTTTCATCCTTGATCTGGTACCTGCTGTCATTGACTAATGGTCGATTCTCTAAGGTCTCAGCTGTATCATCACCCAGCTTCGTTTTGGTCCAAAAAGATACTTGCAACTCTTCAGGAACCATGAAAAACAAGTCAAACAATTAAACAAAATACTACCAAAATATAAATTAGCACTCTAAAGATAAAGCCTAGAAATTATCCCTACTTGTATCACAGCTGGGCAAGTTATTATGAGGCAGCTGGCAGCTGAGAAGCATGCCAACACCAATCTATCAATCTCCATTTTGCTATATTAACATAAGTCAGAGGTCTTGAGACTTGGATTTCCTATACCCAAATAAAGGGAATTTAAATTGCCTGACATTTAGCAAATTGGCAACCTACATCACCTGCAATTCTGTTTTGATCTCACTGAGGAAAAAAAAAGTCAGCTGAGGTATTTCAATACACATTGGGTGAAAATGCTAGCAAGCAGGGCTTTGGAGAGAGAGCCCAAATCCACCTCTTGTGTGCCCACATTCCCAACTCCCTACTCTTGTGTCCAGCAAAAGAAATGCTTACTAACCCCAAAACACTTATTAGAACGATTGACAATGCCTGAGAGCCAAGACACTTAAAAGCATCCCAGTCCAAACAGGGGCAACTGTACCATTTCGCTCAAACAAGCTCACTAGCTTCAAGCTGCATCTATTCCCTGAACCTTAGTTTAGAAGTCCAGGCCACATCAAGAGCCTGGAGGGAAAAATTACAAAATGGCAAAAGCCTTTGCAAGATAACCAAGAGAAATCAAAGTAAATTCAGCTAAGTATCATGATATTTTGGCACCTACTCAATTTCTTACTAAGGTTTTCATTTGCGGCATTTATAAAGGCCATTAACAGCAACTGGAAGAAGACTGGGAAAACTGAACAGCAAGTTACAAAGCAATGCAGCTACCAAGTGATTCTTTATCTACAGCACTTCTTAAAGTTTAACTCAAGCTGTAGATCCTGGGCAATACTGTTAACAAAGGCAAGGCTGTGCTCCTGCAAGCACCACACAGCAAGAGGTCGTCTGCTATTACGCTCATGGATACAACTATGTGATGCACATTAAGTGCCATAAAACACAGCAGTAAAACTATAGTATCCTAATATCACGCAATTACAGAGTCTTTAATGGGAAGGCATCAATAATACACCATCAGGTTCTCCTCCACCTCTGCTCTGCTCTAGTGAGACCACAGGTGGAGTCCTGGGCTCCCCTGTTCAAGGAGGACAGGGAACTTCTGGAGAGGGTACAGAAAAGGGCTACAGAAATGATTAGGAGACTTGAACATGTCTTATCTGGGGAAAGGCTGAGAGAGCTGAGGCTGGGTAGCCTGGAGAAGGGCAGACTGAGGGGAGATCTTCTCAATGCTTCTCAATACTGAATGGGTGGGGGTCAAGAGGATGGGGCCAGGCTTTGTTCAGTGGTGCCCAGGGACCGGACAAGGGGGAACAGGCACAAACTGGAACAGAGGAAGTTCCATCTAATCATAAGGAGGAACTTCTTTCCTTGGAGGGTGGTGGAACACTGGACCCAGCTGCCCAGAGAGGTGGTTGGAGTCTCCATCTCTGGACACATTCCAAACCCACCTGGTCACCATCCTGCACAACCTGCTCTAGCTGAACCTGATCTGCCTGGGGGTTGGACTAGATCATCTCCAGAGGTCTCTTCCAATCCCTAACATTTTGTGATTATAGTTCTAGCATTTCTTGTTTGAGTAGCTCAGTTTTCCACTGATGTCTCATGTCTGCTGCACTGGTACAAGAAAAAAAGGCCAGTTTTGAAAGGAGCAGTGGGGGATCTTCAATGCTTTAAGAAAGTATTTTACAGAGCAACTACACCTGACATATGAACTATGTTTCTGCATGTAATATCTACCTCAGCTGTAAATGACCAAACCCTGACCCAACAGGTCAAACTGTTTCAATCCTTAAAACTTTTACTTTCAAACCAAGTATCCTTTCATTTCTTTCCTGTGGTTTGGGTCTTCATCTTCTTTTATATTCATGAATACACACAAAGGATGCTTTCTCGCTCTGCTGATTAGACAACCTTGTTTTCTTCTTCCATACCACGATGTCAAAGCTTAGCAACACAAATATTGCAAATCAGTTCCCTCTCTGTGTGGGTGGGATCATACTCCTAACATCTCATCCCAAAGTCCAGTGCCACAGGCAGGCTATTTTGGACCAAACCACTGAAACAAAATGAGAAACAGAGAATCAAGCTGGCTTCACTACTGGCACAGGAGCTACTATCTCTGCCTCAGGCTTATTCAACATTAAGCAAGATTCAGTTGGCAGGCAGTCAGATGGCATGGTTAAGGCATTAATTTACTAATAGAAAGGAACTCACTGCACAGTGCTTTCTTGCAGTTGCTTCTATGGGATAATTGCACCAGAAAAATGGTTTGTACTTTCATTACTTTTTAATGATTCCAGTTCTTACTAGAATTATGTTTCCGATATTCTTGCTATTCTATCTAAAGCAAAGGTATTACTGTGTAGGTAAAAGCACCTTTTGATGGATCCATGTTATATTTCTGGTTCCCTTAGAGACTGTGTGGCCTCTGGCAAGTCAATTTACTTTCTCATATCTGTAAGGTAAGGTAGGAATAGCAGAGTAGCTCCCAAAGGTGTTCTGTGTTGCCCAATCTTCTGAATAGAAAGTGGTTCATAAATATTAACATCACCCAAAGAAAATGCACAAAGTACCAGAACTTCATAATGCAAGTGGTTCTTAAACTCATGATCTGGAAGATCAGCTAGCCCTACTAGCACAGAAAGCTAGGCAGAGTCACCATGGATGGGCTAAGGAGCCTGCTTTCCAGCCAGAGGGGCTGCACAGGGTCCTTAGCCCTGAGGGTTGGAGCAATGCCTTTCTTGCCTGAGGCACAGGTGCTCAAGAGGTGGATGCATAACAGCCAGGATTAATGTGGGTGCCCTGAAGAGAACAAGGACAACATGGTAATCTTCTGTGAGAGACAGCAAAGTTAGGGTTTTGCTGTTAACTAGACAGAATTATCCTCTTGCTATGCTGGACTAAAAACAATAGATGAATTAAGGAATACAATGCAAGGCTGGGTTGATATGATATTGATATATTGATATGGCTGGCTGTTCTCAGATTTTTCACTGACTACCACCAAAACCCCAAAATTTGGTTCCCAGCCTTAGCAAGATGATATGAATAAAGCTGGATAGTTACTAATATTTCAGAGATCTAATGATGTGATATTAAACTCCTGCTCAAGGTGTGGTGGCTGATAATAGATAATTATTGACTAGAAGTTTCCATGCTTTCCTTCAGACTGACAGCATGAAGCCAAGGCTCACTTCCTCCTCAATACTAGTAACTACACAGATAACAAAATTTATCTCTTGATCTAGCTAAAAACAATATATCATACATATGTGTAATATTTAGATACTTTGCTGAAAAGAGGTGTTTAAATATGTATAAATATGCAGAAAGTATATTTTTGGCTTTTGATGTCTGGCTGTGGGCTGCGCTTCCCACCCTTTTCTGACCACTACAGTCTAATGACCATGTTCAGTGCTAACAGGTAAATACCACAGTCCAAAGTAAGCAAGGGGATTCTTTTACAAGAGGGAAGAATATTCAGTCTGTAAAAGAAACAGGAGCACTTCAGACCTCATGCAAAGCATACAGGAGAAACTAAATTTTCTGTCATTCTGCAAGGACAGTGTGCTGCCAACAGCATAATATTTGTCACTGACATGTCTTCTTGATAATGATTCTCACTGTAAGCGGCACGGACTTTAGGGCACAGTCTTTATTTTTACACAGCTCCTATTAATGACAATTAGCTGGGAATAGTAGAACATTCCCCACAAACACTAATTTAAAGCAAAACTACCTCAACAGGAAAAGCAATACAATGATACACACAAACAGGTCTCAGCTACTATGCTTTGATTCAGTAGATCATTTTTTCAAGCTTTTAAATGCCTGGGACCCGTGCGCAGCCTCTGCTCTCCATTGCTGGCAAAATCCTGGCAAGAATACTCCTGAACAGATTAATACCCACTATAGCAGAAGGAATTTTACCTGAAAGTCAGTGCGGTTTCAGAGCCAACAGGAGCACCACAGACATGGTATTTGTTCTTAGACAACTGCAAGAGAAGTGTAGGGCACAGAACAAAGGTCTTTATGTAACCTTTGTTGACCTCACCAAGGCTTTCGATACTGTGAGCAGAAAAGGTCTGTGGCAGATTTTGGAACGTTTGGGTTGTCCCCCCAAGTTCCCTAAAATGACCATCTCACTCCACGAGGATCAGCATGGCCAAGTCAGATATGGCAATGCACTTTCTGAGCCCTTTCTAATAACTACTGGTGTGAAACACGGCTGCTTGCTAGCACCAACCCTATTCACAATATTTTTCAGCATGATGCTCCAAAGGGCCACAGCAGACCTCCATGATCAGGACGGTATCTACATCTGATACCGTACTGA
>VWZX01007400.1:54848-115163 GCA_013399015.1 Galbula dea
TCTCAAGGATGAAGGACCACCGCCTCCCTAAGATCTTGCTTTATGGTGAACTTGCCACCGGCTGCCACAAGAGAGGAGCCCCAAAGAGAAGATACAAGGACTCCCTGAAACAACATCTCAGCCTTGGCCATATTGATCATCATAACTGGTCTACTCTGGCCTCCAAGCGGGAGGCCTGGAGACACACCATTTATAACACTGTGGATGCTTTTGAGAAAGCACACAGGATCACCCTTGAGGAGAAAAGACAACGCAGAAAGAATCGTACCTTGCTGAACACACCATCTAAGGAGTCTTTCTGCTGTTCCTTTTGCAACCGCTCATGCCTATCTCGTATTGGCCTTTTTAGCCACCAACGCGCTTGCAACAAGCGTGGGTAGAGCCCTTCCCAAATCTTCATTCGCGAAGCCTAGCCATGATGATGATGATGACGAAACGCCTGGGTTTGTTTACAACTATCTTACATTTACACAACTTCCACAAGGCAGTTGAATGTAAAGCTAAAGAATAGACACGGCAAGAAAGAGGCTGGCTACCTGCAACCCTGCTAGGGCCACTTAGTCTCATCCCTGAAAAATTATTTGTCAATATCCAATAAGAATATTCACTATATTGTGGACTCAGTTTAAATTTATTGAAGTTAATGATACTGTAGGTATTGTCATCTATGCATTACTCCAATTAAAAACTCCAAACATCAAGAGGTGCTATGAACATGTTCAACATTAACTTCTCAATTCTTCTGGGCTTAAAAGATGAAAAACATTATTCTGAAAGAAATCTCTGAAGTACAGATGTGAAAAAAATTAAAAAGCTCCTTCCTATTATCACAATTTTATTTGACATCAACTATTTCTGTTTTGCAAAAGGCAACACTACACTCCTACTCATTCCAGGGCAGGGGAGACAGACGGAAAAGGGGTCATAAATAGACAAGAAATGAAGCTTAATAGAAAAAAAAAAAACCACAAAGGTATTGTTTTATTAGAAGCAGTGTTATTTGGGCAAGGGGTGAGATTGGAAGATTTGGGAGATCAAGGAGTTTACAACACCCATTGCAGTCTCAGCTGTCACAGGGCTGCTGTGCTGAATGACTGCCAAGACTTGATGACATTTTCCTTCATGTCAGCAAGTAAACTAGCTATACGGTTACTGGAGATAAAACCATGAACTCCAGTAGAGAACTTTGTTTCACTCTTCTTTCATTCATTTTCTCCATAGCTAAGATTAGAGGTGCAGTAACGTATAATTGGGAGGGAGGGGTACAAAACAGCTCTGACAGGTAGAATCCCAGAGATGAGTCATGGCAAGTTTCACCTGCTTGTACACAGTGTCACAATTTACTGCTTTACATAATTTTCACTCTTGATTATAACTGATTCAAAAGGAGTAACAGGCTACAGTATATAAGAAAGTACTTTCTGAAAGAAGAGCCACAATTGCAATACATCTCATGGCGTTTAGAGCCCAACACCAGACTCTGAAGAGATGGATACACTCCAGCTGGAATCATAGTCTAGAGGGAAACACCAGTTTCCTAGATTTGATAGACCAGAAAGGGCTTTTGCCAAACTAATTCAAAGGGAGCTCATACTGAGGCATAGGACACAAGCAGTCTGTGGAGTTTTCAGTTTAATCACTCCCTTTAACAGTGTTTTAAAAATCTTTCTGTTGAACCTACCTAGAGATCCAGGACTGCCTATGCAAAACAACAGAAGCAGAGAGGCATAATCCTGTAACTATGGTTAGCAGAGTCTCATGGATGCATGCAACCACATGCTTCAACCATTCAACCAGAAATACATAATCCGGCAATCAAATGTGAGTGAAAAGGCTGGCACTGCCAGCCAGCCTGAGAACAAGTGCCATGATTCAGGCCAAGCAGCAGGATGCCAACAAGCTCCAGCATATAAAAGTGCTTTACAGGTAGCATCAAAATGAGGAAGCAAGCAGGGATTTGTGAGGAGAACTTACAGCACAGATGGAGAATCAGAAGGGATTCCCCCCCAACCCCCCCCCCATTAACCTCCTGTGAGTCAGGTTCAGGGAAAGGAGCATTTAAGAAAGCTTTTTTCTATTACAGAAAGACATACAGGACAAGAACCTCAAAAAAGCAGCTGCTTACCAAGATTTATAGCCTAGAGAATTTCACTAGGTGAAATTACATTCCCCATGAGAGATTCGATTGTGTACATATGTATGCAAGATTGAGAGTCACAAAGCAAATCTACTCCTGTGCATGTACACTAACTTACGATATGTGCCCCACTGAGTTTGAAGATTTAAAATGCTTTGCTGCACAGCTTATGAGATTTATAATTCCATTAGCACTTCAGAAAGCTTACAAGCTAGAAACTTACATATCTACTATTCAACCATTTTACAGGACACATTTTCTCCTCTTGTCATGTGACCAGATGTGCCTGCTTTGGATAGGTATTTAACGAAGGTATTCCTTGTAAAACAATGTTTACATTGCACTAAATATTTAAACAACTTGTTATGGGAAAGCACTTAAAAAGTCTTTCTAAAGATGAATAGATTTTTCCCTATCTTTTCTTAATCTCTTCCAGCAAGAGCTATTAACATTGAACTGCTTATACTGCTATACTAGAGGATCTATCTTGTTAGGGAATACAGATAGGTAGATAATGCAGCTGAAAAATCACAAAATTGTAAAGCAGACTCAAGACTGGGCAATTCTCCTTCCCTATACTAATAGCCTCTATGCATACACCACCTCCAGATATCACAGGCTACATCTGGCCTTCAACCAACTGCACTCATGTAGGCTCGAGAGAGCTCCACCTCATCACAGCATGAAGTCAGACCACATGGGTTTAGTATACAACTAACTGGGTTTTAAATTATGGTATAAAATGACAATAATCTGAACAAAGTTATGATTAAAGACAACAAAAAATCATCTCTACTATACAAATCAGTGATCTCCCTTTTCTCACCAAGGCAGAGTCCTGTTACAGTCAACCTTTATTAATGGAGGAACAGAATTTAACCTCAAGTATTTGGCTCTGCCTTTAAAAGCTTTCATCAGAGAATGGGCAAGTACAGGAGAAGTTTAAGATCATAACTTTTAGTGGCTCTGATTTAAAGGGGTTTGGTTTGAGGTTTTTTGTGGGTTTGGTTGGTTGGTTTGGGGTTTGGGTTTTATTGTGCATGAGTTTGGTTTTTTTTCTTGGGGAGGTGTTTGGGTTCTTTGATTTTCCTCCTTTCTATTCTTTCTTTTTTTTTTTTTTTTTGGGGGGGGGGGGGGGGGGGTTGGGGTGAGAGGAGGATGTTTAAAAAGGTAGCTTGATAGTGTTTGCTACCTCTTTGTAGTGCTGACCATTAGCAGTTGTTCAAGTCTCATGCGTAGCTTGAATCTAGTCAAAGGCTGCAATACAGGAAGGTCAAAACCTCCAGTACATTCCCCAAAACGATCTAAGGCATTAAACACACAAACCATCTGACACAGTCCAAGAGTTTTAGATCTTTTGCTTTAAAGGACCAGGCTCAAAAAGCTTCACTCACAGCATGCTGACATTGTAATATTTACTCCACAAATCTCAACAAGTGATTAACAGCAAACACAAGCTTTATCCACTAATCAAATTACCTCCAAACTTCAATTAAGCTATGTATCCCTTACTGAGGCAGCATGCACAAAGTATCAGCTCCTTATGATCTCAAAACGCCAGTTACTCCTCAAGAGGCCAACCACAAACAACCTATACTGTGTATTTCTAAAAAAATCAAGAAGGCTAATAGCTTGCCATTTTCCAGAGTTTTTCACTCCAAAACACTTTTCTTTATTTTTTATACCACTGGAAAATTGCTACCAGAAGTTTATTGGTTTCTTCTACTAAGAATTGCCTTGTGAATCAACTAGGATCCAATCTTTCATGCTATTTAGGTATTTATGTGATTTTTGCCTATTTTAAACTTCTTCATTAAATAGCATTTTGGTTATCTAATTGGTATAGCTAGTTCTAGGATAATAAAGTGTCTTTGCAAGTAGTTGGCCATCTTCTGGCACAGGGCCTCTAGGACTGGGGCTTAGAAATTTCCACATTATATGTGGCTATAGTTAAATATAGTTAGACAACACATTTAGCAATAAAGACTTTATCATTTGTAATTATAGACATGCATACAGGAAAGTGAACAAAATTCTAATCCACATCTTCTACCATGCAATCTTTGCAAACAATGTTACCTGAATACTAAACTCTTCCAAGGCTACAGTGAGTTGATACCACCTACCACTAATTGGTTATATAACCATTTAAGTAGGATTAGTATCATAATCTGCTGTGCAATTTGACAGCAGGAGATGTGGCTCTGCAAATAAAATACTGATCTGCAAAGGCTTCTTTCAACTAAGGTGGTTTGTGTTCTTCATATTTTTATACAATTAAATTACAGCTCCATACTCCTCTGTTGAACATTCACACTTTAGGATAACATCCTTTGCTGCACACCATCTGCACAATTTCTCCCTTCCTTTTTCAGAAGGGTCAGATTCAGGACTGCAGAAGTTTGTGCATTCTTCACATGTAACAGAGCAATCCATGATGCTACAATGACATAGCTTAGGTTTTGGGGAAATTTTTCAATACATTTCCCAGGTTTATTTTTGTCACTTGCATAAAATCCCATTCCATCCCTGGAAAGCGTTCACTTTTTTTCCTGTGAACTACAGATTCCACAATCCTTACTCTATTCCTTCATGTAACATTGTTAAAATCATGAATATGTTGCCTGATTAAGAGGCCCAGGCACCTCTGTGCAGAATTAGACAGGACAGACTTCTGCAGAACTGATCATGTTGTTCTTCCAACTGAGGTTTCTCCTTACAGCCCTATCCACCTTTCCCACTGCCAAAGGGGGTTATCACTACTAACATTTGCTAGAGTATTTTTAAAGGCCACATTCATAAGTCAACAGGAAACTTTATCACTGAAAGCATCACAGAAATGGTGCAAGGCTTAACTTGACAAAGTGATACCTCCTCTACCAATCCTAAATATTGAAGTAAAACAAGCCCATGTGCAGACCTTTATCTGTGGACAGAAGGTAAAGTAGCAGACACTAGCCAATTCTTATTTTTCAGCTTTACTAATGCACAATGGGGGCAAGATTCTTCTCTCTTGTTCTTCATAAAGCAGGGGTTTAATAATGCCAAGTGATTTCAGCAAAAGGGCTTCAAAAAAAGACATCCACAAAATATCACCAGGATAAAGGTTTGCCTCACTGAAAGAAAGGAGCTCCTTCTCTGTTTTACCTTTTCCATGTTTCAGGACATCTTCTCTCCTCTACAGTTTACCAGCTTATTGTATTGTATTACAAAATGCAGAAGAACTGTTAATTCACCTGTGATGTTAAGATGAACTGAAAGGGAAAAAAGACACAAACACACATACAAGTTTCAAAAACACTGCCCCAAGTGCTATTTTTTTTCTATTTCAGTGAGAGGGAGGACAGACCATAGGGCTTGCCCAAAACTCAAAAATAGACATGAGACAATCTAGTAAGCAAGCCACAGATCCTCCCTCTCATCTCACTGCTGTTCTTATCACACATCCTGCCTGTGGCATATTCTTCTTGGTACAGAAGCTTACACACCTAGAGGAATGCAAGAGAAACACTGCTAAGAAAAATCACACAGAATCATTAAGGTTGGAAGAGACCTCCAAGGTCATCAAGTGCAACCATCAACCTAGCACCACCAGGCCACTAAACCATGGCCCTAAGGACCACATCTCTAGGTCTTTGGAATCCCTCCAGGAATGGTGACTTCACAACTGCCCTGGGCAGCCTGGGCCAATGGCTTAACAACTCTTTCTGGGAAGAAAGAGGCAACATCCAGATAGAAATTGCTCCTAAAAAGCTTTGGATTTTTCCTCAAATGCCTCAGTCTTCATTACAGTATGGTACATATCAGGGTTATATGCAAGATGTTTCCTAGTCTTGGTTGCTGTACTGACTGGCATGCAGAATCACAAGGGTGGGAAGAACACAGAACCACATTCCTCTCCAACATATACTCCTGGACTATATCTTTCAACCGTGTGTGGTTTTATGCAGACTTTGTATATAAAGTATGGTCAAATTCAGGAAGCATTTATAATGCAGTCTCCTACTCTAAGAGAGTAGAGGACCTTTAACATAAATTTTCTGTGGTTGACAAAAGTTATGACTCCATGGCAAAATTGAAATAAACTGCCAGTATATTCTATGCGTTCTAATCAATAAACACATTACTGACACAGGGTAGCTTGTGTCAGCACTCCCTCCAACTCCACTGGTACTTTGATTTGTTAAGGTGAGACAAGAAGATAAGAGTACTAGTTCAGCTTGTCTTTTATCAGTGTTACTATTGCAGATTTTCTTCTGTACATGATTTCATTACAGCTCTATCATTTCTGATAAAAGCATGTACTGAGATAATTCCAGGCCCTTATAAAAGCTATCTCTCAGAATTACCTCTGTTAAGCAAAGAAGGATGGTCCATTTGCTCTGTCAGGAAATGGATCCTCATTCAAAACTGTATTAATGGACTTAAGAACAGAGGTAAACATGACCTTGAGTAAAGGAAGGTAAACCTCCTGTACCCTGCTGGTTTATGTTGTTTTGGAGAGATTTTTCTGAAGTATCTTAGACATGTCAATTAATTATGTTTAAACTAGCATATGACCTCTTTAAAACACTAGAATATTGCATAGCTATGAAATAAAGCTATGGATATGGATATTATACATCGTAAGACAAATTTTATCCTGAAATATAAAACTAAGCTCTTCAGAGCCTACAGTAATTATTGCTTTGAAACATATACCTGATTACAATAAAACACAAGACACTGGATTTCATTTTCTCTGGCAAGAAAAAAATCTTAATACATGCTGATCAGTGGAGTCAACAAAACCTTAATGTGACAGAACACTGGAGTTCAGATCCCTATTCCACACATCACAGGCAAGACCATGTGTAGGATATACTATGTGCTCTGAAACAGCTCAAAAGAGCTCCTAAGCATTACTTGAGTCCCAGTGCTATATTTTAGAAGTGAGTGATGCTATTGCATTGTCAGTAAACTGAATTGAGACAAAGAGCATTCAAATCATACAAATAAAATTGTTAAATACAAAACTTTGTTAGTTGAACTTGAGCTGGTTCATTACTAAACAAACAAGTTTCCTTATGTAAAAAAATTACATTTTACATGTGCATTTTTCCACTGATTTTGATAATTAACTCTGGAGTCTCTAGGTTCATGCTCGAACAGTCTATCTTGGAGCAAATCTATGCATTGAAGAAACAGCTGAATTTAGCTTTGAGTTTTTATGAAGAGTAATTAGTGAATAAACTTCCCATAAGGGCAGGGGGGAAGGAACATCAAATCCCATGCATAATTAAAACCAGAAAACTCACAGCTTTTGTTGCCTTTCGGTGTATTAAAGGTTATGTATTTTGTTCAGGACTTCATTAAATAAGCTGCATAAGTGCTGAAGGTAAAGCAATGCAACTCCTGCTGCCAACAACCCTGTAAAGATCTAGCCTCATCCTGGTCACACTCATGTCTGCATGAAGTGCCTGTGAAGTCAGTTCCTATACAGGTAAACTCTTATGCAAAAAAACCAACCAAACTAAAAAGCTGCAGGTTCAATCCTGGTGCCAGTTTTAGGATCTAATTGGATTGAAATGATTTGGCACTTGAAGTTCTGAAAACAAATACACCAAGTTGCTCTTTACTTTGACAAGTGTTCTGTAAACTGCTGCCAGCAGCATTCTAATTGAATTACATGAAAATATTTAATAAAGAATCTGTAGTGAAATTAATTTTGGGGTTTAATTCCCCAGTGAATATATCATAGATACCAGAGACACAGAAGAGAACTACATATTCCTTCCCATACTGTAACCATCAGTTTAGATTTTAACATACTATAGATCTTCACAAGTTTTTTACCTGTCTAGGTGCAAGCACATAGGACACTTTTTCTAGTAGTATTTAGCAAATACTGCTTCAGAACTTTTAAACTCACCCAGCACCCAATAATAACACTCCACTATACATTCATGGTGTTATATACAGGGAACACACTTGTCTATTTTAAATCTTCATCTCTCCTTTATTAACAGTGCTGTGGCAAGGAACTGCAGCCAGAGCATTTGCAACAGGCAAGCCTTTGCCTTCTGTACTAGAAGCCTACATACTAGAACACTGAAACACCCACTACTTTCAATCACTTGGGTACTACTACAGCCTGTACTTTTTTTAATGACACATTGTTCCCATGGTATTCTGTTTCCAGAAGTGCCAACACCTACCATGATGCCATGTCACCTTTGGGACACTGTCTAGTGCCTAAGACTCACATCAAGTGCCCTGCCCACAGTCCAGGTAGCCACACTATGCAAAAACAGTCTGTGCTAAAATTTGTAAGCATTGTTAACTTCAGTGAGTTGCATCAAGTTCTACCATGACCTTCAACTCCATATGATGGAGTTTTACATATCATGCTCTGGGCACATGCAGCCTGGAGGCAAGTTCACCTGCTGAAGCATCCTCTGAACTAAGAGGGAAGCCTGCTCAGTAGGTTAGGCTCAAGTAAAGTTGGATTTGACTAGAGAATGGCAATCCAGGTTTGAAATATAATGCAGATTCATGCAATATAATGCTTCCTTACAAATACATTAACAGTAGTTATCAACACTGCAAAGTCAAAACTGCAACATACCATATTTCTTTACCAGGAGGGTGGTTAGGCACTGGAACAGGTTGCCCAGAGAGGTTGTGGAGGCCCCATCCCTGGCGATGTTCAAGGCCAGGCTGGATGTGGCCCTGGGCGACCTGGTCTAGTAATTGGCATCCTTGCCCATGTCGGGGGGGGGGTTGGAACTAGATGATCTTTAAGGTCCCTTCCAACCTGAGCCATTCTATGATTCTATGATCACACTGCTATGACCTGAAAATGCAATTAGCCTCTCTCACAGTCTAGGAATCAAAGAGAAGCTGTCTGTGGGTTTTTGGTTTTCATTTTTGACACTTAGAACTTGAAGGTTTTCAGGGATTTTCTGTAGACCTATACTGAGTAGAAGATTTCCCATCAGGCCCTGTACTGGCAAGCAACCCCAAACTTAGCTGAAGTTCCCCATTCCATGACTGCCATTCTTGGTAAGCTTTGCTTTTCTTAAAGAACACTGCTGCTGCAAAAATAGTTTCAGATAAAATGAAGGATCCTTCTTTCTGCCATTTGTCAGAGGTACTCATGAGAGACAAAGCACGAGTTTTAAGTATCACATCTCTGCAGTTTTACTGACACGTAGTTTTATCTCTTTAGGATGCTAGAAAGGTATAATATTTTTGAACAGTGAACATTATGCTCATCTTCCTTAATGAATCTGGGATTTCACAGTGTTTATGCAAATTCATACTTCAAAAACATCCCCTTCAGTATTAGAACTTATGTAATAAACAGTCTGCAAAATAATTTCAGGAAGTGAGTAGAGTAAAACTCAAAAGTATTTTTCCAATCATAACTATGAAAGATACTGTTAACATCAGTTAAGATGAGACAGTTGTTTTAGAAGACCTAGCCACAAAAATACAGTGCTTTCAAACTTAAACTCTGGTTTTAAAAGTATTGTAGATTTGCAGAAGTTTTAAACTCTTCCTCATGACTGCTTGTGTTTTGAATACAAATTACTTGTTTGACTGCAGTAGTCACGTGTCTATGCACTGTAACTTCTTTCCCATGACAGATGATTGAAATCCTGACATATCACATCACTAAGAACTTTCCAGCAGAATATTTTACATAAGTCTAAATGAGTCATTCCAGGGATTTTTTTTTAGAGCCAATTTCTAAGGAAGGGGGAAAAAAAAAAAAAAAAAAACAAAAAAACCCAGATCTACTGCAGCCAATTTTTCCCCAAAGTATCCTGAGGGAGTTTGTATTAAGAGTTTAAAGAATGGAACTGGCTTTGGTATTTCTTTCCCAGTTGCTAATTTATTATCTAGAGGAAGTCACAGGAGCCTTGAAAGAAGTCTTGATGAAAAGGGATCTGTCTCAGCTGCATGGGATTTAATTGACTTCTCAGTCTTGCAAGAAGAATGCATTAGTATTATCTCTGCCTCTGCTTAACTATCAGCCAAATGGTAATCATCATGATGAATTAATTTCTATGCTGCCACGCAAATCATAACTTCACACTCTTTCTGTGGACTCATTTCTCTGTTTAGCAGGACACCTGGTAGCAACCTATAAGAGCACAATTCTAGACAAGATCATATGGGATAGGGCAGCAGGAACAAAGACAACTGCCTTAGGACTATCACATTTACCCCTCTGGTCATACTCAAACAAATAGTTCTCAGGGGGGTTTTTTGCCCCCTTAAAGGGGTAGTGAATTTTAACATCTTCTACTGTAGGACATTATATCCAATTAGTATTCAGTGTTTCCTTTCATTATCTCTAATGAACCAAATTCTCTGATTACTTTTGGAGTCTAGAAGTGTAGGAGCCTACCTCAACAGAAGCAGCCTCAGGTTACATCCACACTGCTCAGCTCCGATCAAACCAGCACACAGAGGCTGAGCAAGTAAAAATATTTCAGTGCTGTATCACCAGGCCTCAACCTGTAGCTCTCTTTTGCACTACTGAATCATTACAGCTACAAAAGAACAGAACACAGTGGTCATCCCAGAGGACAGGGCACCTTCCAGCATTACTGTCATTACTGCTGTTGCCAGGCTTCAGCATCATGAAGAGAGGGAAAATGTGACTGCATTAACAAATCTACCAAGCCCATTATGGATTTGGAAGCAGATAAAAGAATTCGTTCACATCGAAGTGTTTTTCAGCCACCTGTTGGGAGCAGGAGCCTGTGGGGAAAGAATCCCAACCAAGCAGCAAATTCTCTGCAGACAAGTCTCACAGCACACTGACATTTCAGTCAAGCTGAAGACCAGCAGTAACCAATTGGACTTCTCCAGAGTTGCAAGGCTACCAAGTTATCACTGTTGAAATCCACACAACTTCATTTCCACAACCACCAGAAAAACTTTGAGGAAGTGGCTAGTGTTCAGCTGAAGAATTTAGTATTTTGCAAGTGCACATTGCCAATCCTTAGTTATTCCCCTCTAGTGTTTAGCAAAACATTAAACTTGAAATAAAAAGAGGAAAGATCACACAACTTGTAATTGAATTAGCCTAATTATTGCAAGGGGAAAAACAAGCACAGAAACAAAAGTGTTACATAGAAGATTTTATTTTCCTAGTTGCTAGGCTTTTTTCTTCCAGGAAAATGTATTTACTGTCATGCTAAATAGTCTAAAGAGAGGTTGCCCTTAGAACTGTAAGGCACAGTTGGGACTAAAGAGATAGGCTTAGGGCATTGGTGCAGCAGATTTATGCTTCCCATTTTAAATGCAGCCTGCAAGGCTGAAGACAGTTCACAGCAGATCAAGGAGAAAAATACTACGGAATATAAATTAACCAACCTTTATTATACTGGCCTACTTCTACTGATCTTATGACAAAGCTGAAATGTCATAGTAAACCATTTGTATGCAGTTTCATAAATTCCAAACATCAAAACAACAAGTTTGCCTTGGCATTAGAGAAAATGAAAAGGGCAGACTTCATCATCTCGCAGAAAGTTAACATCAAAGTCACGAAGCCATAGGTAAATAGCAGTTTTGTTTCAATGATTGCTTGCTAATATACTGCCTCCAGATAAAAGTCAGACATCATTTCCTAAAAATATGCCACCCCTTTGAATAAAATAAGCTTGCTGCAAAGAAAGTCTGGCATAGTTTTGTTTCTGGATTCTAGCTCATCCAGCAGTTATCACTAATTCACACTCTTTACAGCTGCTCCTCCTCCCCTCCATCATTTTATTAAACTGAGGTCAAACACTACTTGGGGAAGTCTTCTTTACAGTGCATTTTCCTTGTTTCTCCTGGTACAAGGTGGAAATGAAAATTACTAGGCAGGACAAACATCCTAAATAATTTGACAGGACTGTACTTCCTTTTTAATAAGGAACATGTACACTGACTGAACAAGAAGTACACAAAAAGCTTTTGCAAACTATGAACAAGATACAAACTTGCTTTTAGTTAGTGTCTATTTCCTTACAGTTCAATCAGTATTCCAAACAAGAGAATAAATTAGTTAACCTGTGGATTACCTGCCTAACAGACTGATATTTCAAAATTATGATCCAACTACGGCTTCAATATCCAAGCCAAAGTACACTTTAGATGCAGCTCAGCAACCACTTCCCTGGCTTTATGGAGATAATACTATTTTTGGTATCTGATTGGCATGCTGCAGCATAATTCAATCACATCATGCTCTTGATATCAATCACATAGGATTAGGAGAGCATAAAATTAACCTTGAAATTCAGTACAATATTTCTGTCAGATTACACAAAACAGCACATTGCCCCTCAAACTCCAGAAACAAGAGATGGGGGTTTATTTAAAGTAATTATATGGATTCAACACTGGATGGAGCACCACACAGCCAGACATTGGCAGGAGATAGGTGAACTCTCATAAGGAAGACATCTGTACTTCTAATTTACTTAATGTCAGAGCAGAGGTTTTTTACCTACTGCTGATGGCCACAAACTAGTCACCACTTCAAGCCAGTGACAATTCCTACTTTAAAAAGAAAGACAAGTGTTGAATGAAATTCAGTCTGAGATTCAAATTGCAGGAGATTCCTTCAATGAAAATAAATCCATTACTTTTAATACTCAGCTGACTTGCAGTTACTCACAAGATGTGGGTACTTAGCCACAGGACAGAATCAGCTGTAGTACAAAAGAAAAAAACCCATGTACCTCCACTTAACTAGCTAAAGTACCAATGTTTACAGAGGTTGAAGTTCTAAAGTTAGTTTAAGCAGCCTATAATGTTTCTTTTGATTTACATTTGATATCAGAACTTGTTACCATACAAAAATATCGTTGCTGAGGCAACAATATACAGAGGAGAGGCAATTAAACCCACAGTTATTTAGAGAGGAAGATATTAAATTCAGTGTCTTAAACTACTGCTTAAATTACCTTGTACTATTGTAATAAAAAATGCTCACTTATGAGCAAAGAGACCACTGCTTAACAGGAGTTAAGCTTCAAAACATTTTGGTAACGTTCCTAGGAGTGATTTCCCTCCTCTCCAGTTCTGTTCAGGCTGAAATGACTGAGTACTAAGAGAATCTGCAAGGGATTAGCACTTCTGAACATACCAGACCCCATGCATTTTTAAATGCATAAATAGGAAAAAAACCATCCACTTAACTGCCCCCCAAAAAAATCAATTTTTTTTTCCAACTACGTAAGGCATCCATTATACCAAATGAGATTATATGGTGCATGTTAGATTCTTCTTCTGATAAAAAGAAATAAAGCCTGTCAACTATAATAGAAATAATGGAAATACCTCAAAATGAAAGAAAAAACAAGACAAGCTGGAAATTTAATTCCAGCAGAAGAAGCATAAATAATCTAATTTTATTTGGAAAAAAGAAACCAAAAGATTGATTTCTGTACAATAGTTACTGAAGGCCAGGATGAAGCCCTGAACTCAAAATCATTTGGATTTCAGTGATGAAATTTTTACACATCCAAACCACATATTTAAAAATTACCTTCTACAAAGACACCTTTACAGGCTGTGATCATAAATATTACCAGAAACTTCTAGGTTTCACCAAATCCCAAGATTCAGGATGAAATCAGCAGTTTATTCTGCTTATTAGAGCCAATCTACGTCCTGAAGCTGGATGGACAAGAACAGGAGGTTCTCTACAGAATCACTAGTAGCTTTTCTCCTACAACTGCTTTGCATGAAACAAGTGTCCCACAAACCCACTGCTGAAGAGGCAAGGCCAGGAGATAGTTGGAAGAGTTTATATTCACATTTTAATTCTGTTCAATTCAGATTTATCAACAGTTTTCTTTCTCTTTAAGCGATATGAAAGTATATGCATCCAAAAATCTGCATGTATGTATTTCTGTATGTAAAAAATATGTACAAATAATTAAAAATATTTATAACATGTTCATGACCTTTACAACCACAGACCCTGTACTTTCCTCTCAGTAGCTTGGCTTATCCCCTAAAGCCTCTTTGGACAAGATCCACAGCTCTTTCCACATGCTGCACTTTTAGAAATAGAGAGATACCACATACAAGTTTCCCTTCACTGCAAAGCAGTGATTCAGAGGCAAATGTCCACCTTCAGTACTCATTAAGGTGTTTCTTTTATTTCTTAAGCTCTTTGCAGCTGGGGTAGCAATGCCACTCTATGTTGCCTGTGCCCTGATGAAGCCAGGGAACTGTCAGATCTCCAGATGCTTGAGGAAAAAGGAGAATCACCCACTTAGGTTATCCAGTTTGGGATATGTATTAACAGCTCCAGGCACATAGTTTCCACACCAAGTGGAGCTAAGGGGAGGGCAGGGGAAAGAAGAAGGAACAAGAAGAGAGAAGAACCACTATATATGTATTTCACTATCTGTATCACCTTTTCCTAGCACTCAAAATAAGAAAACAAGTGACCAGAATATACACTTGCTTAACACTGTTTAGTGCCAATTCCCAGCAACCCTTGTTCTGTACCCAAAAAGCAGAATAGTTGCTCTCTAGCCAAAACCCCGTAACTCAGGAAATATGGAGAGGATGAAATCTTTGCTCACAAACCCTAGATCACACCAAATCACTCCTCCAAGTCATCATGTCATAGCAACTTAGTCCAGATCTACACAATTTTTTGGTAGAAGTTAAGACTAAAGGAGGACTTAAGCCATTTCTAAAGGTTGTGCATGAACTGCTCAAATGAGATTCTTCACTGCTAATCATTACCACAGTTACTTAGCTCTGCAACAGCAATAATAAAACCTAAATCTTCATTAAATTGATACAGAAAGTATTTATGGCATGCAGATTTTTATTGCAGAAAACCTCCCTCTGCTTTGAGTTTTATTTATGTTGATTTTAAAAGCAATTATTCTTTTCATGTAATAAGCATCCAAATGCATTTGAGACTTGATGGTAGTATTTAACAGCATAGCCAGAAAAGAAATTGGGGGCAATGGAAGCTATGTGTTCTTCAGAGAGATTAAAGCAAAGACAGGTTTTATTAAGCTCTGCAAGATCCACTTCCCTCAGCATGGTCTCCATGGCTCAACAACCACAATATCAAGTATGACACATTAAAAATCCACCCTCAGCAGACATGAGCTCAACCAACATGGTATCAAGCATGATACATTACAGATTCACCCTCACCAGAATGGCATGTTTAATAATGGGTTGGGAAGTGACTGCAGCTTCAAATGTTCTCATTTGCAGTTGTTTTACTCTGCCTTTTTGCCAATACTAACTTAACAGCTGTCTGGATCAGTCTTAGCTCACTAACCCTGAGACCCAGATGGATTCTAGTTTAGCACTGATATTTTAAGAATTGCCAGCACACACATAGGACAAAGGAAGGATGCTTGGCCAAAGTCTCACACCAGCAGGGAGTAGGTTAGTCTACTGGATCTGAGAAAGTTCCAGCAAGCATTAAACTGAAGAGCTAGGTAGGAAACATCCTTCCATTAAGAGAAAATTCACAAGTGACTATCTTTATGGCCAGAAGGGATCATGAGGCAGATGACTAGACTGATGATTTACAACATTCTCCTAAGCATTGAGTCCAGTAACTTGTATTTGAGTAAAGCTCAACTTAAAAAGCACCAATAAGTGCTGGATCAAACACCTCTAGAGATGGAGGATATATCCCCAGAGGTTAACCACCTTCCCTGCTCAAGATAGAACACACGTGGAACTTGTTAGCTGTCACTTCTTTCTCATTTATGCTTTCCCCTGTTAGGCCTTCAGCACTCAGGATTTTCTGCCCATACTCACACAAAGTAATAAAGTCACTTCTGTAACTTGCTGAAAACAGATTTCTTACAAAAATACGGTCTGAGCTCCCACAGACACTCACCTTGGATCTCGGTTTTCATGGATTGTTTTTAAACATCTCATACTACAGGGGAAAACACAGTTCCATTATAATTCCCTGATGGCAGCTTCTGCAATACAACTGCTGTGTGGCTTAAGAAAATTCACTAGGCCTTTTATTGCTAGTAAATTTTTTGTTGTTGTTGTAATATACTCTGAGAAATTATCAAGTTTGTTAGAGTATTTGACAGAGCCTGCTTTCCCTAAAACTGTCCTAACAAGTTCCCATTTTAGGATTATTTTATCTTTCCATGAAGTAAATCCTTATAGCTTTTTCCAATTATTTTGCCTAGAATTGACAGCAGGATACCAGATGAATGCTATTTTTATCAGCCCATTCACCTTACTGAAATATGATGCTCTAAGCTTCTGAATAAGACCTCAAAAAATAGGAGTGTGGAATATTTTTTATGTGGTAAGTACATCATTTTCTACCCTGTCTTTCTCTGTTTGCACAAAAAGCATTATCTACACCTACTACAGGTCATGTTCTGCATCTAGGAGGACAAGAATTTCTTCCACACCATACCAGAAAGGAGAAGATTCCTGAATCATGACGTCAATATTAACAGAGTGAAAAACATAGAGGATACAATCTCTTTTAAAGCTCCTTCAGTATCTGATGCCCTAAATCTCCAAGGACTTGATGTACTAGCTTCACCTTTTTTCTTTTTTTCAGTCACCAAGAACTTCCCTCCTGGATCACAAAATCTTTTCTTCAGGCCCAGGAAGTGCCTGCTGAGAACACTTAAGCTCCTTCCCATTACTACACAGTTAAAGAGGCTGTGCTAGAATGTCACTCCCAAGAATCCCTCCTAAAATTTTCATTCCAAACTTGTTCAAGGTGAATGCATATCCAAACAAATAAGAACATTCAAGCTCTAGAAATGCCTTAGCTAGGTAATAGGTTACAGAAAATCCAAAAGGAAGATGGACCTCTCCTCAGGCTTGCAAACACCATCTCACCAAGTTTCTCTGCTCACTTATACTAATAGGTGTGTTAATATCTTCTTTATTATTTCTCCCCAAATCTCTAGTCAGATTTTAAACACTGCATTTCAAAGTTAGAAGATAACAATGAAAGATAAGCAGGAGTAAGAGATCACTGTGAGGTATATTGCTGACAAAAGTATACCTATGAGGAGTATCACCATGGAAATTGAATTTTCTTATCTCTTCAGGCTTATAAACATCTGGGGCAATTCTTTGATCTTCAGCCTCATCCATTTTCTTACTCATCATCAAGAATAGACCATGGAACTGTGTCTCATTAAGAAGCAGAAGTGTTTGCTCCATGTCTACTGTCAACATCTAGATTCTAATACTACCTTATGCAAAAAACTAGGAAAGTATTTTAGAGCCACCTGAGACCTTACACTTTTTCATGACACCATAGAGCTAACATAATGCCACCAAAGCTGATTTGGAACTAGACTTTCCATGTGAATCAGAGACTATAAGGGATAATGAGGAATGTATAGGTAACACCTCTCTAGCTTTTCAGAGGGTCTGCTCTCAATTATGAATTTTTAAATTTAAAATGGGAACACTGAAAGCAGTTCCTAGCTATAGAGGAAAAAATAGTAGGAAGAAGGTACTCTCAGCTTAAAGTTGTAAGCCCCTAAACAGTAAAGTTACTAAATGCAACTCCAACTTCTGGAAATCACATGGACCTGAAGATACTGGTTTTGTCACCCCTCAAGTTCTCTCATGTCCAACCAGCAACTGCCCAAAGACACCATTATATATTAAGAGGACAACCCTTCAAGTAAAGAAGGCTGCCCTGTGTTCTACTCATCCTGCATTTAAACCACCAAACTGTAACTAAGCTAAGTATGAACCAGGGAAGATGTGCTGCTAGAAGAGGTAATACAACCAGGAATGACTGAGCTCACCAGACACTTTTCTTTCACATTTTCCTCATGCCATAGAAACTTAGATAAAATGCATATGAACCAAAATCAGGTCTTGGGGAAAAAAAATACCCAATCATGCACTCAACCTCACCACCTCTACTCCCACCAGAGCAACACCCATCCTTCAAAATGGCAAACTGAGGGAGAAGCAGTTCGTAAGATAATTGCAGGAGGCTTGTAACATTAGAAGAAACACTTTGTTGGAAGAGCAAAAAGGATCTTCAACTCAGGTACTCTGCCACCGAGACCTCAGTAGGAAAGCACCAAATACTGCTGCAGGAGTGTCCTTACACTACCAAAAGAAAACCAACATTCACAAAATCAGTAACAGAAAATAAAAGTTCTGCTTAAGAGCAGTTCTGCTTAAAGTCCCCAGCACTGCCAAAGTTAAATTTCCCATAGCAGCTCTAATTATTCCATAATTCATGACAAATGTTTTGCTGCTGTTTCTCAGAACACCACAGATCATTCTTAAAAGAGTAATTTAACTGTGTAGGGACACCATTATTTTAAGGTTTATTTACTGGGCAAGCACACACAGCTTCAAGAAGAGTTAATTTAATTTGTAGCTCCACACACACTTGTGCTGCAAACAAGTAAAAGCTGAATGGTCTATAAATACCTTTACTACCAAGGATTTGGGTTCTTTCCAGGACTAAGCAAAAAAAAAAAAAAAGCCCAGGCACCTGAAACTTTATCCACTGGGGGAGCATTCCAACTGCTTCCATATACAGCTCTGTCCCACTATCAGAAGCAGCACAACCATGTGTACCACTGCCCAAGGTAGGGGACACCCCGGGCAGAGCAAGGGACACTCATATGGTGGGAGAGGGACACAAACATCCCAACATGAGATAATGCAATTCGCCTGCAGAACTGACAAACAAACAAACCCCTTCTATGCTGCACAGCACAAGAGTTCAGCTAACATAAGTTTTTTAAAAAGCCAGCCAAACTAGAGGCAAAAAGACCACCAGCCAAACAACTAGAGGCAAAAAATACCCCAAAACTGAGGTAAAAAACCCCAAGCCCTGAGGTATTAAAAACAAAAAACAAAAAAACCCCAAGCCCTGAGCTATAAAAAATACACACAAAACAAAACCTGAGATTAAAAAAAAAAAAGCCTGCAGGAAACAAAAAACCAAAAAACCAAAACCCCCACACATAAACCCGGAGGTAAAAAACTAAAAAAGCTAAAGAAAGCTAAAGTAAAAGCGTAAGAAAACCATTACGTTTAAACCACTGGAAAATGCTAACTACCACCCCCGTCCGTCCCCAGCGCCGCGCGCATCGCGCCTCCCGCTGCTCTGCCGCCGACATCCAACCCCATCCCGCTCCTCAACCCGGCCCGGGCGATTCCCGCAGCCTCCCCACCTCCCACCACGAAGAGGAGAGCGTGGAGCGGAGCCTACCCGACCGGCTGCGGATGATATCGCGGAACTCATCGACGGCTGCGGCGGCAGCAGCAGCTTCATCTCCGGCAGCAGGGCCAGGACATCCCGCTTCAGCCATGCCTGAAAAGCGCAGGGCTGGGGAAAGGACGAAGGCAGGAACGCAGCCTAGGCAATGCCAAATGAGACCCCGAGCCTGGCCAGGGCAAGGCCAAGGAAGGAGGCTATTAGGAACAGGGAGAGTCCCAGACGGACCAGGACAGAGGCAGGAGCAACCTAAGACTGACCAGGACAGGTGCAACGCTGCCCTCCCTCATGCCCTGAAATAGCACCAGGGCGGTGGCTCTGGCCACCCCTTTCCCGCCCCCGCTCCGAGCGCGGTCGACGAGGAGAGGAGCAATGAGTGAGCAAATAGCCCTAAGTGGGGCAGGAATGACTGAGCAGTCCGTAGTACACCGGCTGTGCGGCGGCGGGATGAGGGAGACGGACAGAACCGGGATGCTGTGTCGCTGAGGGATATCGAGGATTTTTTACTTTTGGAAGGAGGAATCCGCCCAAGGGTACGTGGTTGCGGTCCTGTGCCCAGGTAGCGCTGGCCTCCGCAGAGGAGTGTGCGGGGTTTAGGGGAGTGGGCTGGGAGTGCCGGTCCCGCAGTCCTGTGTCCTGGTTTGAGTTAGGACAGAACTAATTCTCTTCAGTGGTTTTACTTTTCAGCTAAAGCTCTTGTAAGTAACTACACTTTCTGAAGTTAACAGCATGTATTTACAGTGTCTGCTGTTAACAGTGATAAGACCTAATGTGTAGAGTTAGTACCGAGAGTGGGGATGCAGAGCAAGGTCACTCTTAAATCCTATGTGCCACGTTGTGGGGGTGCAGAGTAAACGGTTACACCTGTGGAGAGGAGTGAACAGTTCTGGTGACCCTAGACTGACCCACTAGGGATTCCATTCCATATATCTTATGTGGAGTATAAAGCTGAGAGAGCACAAGGGTCAGGTTCTTCTTTTGTTCTTCTTCAGTGGCTGGCATCCAAGAAGGACTTTGTTCTGCTGTCAGTCCCAATCCATGAGTTCCTGAATCCAGCCCCTGAGTCTGGTTCCCGTGAGCTCCTGAGTCTTTTATGCCACAGCATCAGTGGTGGCAGTGACACAGTTGCCATCAGAGGAGGTTGGATTTCGTTTTATTGTTATTACTTTAATGAAAGTAATTTTAGTTTTCTTTTCCAATCCACAAGTCTTTCTCCCTCATTCCCTTTCTATTCCACATGGGGGATGGGGTAATAGAGAGCACCTGTCACTCGTTTAGTGGCTGGCCTAGCCCTAACCCTTAACACTGTCAGGCTCAAGGGGCCATCAGTGCCTGTGGCAGGACCAGCAGGCTAATCTTGGGGAACAAACTTCAAATACCCCAGAGTCTTTCTTCCCCCTCCTTGATAATTCATAATTGGAAGGGTGAAGTCTCCACACACCTAATCAAGTGGCACTGCTTGGAAGACATCTCAGTGATGGTTCATTAACACCTGCAGGCTTGTCAAACTTTTCATCCAGTCTTTAGGAAAAGAGGAGACAGAAAGAATTTCCCCTTGTGTTTGGTATGAAAAAGTGGAGCCTTAGTCCCTTGTCATCCCAGTCAAGGGACAAAACACTTTCCAGTGGCGTTACTTCCTTTTACCCTTCCATTAAACATCAATTTGGTCTAGTGCCTCCAGCCCACAGTTACTCATTTCCCTTCATTTTTTCCCTCCCTACTGATATTCAGGAGTTATCTTTTATGCTTAGTTTTCCTCACCTCACCAAGCCCCCAAATAGTTTTCATGGGGGAAGCAACCAAGCATAAGAAATAAATGTGCTGGGCTGTACTTTAGTGCCCACTCTCTGTGACAGAAAGCCAAGGTCTTAAAAACTGTGCCTTAAAATACAGATGGATAAGAAGACAGATAATCACCTCATTTTATTTGTTAACTCATAAGACAACAATGTGGCATATTTAATACAAATTTAGCCTAACTGCTTCTCAGCTTTAACACCAATTCATAGATAATTCATAAAGAGAGACAGAGGGACAGGAAAGAAGGATAAGCTGTAGAAAGCTTGTGTGCTTTCATTTGCACTTTGCTTAAAAGGACTTCAATCTCCATGTCTGCCAGAGTATGTAAGAAATGTACTTGTCTGAAGATGACAAAGTTAAATAGAACACACCAGAATAAAACTAGGTAAGAAAACCAGGTCAGAGACAATGAATAGTTAGAGAAAGACTTTTTATAGGCAGCAAGGTACATGGTGGTAGTCAGATCCTGAGACAGAGTCTTGACCTCACGTGCAGCTGTGGGGCACACCCTCCACACAGGTGTTGTCTTATGGCTTGGCTCTGCCCTCTTGTTGTTGGTAAAGAATCTGATGAGATGAAGGAGGTGGAAAGTTCTGCTCAGCCTGATCTTTCCAAAAGTAGTTTCCAGCTTTATTGGTAATGCTTAGTGTTTATTACCCTAACAAAGTGAGTGGGAAAGGAATGAAGTATTGTCAGCTCTAAATAATAAAGAAGCATTACTCAGACTTGGGAAAAGCATGGCATTGTCCTCAGATTACTAAGGGGAGAGACATCGTATTTCTTTCTCCATATTCCATTTTCAATTCCCTCTGGTCAGCCCTGGTATGCACCAACTCTCAGAAACTTCCAGTGATGCAGTTTTGGCTCCCACCACAGGAGTTCTTGCTAGAAAACCTGACTGAGATCAAATTGCAGACTGGGCTACAGCACTATAGCTAGTGAGGAGAGCCTGTGGTGTCTCCTCTAATATCACCATTCTGTTTAATACTCTATTATCACCCACCTCCAAGTTTTCACCAAACAATCAACTGCATTCTTCCAGTCTCAGAGCAACCCAGACTTTTGGTAAATTGGACCTGTCTCCCTGCATCTTGTTTTCTCTACCTCTGCCTCTTGTTTTTAAGAGGACTTTTTGGTTTTGCATTCTGGTGCTTTAAGGGAGATAGCAGTTTGCACATGTCTTCCTCTCCTCCACAATACTCATAGCACTGCAGGGTTTAAAATGAGATTCACAGAATCACAGAATGTTAGAGGTTGGAAGGGACCTCTGGGGATCTTCTAGTGCAACCCCTCTGGCAGAGCAGCTACAGCAGGTTGCACAGGTTGGTGTCTAGGTGGGTTTGGAATGTTTCCAGAGACGGAGACTTCACTAACTCTCTGGGCAGCCTGGGCCAGTGTTCCATTACCTTCAGAGGAAAGAAGTTCCTCCTTATGTTTAGATGGAACTTTCTGTGGTAAAGTTTGTGCCTGTTCCCTCTTGTCTTGTCCCTGTGCACCACTGAACAAAGCCTGGCCCCGTCCTCCTGACACCCACCTGTTAAGTGCTGATAAGCATTGAGAAGATCTCCCCTCAGTCTACTCTTCTCCAGGCTACCCAGCCCCAGCTCTCAGCCTTTCTACAGAAGAGAAATGTTCAAGTCTTCTAATCATTTCTGTAGCTATTTTCTGTACCCTTTTCAGAAGTTCTCTGTCCTCCTTGAACAGGGTAGCCCAGAATTGGACCCAGGACTCCAGCTGTGGCCTCACTAGAGCAGAGTAGAGGGGGAGGAGAACCTCCCTCAACCTGCTGGCTACCTTTTGTTGGTGCACTCCAGGACACGTGTTCCTCAACAGCTGATCCAGAGCGTCCCATGGGTTGTCTGTGCTGTCTTTAAAACCCATCTGGGGAGAAGAACTAGCTGCTCCTTCTGTCTTCTTACCCCAGCTCATCTGGAATTGAGCTTGCCTGTTTCCAAGGGCAAAATGGAGGAAAGATAATTTTGCCCCTTTACATCCAAGTTGTGATCACTGCTCTTCCATAAGAGGAGAGTAGAAAGAAATTATTCAAGACAGAGACAGAAATTCTGTGACTGACACATCTGTTCTTGCAGCCTGCCTGTATTAGTAGGCAAAATCTCATTATTGTAATTTGGTGACAGTAGAGTGCTGTCTCAACTAAATACTGAATCTTTTCTACTTTGGTTTACATACATAGCAAGATTTTATACAGAACTTCAATGCTAGGAGTCTGAGCAGATTTGGTTAACTTTATGAGCAGGCATAGTCCCTTGGTGTGCAATACATGAGGTTTTGGGGCTAAATAAAGAAAACAAAAAAAATTGTCTCCCAGTCCTGCTGACACTACCTAGTACACCTGCATATATACATCTGCATATCTATAGATGTTTGTAGCACTATTACTTTAAGTTTTGAGAGTCTCCAGTAAGAATTCCCTGCTTTTTGCACTGTTTTCCATGGTGGTTGTTATCATTCTGCTTATGGGTCCTTCTTCCCCAGAAGCAGAATTCTGGTTTGAGATAGTGCAGGTCTCCAGGTATCTAATCTAATCACAAAGCATTCTTAGATATTTAAACTTTTAAAGTTCAAATCAAGGTAAGTCACTGGAGCAACATATATTAAATTATTTCTATGAAGTGATTCTGTTATGTTAATACAAAAAAAATGTACACACTGTTTTCCCAGAACAATTTTAATTGTGTAAAGGTTTTCTAATGAGACCCCTAAATGTCATGGGAAAAATATTTGTTACATCACAACAGCCAAATAGCCAAGAGATTTATTTGCACCACTTTGTCTAACCACATGCATCCAAAATCCTTCCTCCTGGTTTGAGCAATAGTACATGTGTGTTTGAAGCTCAGATGCAGAGCAAGGTACCTAGAGGATCACACTGGTGCCTGCAGCACTGCAGAAACTATATTCAACACACTATACATTTTAATTTACTTTAAAGTAATTTACTGCTTTTAATAGCCAGTGTTAGACATGTAACTTGGAAAATCTTGCTCTTTGGGCATGCATGTGTGTGTATGTGCATGTACTTTTGGGTATATATTTACATATGTGTGTGTATTTGTGTCTATATATGGTTATGTATATATATATGGATAGGTATATGTAGAGATATGTATATAGAGAGATATGTATTCATATGGATAAGTATATTGACAGATGTGTGTATATATGGATATATATAGATTTGTCACTTAAAAATGAGAGAATATGTTCAGGCTTGGTGATACTAGACACTAACTGGCAAGTCCTGCTGGTTCCATTCTTGTTCCAGAAAGCAAGTTTTGCTTAGTTTATAGTCCCCCATGAAAAACATCTTATTCTGTGTTTGTAATCTATGCTGTTAAAACTATTTGATGAGTTGTTTGGTGAAAGCTGGGGCTGGTTGATTCAAATACGATGGAGACCTTAGGTGTTGTGTTTTAGGGTGATCTATATATATTTATAAATGCTATATTTGAAGATTATTAAAAGCCTTTTTCAGCAAACTATTGGCTTAATTATAGACTCTAAAATATGCTCAGTCTGAAGATGGCAATTCTTGGTGACAAGTTGTCCTAAGAGGCATATCTATGCTTTGATTCCACTTACAACAAAAATTATTCAGTATATTTATGTTTAAAGGCAGACTTGTTGCTAGTCATGTTGAGGCAGCTGCTTACTGTCAGCTGCAAGTTGGAACAAGCATTCACTTGTTAAAAATTAGACTTTAGCCACCATTCTCATTAATATGTGCAACATAACAAATATTAAAATATGATATATTGTGTGGGATGAAATCCTGACTGTCAGGTTGGTAATAAATTTCTTGTGAAGAAAGGTCCAAAAATTCAGGAGAAAATTTAACATTTGGGATTAAATTTGGTTTAAGATCCTACAAAATCATGCATGCCTTTTCCAATGGTTTATGTTACATTCTGGCTTTTCTAGGCTGTTTGGGATACTTCAGAAAATTTTCTACAGCTTGATTAGGTAAAAAAGCTGTTGGTAAAAGTCAAGCTGAATCTCTCCCCTGAAAAAAAAAAAGTTGCTATTACTTATTCTGCCCACAGTGCATGACCCATCCCATATTAAAACCAGTTCTGTGGCTATGTAGTACCCTGATACTCACATTATCTTGTAATTGTTTTATAAATCAAAATGAATAAACAATTAGAAAAATATATGTAAAAGCTTTCCTTGTGAGAATTCATGCTTTAAAATGCCTGCTTTGAAGCAAACAGGATTTTTGTGCCTGTGTTACAGACTTGATGTGATCTACCTGATTTTGAGCAACTCCCTCATTTAACAAGAATCACATGGGAGAAATGGAAAATGAGACTCTACTGGTATTGAAACTAAAGAAGTAATTTCTTTCCATCTTTCTGTTATTAAAGACTGCATATTGTGTGACTGCTGATTAAAAAGCTTGTTTTTCATCTTAGAATTAAGTTTACAATCTATTGAAGCAAAACTGAAAGTCAGCACCTAAAGGACACTAAAAAAACCTGAAAGCTTATTTACCGCTAAGTACTCAGTAAATTGGTGACCTTGTTACCAACTACTGGTGTAAACTGCACAAAATCTTATCATGGGCTTCTTCATGAAACTGTACTGTTTATGAATAGCGGTATGCCTTTTTTCTGCAGTTTTTGCTGCTAAAATGTTTGTAAAGTTTAAGATTTATTAGAAAACTATACTTCTAAGGCAGAGCTGTGCACTTAATTCTGGAGAAATCATATGTTCATTGGAAGACAAAAAGGCCTTTAAGTACCTGAAGCCAAGTAAAAATAAATGCCAAAAGGAACTATTTATTCCAGAGTGATGTATCACATATTAAAGCTAAAAGAGCTTTAAAAGCTACTAAAAAGCTACAAAATAACCTCTCAGCACTCAACCACGTTTACAAAGGCAATCACCATTGCCTTGTGCACAGAGTTATGCACTCCCTATGAAATTATGCCTAATTACATTTTCATGGCTATCATTAGGCATCTTTTGGCTTATACTGTCACATGCAATAAATGCTTCAATATTTAGATCCCTATCCTCCAAGATATTTAGGTGTCCAGTTCTCGTTTCTAATGTAGAAGAATTTAGGGGCCATTAGGGATCTTTTCCCAAAGCCAGACTGTTTGAACTTTTATCTCTTGGAAAGCCTGTTGGAAACTTTTGTGGATAAAATCAGGTTGTCACAATGGTCTGAATTCAACACTGGTGTGACTTACAACAAAGACTATGATGACATAAACTGTTTAAAAATTTTAAGTATTTGTCACCAGATCTTTATGCTATGTCTATTAATATTATAATCCACTACAAATAATCTAGTGCAAATACACCTACCCTTGGACAAAACTGCCCATCAAATTAATGAAATGTCCAGCTCACACATGAAGTATTTTGTATCCAGAGAGCCCTCATCATTACCCAAAATAGTCTATCACCAAACTCAAGGAATGTTTTCTTCTCCCATGTTCCAGTCTCCTCGATAGTGTTGTAGTACTTGGTTAAAACACCAAACAGTCCTGTTGTGGGTTTTTTTGTTTAGTAATGTTGCACTTCCTGGAATAAATATTCCTGGTTCCCCATAAAGTTTATGATAAAAGTCTTGTTGGTTTTACTGTGAGCTCAGTTTGATCTCGTTCTAAACCCATCCTTCATTATTGTTCTGGCACATCCATTTACAGAGATGCAGTTAAAGAATAGGTGACTGTGTCTGTATGCACAAGGTATGGTTTGTTCTTTAGAGAGTTATAGAATCACAGAATGTTTGGGGTTGGAAGGGGCCCTTGAAGGTCATCTAATCCAACCCTCTGCAGTGAGGAGGGGCATCTTCAACCAGATCAGGTTGTTCAGCACCCTGTCCTACCTGACCTTGAATGTTTCCAGGGTTGCCTACCACCTTTCCAGGCAACCTGTTCCAGTGTTTCACCATCCCCTATAAAAAATGTCTTCCTTATATCTAGTCTGAATCTTTTAGTTTAAAACCATTGTCCTATCACAACAGCCCATGCTAAAATGCTTTTCCCCATCTTTGTTATTAACTCCCTTTAAGTACTGAAAGGCTGCAATAAGGTCTACCTGGAGCCTTCTCTTCTCCAGGCTGAACAATCCCAACACTCTCAGCCTCTCTCCAACCCTATGATCATTTTTGTGACCCTCCTCTGAACTCACTCCAGCAGGTCCGTATCTTTCTTGCACTTCAGAGTTGGATGCAGGACTCCAGGTGAGGTCTCAACAGAGTGGAACAGAAGGGCAGAATCACCTCCCTTGGCCTGCTTGACCACAATTTGATGCAGCCCATCTGGGCTGCAAGTTCATGTTGTGGCCTCATGTCCAGCTTTTCACCCACCAGTATCCCCAAGCCTTCCACAGGGCTGCTCTCAATCCCTTCATCCCTCAGCCTAGAAGGATTTTTTTTTTTATTCAGTCAAAAAACCTCCTGAACAGGAAGTACTTGGGACATTGTGCAAAAATGCAGGGGGAAGAAAGGAAAAGAGAATATTAAAATGTTTGTGGCTGATGAATGCAGTTTCTCATCTGAATATCTTTCATAAGTCCAAGGTAGAGTTTCACTCTCCATTTTTTCAGTCCTGCCTATGTGTAAATGCACTTCTTTAACTTCAGGACTGTGAGCAGAGAGAGAAAAAGTACGCAGGTAGTAGTTCTGTAATACCTTCAATAAAGAATTCATATAATAAACATTTGAACATAAATAAAAATAGAGTCTTGATCCAAGTATCATACAGTTGAAGGAGAAAATTCACATTCATTCATCACAATGACCCAGCATTGTGTTAGATAAAGTGCCAGTTTCTAGATAAGTTGGCAGAAGATTGCAGAAAAGAAACAGTGATCAAGCACTTCTGTTTCACCATATCCTTGTTGGTAAAATTGCACTTCATTTACTTTTAGACAAACTACTGCCTAAGAAGGAAAATGTCTTTCTAAGGAGAGATGTTAAGGGACTTGACCCTTTGGGGCTTACGAAATTGTTGTTAAAGAAGGAAAAAAAAAATCAAACTGAGTAAAAATGTTGGGATAAGTTGGATGGGCTGCAGCTTGAGGATGAAGCATAACCTGTTCGGTATTTTCTTAAATGATTAAACCTCTGAGAAGGAGAATGGGTAGAGGAGCTGTGCTCATCTAATTGTCCATTGGTGTTAAAATTTTATTTGCCGCTTCGGGCTTGCATGAATTTGTAGAGAGGCCTTTTTAAGGTGAGGTTAATTAGTAAGGCATTTCAAAGACTTCCCAGAGCTCTGGTGCAAATCTAGCCTAGTTCAACAGCAGCTGCTAATCATTACCAGCACATGATTGCTCACCTGTCTGGGTGAAATTGTGCAGCCTCGATCCCATTTGAGCAAGTCCTGTTTGCATGTTACTGAGCCACAGTAGAAATGGGAATTAACTGACTTGCACATTGGTTCTCCTAGCAAATCCAAGGACTGCTATGTGTCTATGGAGGCTGAGTATCTGCCTCTCTTCAGACTAGCCTTGCAGCAAGGCTCTACTTCGAGTTCTTGCACCCAAGTGTGGAGGAAATCAGTCTTTATCTTCCCTGACTGACTGTTAGTGATTTTCAGCAAGCACTAAATTCATATTCAAAATATATGCACCAAAACCCCCTATTTCTGAATGACATTTTGTTTAAAGGCTTTTTAATTCCTGTCATCCCCTGGTGCATCTGTAGATTGACCTGTCTACTCTGCAGCAACCACTCTGATAAACCATTGTGATTCTAGAGGGATTTCCACCAAAACATTTTAAATAATTGCATTTAGATTGAAGGGCTAATGATTAAAAAGGATTGGTGAAGTCAGAAGGAAGCATTTGAGTCTTTCCTCTTGACAGAAATGAAGGAAAAACACAGTAAGAGGTCATTCTTTTATTATGAAATTCTTCAATTACCTGCAGAGTTAAAAGGAAGTTTTTTAGTCAGATCCATTCATAATTAAAATATCTTAGCAAGCCTGATCAACTTACATATTAACTCAGTAATATCTTTGTCTGCTCCTAACAGTACAGACAGTATTTTACACTTTTCAAATATTTGTAAAGAAAGTATGTGTCCAGTGCATTGAATCCAATTTCTTATGTCTGAAATATTAAAGAAAACACAGGTATGATTGTATCTCTGTAAAGAACTCATGGACTCTGCTGGTAAACTCCATGCACTCAGTCAGAAATCACTTCCTTTGTTTCAGAGGGACTGTGCAATCTCTTCCTGCCATTCTGTCAGAAAGGTCTTGCTATGCCCAGAATGAGGCTTCTTCCTTCCTAGGGCACCTCCTGTTTTCTCCCATATTTTTTCAATGGGCTGTGAACTGAAGACTGCTGGTGCATTTCTCTGATGATGGAGTCAGGGTGCATCATACCCTGGAGGCTGCTGCCCACACTGCAAAAGCTCTTGACAAAGCCACTTTAAAGTGGTCTGTACAAGAAGTGCCCTGTCCAACTTGACCATTTTTCTGGAGCTAACACCAAAAACAAGTATTGAAGGCTTCAAGCTAAAATCATATAAGGCTCAGAGTGTGCTGCCAGGGGGACAAAATGCACATGGAAGCAGACATTCAAAGGAAGAGCAATGAGTAACTTGGGAATTGTGTAACCCATCTTCCCTCAAGCATATATCAATCTGCTTTTTGAACAGGAAGTAAAATGAAATAGTTTATTTTCATGTGTTTATTGTTCTGCTACAATGAGGTAAACACAGAACATGTGCATTCTCAGGGGTAAGATGATCTCACAATACCTACATATGCTGGTATTTTTCTTTATTCTTACAATTAAAATAAATTGCAAATAAAAATACATTTTTGTTGGAATTTGGGAAGTTGTCATGGAGCTGGAAATTGTTTCTGACTATCCTTTTACTCTTTTATATGGAAAAGATTAGTACTAAACCTGCCATTGTCCCAGGTTAGTTCCTTGCAGAATCTTAGCTAGGAAAGGAGGTAGGAAATAACAGTGTCTGCCATTTTTGTAATGCAGTACCAATATACAGATGTTTTCCTATTTTTGGATATTAATAAAATGAGTAAATGGAGGCATGGGCACTGCATGTGTAACTAAGGAATGGTGGCAGGCAACTATCAGCTGGACAGCAGGCAGCAGTTTTACTTCCCTTCCAAGGCATGGCAGGATAACGTGAGTATGTAGCTGTATGTTGGACCTGTTCATCTTTTATATGTTGTGCAGTTCAGCCTGCAACTTATGTATTCCTTCAGTATGGCTGTAAAAACAAATACTATAGGAATGGGGATGATCAACATGAAATGATTAGGATTAAGATATCACACTTTCCAGCAGTAACAGTTAAATAATTTAAGGCTAGATTAAATCCAGCAATCAATGCAACTTTTAGAACAACTGGAAGAGTACTCATTTTGACTTGTTAGTCCCATTCCTTCAGCTCTGTAATGTTTAATTCTTCATACAGTATCCCTTTTGCTCTCAACTGGCTTATTACTAGAGTTTTACGTATTTCTGGTGAGGATATTGGCAGCTAGGCTCTCACCCTGCAAATGTGTTTATGCATGGAGTCACCATTAGCAAATGCAGAGTCCAACTCTATTTTCCAGATGAATCAAAAGACTAGAGTGTTAATGGGAAGATTGGCTGAAGAAGAGTATAAACCACACTGAGCAGGGTTTACAGGAACCTTCATATTCATGAGGAGGCTATCTCCCTACTACATCTCTTCTCTACTACTTCTGGCACTGAAATCATCACTGTTAATAAATAATTATGTCATTTGATTTGCTTTACCCATTTGAGAGCAGTGTTTTCAAGTAGTTCTATGCTGGGAAAAAAACCCTCACAGTATATAGCCTTACTGTAAATAATCATCATACACATAAACTTAATTTATGGTTATTAGTTGCCATGGAATGAATGGAAGTGCCTAAAATAAACAGATCCTTGTATGACTCACTCCAGAGTAATGTCAAAAGAAAAAAAGAGACAAAAAAAGGGAAAACAAAAAATCCAACCCCCCCCAACACTACAAATCCACTCCAATATTAATATATTGATTTATTTGAATTATAATTTAGAATACTTATTAGATCTGATGGGAAATTCTAACATTTTACTGGCTTTATCCTGAACTGTGCTAAAAATGCAACTAACTATTCTATGCAATGGGAAGTTTAGAATGTGTTGGTATGAAAGCACTGCAGTGACATTGCCAAAATAACATCAATTGCTGTTCAGTTCTATTTCATAGTGACAAAACATTACAATATAATATACCAAAAGAGACACTAGAGCAATACCAGAATGAAATATTTTGACATTATTGGAATGGAAAGAGAAAGTTTCAAATGAGAAAGTAAAAAAATAATTGTTCTGAAACTCCTAAGATCCCAAAATCTCCTTTGACAAAGCATTTCTATTTACCAGTATTTTTTGTCATGAAATTGTTCTCTTGAGGTTGTTTTTCCCACTTATTTCCCCTTCCCCCATGAAACCCTAGGAATTATTCACTTGTTTTTAAAAATCTAGTGAAAATCATCCATATGGGCCTGAAAATAATGCAGCTTTGAAGTTAAAGTGGATGTCTCTTTCCAAGGAATGCAAATAACATTATCCAGCTCTCTGTGTGCTTCATGCTTTCAGAGGCTTATGCTTAGCTCATGGCCCATATTCTTTCTATCCCAATGGCCATAAGCTTCTCCTGAACCAAACAAAAGGCAATGGCAGATGCCATCCCACAGCTCATTTGCTTTGCAATGGCAGGGTTGGCACCAGGAACCTTCCCCTTTGTATCTGGCAGCTATGTCTCAGCACCCTGCACATCTCCCTAAGTCTGCCTTGGTGAGGAGGGAGGCAGATGCAGACTCACCAAACAGAAGGGCAAAGGTTTCTGCAGTCTTTATGTTAATATGTCAAGATCACTTACATATTGATCATGTCTGTGCAAGGAGAACTCAGGGATCAAGCAGGCCATTTAGAGAATCAATGTCTGGAACATCATTTTTGTTCCTAATGAGAGCTTCAGCCTTCACTCTCAGTTTCTGACAGAGAAACAATCAAAGCAAAAAAAAACATTCACAATTTCTTACATTCTGGTTGATGGATTTTTGGAAACATAACTGGTTTTGAATGCAACTGTCTAAAATGTCAATAAATGTTCTTTTTTTTTTTTTTTTTTTACAATTATTAAAAGAAACTAGGAAACATCATTCCTCCAGAAAACACTGCACCACAGGATATAAAAAGACAGAAGCGATGATCAGGAGATGAGACATTTCTGTGCAAAACTTAACAAGGTAACTCTTTCAAATAGTTGTACCTGGATCCAGGTCCATGGCATTAAAAGAATTAGTATAAAAGGCAGATTTTTCACAGGTGGGGTTGGCAAATCACTTCAATGCATCAGTGTAAATTTGTAGCAATAAAAGGTCTATCCCAAAATAAGGAAACTAAACAGGTTCCTAAATCTTTGTAGGGTTGATCTGTAACCCTTGACAGGTTACTACACCATGAATACACCTTCTTATACCCTTCCCTTTTCCCCTGTAAAAGGAGAAGGATTAAAATCCTCTAGAATAGTGGAACCAAACATAGACATAGCTCCATGTAATTTTACTTAGAAATGTGTTCCCTACTGCTCTTGATCTGGACAGCCTTTCTTCAGAACAAGGAGTTGGATGTAACTCCTGCCAGGATAGGGGTGACTTGTGTTAATGGCATTGCACAGGCTCTGATGCTGAGCTAGAGCAGGATGCAGCCCTCAGCTCTCAAGCTGGCTTTCAGGTCCCATAACTGCCTGGACACGAGAGAAAGAAACTGTTTGGGGGTGAAGTGACTTGCACTGCATGTTTGTATCTGATTGATGTTCATGCTTTGCCCTTTGAAGTCTAGGAATATTTTGCTAAGATGCATAAATCTTTTATTTCAGCTTAATAAAAGAAAATTCTTTTAATTGAATTATGAAGACAAACAGTTTTGAGGAACAAAGTGCACTGGCAATAGTTTTAGTACATCAGTCTCACATTTTTCTTGATTCTGAAGCATTTTGCTCAATAGTTGAAATAATTAAGAACAGATTTATTGTTTCCTGCCCTCCATGGCAGAGTAAGAATTGTTGCTGCAAGGTACCTTATTTCATTATCAAAATAAGAGCAATGCAAGCAACATTTATAAAACAATGACAGTACTTCAATAATAAGTTTGCCAGTTTAAACATAAGTTAATCCAGAAGGTAGACGTTCTGTATGGAGAAAGTCAATATTTCTCCATATGTAGATCTGGCTTAAAACTATTTCTACCTTTCCTAGCCCTGAAAGAGTGCCAGGGGAGCCAGTTTGCCTGCATTTTGCAACCCAGATCCTTTAGAACCAGCACTGCACCATAGCACGTTGCCCCTTCTGGACTATCTCAATGAATTGGCTGGAAAAGTAACCAGGCAGAAAAGGTTAGGGTTCTTTTCTGACATGTTTTGTGTATCTCATAGTCATATAACATTAACAGCTATAACAGGGGTATCAGAATATATATGTACGATGCAAGTAAAGTACTTTTTAAATGCAAGACTTTATCCTTATAATCTGATTTTTGCTCCAGTCCTGTAGTGAATGCTGAATAGACGGAATCAGCTGGTCAGCTGTAATCAGTAGGGATGGAGAGGAAGACAGAGTTGCACCAAAATGCAGCTTATTAGGTCCTTTGTTATTTTTGGCTCACCTCACTAGACTTTCTGCTTATTCATTAAGGTTAAGGCTCTGCTTTAGCAAAGCATTCAAGGCCATTGTAAGAACAAACATATATCTTCATGAATAACTCCTGTTGCAGTTAAATATGTGGTTTGCTGCTTTCCTGAATGGGTGTTTTAACACTTCATTTTTCTGAATAAACAAAATGGAAGGTAGTAAAACATAGTCATGTACTTCCACAATGATTATGTTGCACAACCCAGATACTAAATTTAATTTAATCTTACCTGGTGTGCTTAAGTTCCCAGTGACCTAGTGAATAGATCTTCAGATTTTCAGGGAATACTTATTACAGATGTAAAAACCTCAGTACTCATGAGTAAACATTTCATTTCCATTATTTACTTTAAATGGATATGATTCTTTCTTTGTAGTGCCTATTCATGCAACAAAGTTAAAGTTCAGCTGATTTTGAATTATCCATTAGAAAAAGGGGGAAAGAGAGATTCTACACTTTTTGTACTCAGTTTGTTCAAATGTAACTTGAAGGACTGACTTTCCAGCTTAGAAGAATACCATTTGCACTGGAATAAACTATGGCATGTGTAATACCATAGTGGATTTGAAAAGAAAACTTAGAGGGAAGCAATGACATCCTACCCTTTCTTTTCTATTTTTGAGTATTTATTTGTTCATGAGAGAGTTTTAGAAAGAAACAATTACTGGATTTCTTTGATGGGCTGTTGAAAGCTTTTTGAAACCCAGGTGTACAATAGCAACTGGTTATTGATTCTTTAAAAGATAAGTAAGACCAAACTTCTCTCTGCAAAACTCCTATTGATTTTTCTCAGTGATACCATATTTATCCATGTACTTACTGACTGTCTTCTATATTCTGCTAATTTCTCTGATCAGAAGTCCCCAGATCACCATGGGAACCTTGTCTAAAATTTCATATATATTATTTTCTGCTTTTTCCTTGGGTATTCAGGGCATTTTTTTAAGAGAAAGGTGCAGAACCACTTTTAGGAGTGGTTAGTAGTGTGCTATTTTGTAATGTTCAAGATCACAGAATCATTGATATTAGGAGGAAGTTCTTCACTGTTAGGGTGGTTAGACAGTGGAACAGGTTGCCCAGGGAGGTTGTGGAAGCCCCATCCCTGGAAGCTTTTAGGGCCAGGCTGGATGGGGCCCTGGACAACCTGATCTAGTGGAAGGTGTCCCTGCCAGGCAGGGGGGTTGGAACTAGATGATCTTTAAGGTTCCTTCCAACTGTGACAATTCTATGATCCTTTAGAGCTCCAACAACTCATTGCTATAATGCTAGCTTTTTGTGCTTTTATCCTATAAGACAGGTCCTCTAAAATGCTCCCCATGAAGTTTCTATCATGTTCTCTTCAGATAACAAAAGTCCCAAGGACTGATTTTACTTCACTTTTCTTTTACATAGCTTCTTTCACCTGTAGCACTCAAGACGCTTCTCAAAAGAAACAAATGCATTCCCTATTATACAGGAAGAAAAAAAATCCCAACCAGGTCCATAAATACCTTTTCTCCTCTGTGGGTGGTTTAGCATAAGCCAGTGTTGATAGGAAAGTCCCATAGCTGTTTAGCATGTCTTGAGCCTGAGTTGATGCACATCCCTTTACTGGAGATAGGAACTACCTCCCAGCTCCCTGACTTAGGCTATTCTTTCTCCATACCTGAGCCTATTTTAAAGGGTTCTTTACAGTAATTAAATTTAAAAATGAGGATTTACTTAGAGTTGCCCCAGCTGAAAAAGAATAGCTGAAAAATGTCCAAGACATGAGCAGTTCTATTGTTTCACAAACAGTTATAACCCCAAATTGTTCTGTGCATATAATGAGATTTTAAATGTTTCATGACTTCTGAACTAGCTTCTCAACTCCCATTGCAAGTGAACACACAGATGAGGACATTCATAGAACATCTCCTGTTAAAAATTCCTGTTGGCTATGCCTTGTGCCCCGGCACTCCCCATGTTTGTATACTAACTGATGAACACGTGCCCCATCATAAATTAATGCTTCCTTGTCTCCAGTAATTCTGTAGCTGGCAAGCAAGGAAAACAGGAGAGACTAAACAGGATTAGCAGAATATCAAACCATCCTCTTTAATGTTCACTTATATATTCACTTCTTTTTGTCTCCAAGTAACTTTTTTGCCATTCATGCTTGATTGACTATATAAGGACAGGGCTGGGAGCTAGCATAGTTTATTCATTATCTTAAAGGTTTTTGTAGTGGATGCTGTTGTTAATCAGACTTTCAACAGGAGAGATATGAGATTGTCCATGCCATTCAGAAAACTAATGCTTGAGGGGGATCACCTAGGCAAATGCAACTTATGCCAGCAGGTCAGCTAATCTAATTGATAATAGTCCAATTAATTTGGAATCGGATGTTATCAGCCTGCAGCACTGGATCATCATCTTAAAACCATTCTCATTATGCAAATACTTCATTCAGTTGGGATGGTAGCAAATGCACACTATTAATAACAAAATTAAATGGAAGTATGTAAATTGGAGAGATTTATTATTGTTTATATAAAAGGAAGAAGTATTTTAGTTCCAGCATCTTTCAACCAAGTCTGTATATGAGCACCTGAAGAAGTTACATGAGTGCAAGATAATGAGTTGGCTGTTGAAATTAAGGATTATTATTTACTTCAAAAGTCAGGAAGTAGAAACATGAATTGTGTTCCCTTTCTCAGCTGCAAAAGAATCCCTGTCAGTCTTACTAAACCAGCACAGTTACAGTGCCTCTCTGAACAATGTCTGGGTCATTGTGAACATCCTGCATGGAATGTGGCAGAGACAGCAGGATGCAAGTCATTTGGGGGGATGCTAGATTCTTAGTCTGTATGAGCTTAGTCAAGGGAGAGTTTCTAGGTCATTTTACACAGCTAACTTCTCAGGAAGTGCTCAGAGGAGACCTTTAGGCACTTGCTAAATTTTACAGCTGAAAACTGAAGAGCCCTTGACACTCTGCTACCCAAGCAGTTCCTGCAGATTGTTATCACGGACCTTGGCCTATAATTTCTTCCTGTATTGCACTTCCAGCATAGCTCTGTAAGATTTTACCTTTGGAGCTGCAGACAATGCTCTGCTATAGTTTATGTTCTATATAGCAATTTAATGAAATGTTAAACAAGCCAATATTATCCAATATTTAAAGTAGAAAGTAAATGTGTAGTGATGCTCTTCTGTGCTCTGTCTGTTAGAGCTGACATCAGCCATGGGTGTGGCCCACAATATTTTCTAGAATCATAGAATCAGTATGGTTGGAAAAGACCTCTGAGATCCTTGAGTCCAGCTGTCCACCTAATACTACCATGCCCACCACTAAATCATGTCCCCAAGCACCATATCTACATGTTTTTTGAACTCTTCCAGGGATGGTGGTTCCACCACCTCCCTGGGCAGCCTGGGCCAATGCCTGATAACCCTCTCAGGGAAGAAATTCTTCCTAATATCTAATCTGAGCCTCCCCTGGTGTTACTTGGGGCCATTTCCTTTAGTCCTATTACTCATTACCTGGGAGAAGAGACCTAGCCCCACCTCACCACCACCTCCTTTCAGGTAGTTGTAGAGAGTGAAAAGGTCTCCCCTGAGCCTCCTCTTCTCCAGACTAAACAACTCCAGTTCCGAAGAGTCTCCTCATAACACTTGTGCTCTAAACCCTTCACCAACTTTGTTGCCCCTTTTTCTCTTTCAGTGTGGGAAGACTTTTGGTCAAGGGAGCTCAGATTTTTTGATTGATTGATTACTTGATTGGCTTCATGCTCCTAATATGTTGTCTTCAATTCTTCATATTGATTGAACATCTTGGAAAAATCCTGACTGAGTTGGGGTAAACTGAGTCATAGATTCCAAAATTATTTGCTGCTATTGTAAAACCAAAAGACACTTACTCCTGTTTGGCAGTTTCTGCTCAAAATAGGCGTTTGCTTTGAAGGTGCTAGACTGCTGCAGATGAAGACATGAAGGGTTAGGCTCAGAACTGCTTTATTTGAAAAAGGTTAAGTCCACATTTTAGTCAATATGAAATCAGTCTCTGGTCCCATAAACCTAAAAGGGTTGTCATAAAGTGATCTTGCAGCTGCAATAATCTTGTAGTTATTTTATAACTACTCCAGTGCCAGAAAATGAACACTGGGAAAGAAATAGATAAGAGGTAATGTTTTTATAGTAAAGCTGGGATTTGGCCCAAGTACCCTCTTTGACTTGGCTTCAAAACCAAGGGAGTATGGTAATAAAAATTTGTTGAAGAGATGGATGGAAGGGAAGAAGGAGGAAAGTAGTTCTAGACTTAACACCTATGAATTCATATACTTTGTGCAAGACTTACTTTATATCTCCCTGCTCTTTCTAGGCTGTATCTGCTCTCAGATCAGTACTCTGGAGAAACAGGTGAAACCTGCAAAGAAACCAAGTCCAGGTGAACCAGCTGGAGAGAGCCAGTCTGTGCTTAGGACTTCTCAGAGTGGTACTGTGCTAGGAGATATCCATGGACTAAATTCTACTCCCTGCTCTTTCTTCAGAGGCTCCCAGATGAGAAGCAGCAGAAAGGAAGAAGCTCTTGTGCAGATTGCCACCACTAGAAAGCCCCTGCTCTACAGAAGACACTATTTGTGACAGAGGTTTCTCCTTCTCAGTCCAAAGTAAATTTTGCTGCACTCCCTGCAGTTGGATTTGTTCAGTCTTTCTCCCAAATATAGCTGTAGTTCTGTCCTCCTGTTGTGAATTAACATTATACTTTTACAGAGATGACTAATTCTGGTAATGATTTATCAGCTTTTCTCCCAAGTAACAAATGACTTAGGGTCCTCCTCTTCTGCTCTGAAGAGATTGGCCACCCATGTCTTTTTCATGGGTCATCCTAACAGAGCATGATGTGACTTATGAATATCATTCTGAAATCTTAGTGTATTAATAGAACATTGTTTTCAAGACATTTTCTGCTTTGTCCTGAAGAGTATCATTGCTGTGCACTGCTCTTTTCATACATCAGTAAATTCTTCCTCAGATCATCATGTTTGCTTGCTTAAAATATAATTGTCACTTAGCATGTTTTGGATAGGTAATAAATGAATGGATTGCTGAAAGGAAGAATTTTTATTTGATCAAGGAATCTAAAGAAACTAGGTTTTCATATTCCTAAACTCATGATTTTTTTCAGCTGTAGCATGTCAGCATCTGCACATAAAAGCTGAACAATGCTGCTCTTCCAAAGGGAAGGGAAGAGTCTACTGAAATGTTTATACAACAAATCCACATCTTTCCATTGCTGTCTTGATGAAAAGAGCACCAGTATTTAAAGCTTAATTTAACATTTTATCTTAAAGTTTCTGGCAAATTATACTGGTCTGGATAATTTCAGGGTAAAGTGTGATCAGGATTGTAGAAGAAAAAAGAAATTCTGTGGTTTTCTGAAACTAGTGGAATTTTTGATTGTGTTTTTCTTTTTTCCTCCTTAAACTAGTGGTTCTCATCGTGCACTCAAGGATCTGCATTCATATATGACCTTGTACTCCATCTAAGGTCTGGGACACTTTTAAATGCATTTTGGCAGTGGAACAGGGACCTCCTCCAGCAACCCCCCCTGGGGCATCTCAGGCTCAGTATTTATTCTCTAATTGCTGCTGTTCTGGAGCTATATCATTAAGGCTATTTAAAGCTATAGTTGTTTATAGTGATCTTGGCCTCATGGTACCTAATTCAGTCCTTAGCCATGTGAATTTTTCCAGGTATTATTAGAATAAGCTGCAGGGGAGGAAAAAACAGATCGAATGCTCTGAGATTCCCATCAAACCACACACCCTTGCTCTCTCATGGATCTCCATTTTCATGGGATGCAAAATATGTAAAAGTCATAGAAGTTTTCATATATATATATATCTCACTTGGGCTTGATATAGGCTGTTATTATGATTTATGTGTTATTTGTTTTGCACTAACAGGGTGTTTGACTGTTTGCAAACAAGAAGGATGATGTTGCCATCTTACCTGCTTACTCAGTTAACACAGGGAAGCAGGACACATAATGAGGTGTTTGTAGACTTGGGATACTACTGAATTATTTGTCTTATGGCTTGAAGAGGCATAGGGTTTACTTTCCCGATTACTACCAATTAGTAACTCAGCTAAAGTGGAGGTGCTGCTGTCAAATTGCTAAAATTTCTCTCAAAATTACTTCCTGGGGCAGGCTCCCACCTGAGAAGGAATTAGATTTTTCAAGCTTTTATATGAGTAAGTCAAGAAACAACTGCTAAGCTAACTGGCATGTTAACTCAATGACATTGCATTTTAAACTATCTTCATGGGGTTTATATCCTTTCATTGTAGCTGGTTTGCTATAGTGTTATAGAAGCACAGCTTATCAGAATATAAGGTTCAGTGTGCCTGCTGCTAGAAAAAAAGGCCCAAAGTGCTAATCAGTTCCCCTGTAACAGATCTCTAATGCTCAAATAAGGCAGAGTTAAAATACCTAGGCCCCTAAAATAAGTCCTAGTTCTGGTGGATAGTATAATAACAACTTCAGAGATGAAATATCTTGATATACTTTCATATTAATTTTTCCATCTCTTCTTGTTGTACAGCAGGCTCATGATTGTTCATAAAGACTTAGGTAGAAGCTAATTACAAACTATTAAGAAGCTCCCCAATAGATCTAAAATATATGATAGAACTTAGAATAGTTTAAAGCAGCACTTTTCTATGATTTGATGTGTGATTGACTATTGAAACCATGGTCACTCTGTTTCTTGCTGACCTTACAAAAGCAGAGATATTCTTTCTCTTTCAGTATATTAAAGAAAAAGCAATTGTACTGATAGCTATATGCCATTACTCACAGAACAGAACAAGGCAGAGCTCGACCTTCCTTTGTAGTGATGTAGTCCCCTGAAATTAATGATAGTGCCAGTGAGCAATTGAGGTCAACATGTGATCAATAGATAATTATTTCAAAACCCCTCCCCATTCCATGTTCTCAGGTAGTTTTTCTTCCATCTAAAGTCAAACATAGTTTCTACCATTGTAGATGAGCTGCAGAGATGGGAACAAATCCAGTTATGATAGAGTATTGCTTTAATAGATTTTCCCATAGTCTTGAGATAACTGTATGCAGCATCTTCATAACTCATTCCTTCAATGACTTCTTTTTCCAACCAACTGATCCTTCAGGTTACCATTTTTAATAGAAGAAGAATCCATCAGGAGCCAGAGCACCAAGTCCCACATGTGAAGGGCCAAGACTTTCAGTCTAGATGCCTGATAGTCCAGTGCTGGTTTATGCAGTAATTGCCTCTCAATATTAAATTCAGCTGAGGGCATCCTCTGCTATTAATATCAGATATTTATGGCCTCAGACTTTTTAATAATTTAACCAAATTAAAATGTGAAAGGTGGTGTTAGATGAAGGCAATGCACCTTCATTTGTGTTTCTAGCTAATCAATTACAGGGTGCTTCTTCCTTTTTTCTCTGACTGTTAGTGACTGCCATATTAAATAAAGTCTTAAACAGCTTGGTAGGACACTCACTGGTCTCTAGCAGACAGGCCGAGTGTCTGCCAGCTCCTTTGCTATTACATCTTAAGGTCTGCAACCGTCTGAAGAGCTGGGTGATTGCATATAGCACTGGCAAGCAGCCTCTACCCCCTCCAAACCTCAATTAAAACTGCTGCCACAGAGCTAAGAAAGCACAAGCTGCAGCTTTATTGTATGCAAGCATCAATGACAGTCATTTCTTAAAATGATATAGCACTACAGTTTTGGGTAGGCCTCACAGAGATTCTTCTGCTTGCAACTGGTTAATGAACTGCTGACAATCTTTCCCAACACCTTTCTTATTTGATGGTATTTGCCAGATAATTTACATTAATACTTTTCAGTCTAAAGGTTGTGTCCAGCAGTTTCTTGATGAAACCAATGTTTGAAATTACAGCTACATTTATTAGGTAGAATTGTAACAGAGGCCACATGGCTGGGGTTTCTTTCTTGGTAGGAAAAGTGTGGCTCTCAGGAGGGAAAAGGAGCATCTTTGAAGGACAGTTCATCCACCTCTATATTGGTATGGGATGAATCACCCACTGAAAGTGCCTATTGACTACTAAAGGAGCCTGAATGATTGACTAATCTAGACTGGAACAGGTTGCCCAGAGAGGTTGTGGCTGCCCCATCCCTGGCTGTATACAAGGTCAGTTTGGATGTGGCCCTGGGCAGCTTGGTCTAGTGAGTGGCATCCCTGCCCATGGCAGGGGGGTTGGAGCTAGATGATCTTTAAGATCCTTTCCAACCCAAACCATTCTATGATCCATGATCTATGATTAATGATTCTATGCACTGGGGTAAGCAATAAAACTCCAGCCATGCCTCCTACTTGGATATGGACTAAGAATATGGGCACTGTTTCTGCTTCTCAGTAGTAAGTCAGTCTCATTTGTTGAATGCTACTTTCCCCCCCTACCCCAGAGAGACCTCATTTTGATTGTCTGCTGTACTTGTTCAGGAAGAACTCCTTTAATTGTTTCCAGTGCCAAACTGACCTTTATATTGTGTTTATTGTCTTGTCTGTCTGCTATGGTACTTACTCTTATCTGCTGTATCTGTATTATGAGAAAGATCCAGTTGCTTCCTTTGGGAATCTTTCTTTTCATGCTTTTCTTGGTAAACACACCCTCTGAATAAATAAGCACTCAGTCTTTTGAGATTAGTTATAAATTCCTCCTAAAAAAATGCTTTTTCCTGTAAATAACTCTGTGACCTAACCTTCTCCCAAAAAAATGCTTCAAAAGAATCTTCCATGCTTCATGTGTGATGAGAGAATGACCCTTTGGAAGTGAAAAATTTCACCAAGAACATGTGATCTACTTTTTAATATTAACATAGCAAAAGATACTTAAATCATCACAGGAATAATAATAATAATGAAAAGAAAAGAAACATGAAAGCTCAACTTTGTCATGTGAACAGACTTCAGTTAATTACCTTTCACATTAAAAAAAAAGAAATTTTGAGTTACCAGTAAGAAAGAGGAAAAACCCACATTTTTCATTCCATGGGCTTTAAAAAGGTCCTTAAATGCTAAACCAGAAGGAAGAAACCAGTGTTAAAAGATTCCTTTGACAAGAGCAGTAAAAGAAAAATAATGTTTTGGTAGTATTAAAAATTTTAGTTTGTTTGTTTATACAAATATACAATTTTATTTTATTACATATTACCCATACAAATAGAAGTGTATAATGACAGCCAACAAAATGAGGGTGTAATTTAATCAATTAAGTGATGACAGTAGCAGATTGAAGCAGAGATGATCAATCTATTTACTTTGTGCCTGTTTAGCATTCATATTGCTTCTGTTCAGAGCAATATTTCCCAGGCTAGGATCTTACTGGATTGAAATATGGGAAGGAAATTCCACAAGTGCAAAGTTTTAGAGTAGATTTCCATTGCTCTTGTTTCCATTCTGTCTGACACCACTGTTCTGAGAAACAGAAGGGGTAATTCAGACCTTAATCACCAGGTGAAAATGAGGAGTTGAGAAAATGAGAGACAATATGAGAAAATGACCCAAGTTCTGTCAAAGCTCAGGAGAGGGACACATTATGGCGAACTGTTCCAAGAGGGGGTGTGGGATGCTGAGCTGAATTGCTCTCTGGTAACCATCTCTAATTTCATTTCCTACCTCGCATTGTGATCCAGGAAGTCTGTTCTCCAGCATGAGTAATTTTGTCACATTCCAGATCTGAAATGAATAAAGCTATTAACATTTCTGCTGGGCTCTAGTTTTGCCATATCTTGCAAATGTCTGGGTTTTTTCATCTGTTGGCATTGTCAGGAGCAACAGCTGACGATGTAAGAATATATATATACCCATTACCAATGTAGAAAAAAACAATAGTGACCATAACTCACTTCATAATAAGAACTCATTCCAGTTGAAGGTTTCTTCAAATGTAATTTTAATCAGAGCAGGAGCTCAGGAAGAGTGCTTTATTATTGGCTGCTGCAGTGAAGATGAGTTGTCTATGTTAACAGAGCCATTCCATAAAGGTTTATGAATGAAATTTACTTTATGGGGTTTTGGCTGGATCTGAACATCAGAAGCTTTTGTGTTTTTTTGGCTCAAATTCAAGGGAAAGCCTGCTTCAGGAAGGCATTAGAACTCATGCAAGAAAAATAAAATAAGCTAGCCTAACTTCTCAGATTCTATCTTGGAAGGATGCTTTCTTAGAAGTGGAAAACTACATGAAAAGGTAAAACCAAACTCAGTCATTTCTGATTAAAACCAACCTTCTCAAACATTCCACATGTGTATATAATACATATATATTCAATCAAATATTTAATAGTATTAATTACCTTTTAAAAATATCATGATACTATGAATAATACTACAAAGCTTAGTGCTTTGGAGATATCAGCTTAAGCATAACTCTGTATCTTCCTGAGAACTCCTGCCACCACCCAACCCCCCCCCCCAAAAAAAAAAAAGCTGGTAATTGGATGAAGTACCTAGAAATTAGCCACTTGTAGCTACAGTTTTTGTTTATTAATCCTCAAATAGTAACACTGGATGCACATGGATGCTGGCAAACGTGATTTAGGTTGGCATATTCATACCTGTCAACTGTTTATGTCCACATCAACTACCCAAAGGTAGACAATTGCATCAATATAGCCCTAAGTGCACCTTAACTGGATCTAAATACCTTGAGACCTTCTAGGCCTATCCTACACAGTATTCCTGTTTCCATAACAAAACAGAACTGTGCACAATTGTATTTCCTAAGCAGTCAGAATACTCCCTTGTTACAAGCATTCAGTTCTTACAAAGGGCTGACTTAATGTCTGTATCAGGTTTAAAAATCACTTACACAGAAAGGGGATATCTTTTCCATGGTCAAATGCTAATGTCAGGCTTCTAGTTTTATTCTTGGATGAGGAAATTGCCTAAGCTGAATGAAACCTGTTAAGAAGCCAAAGCCATTGTCTAAGTGGAGAATGTTTTACAGAAGAAAGTGAAGGTAATGTCACCTCTTCACAACAGTCAAAAATCAAATAGCTTACACAACTTCTAGGTATTTCACAAGCAAGCTGAATACAATTCCTGATCTCAGATCACAAAAGATGTAGATCAAGCTGTTGAGATAAAAGTCTGTGACAAGTTTTGTCAGTGCTAATGGAGTAATTGATGGGTTTTGGAGAAACTGAGGCAAGTTTTGAGGATTTCTTAATTATAAGACCAGATTAGGTTACATGGAAGAGAGAAGAGAAAGTGAAAGTTTTGAACTGTAGTTAAGAGCTTGCTGAGCAGAAGAATTGCTAGAAAAAGAAAAAAATGATTCACTTGGGAAGAAATTAAGTTCAGTTTTACCAGGTTAGGACTGAAATGATTTCTGAATTCTACAGAAGAAATTCCAGGCTGAATATTTTGATGGTGTGTCCAAACCTAACTGAAAAAGAAGAGGAATCAGCTGCCTTGGTAGGTGACGGGTGAAGATGTTGTACCACAAGCAGGTATCTGCTGAAGCAAGGTGGAAGCAAAGCACAGTATTCTATATATTTAATAAACAATCATGTTACTCCTAGGAGTTCCTTAAAGATGTGTTCACACATTCTGTGTTTCTACAGGTTGGGTGGTTGGGGTTTTTTTCTCTATGGTCTCTTTTTGTAATAGCAGATTGGTTTGGGTCACAAATATCACAGAATCATGGAATCGTCAGAGTTGGAAGGGACCTTAAAGATCATCCAGTTCCATCCCCCCTGCTTGGCAGGGACACCATCCACTAGATCAGGTTGCCCAGGGCCCCATCAAGCCTGGCCTTAAAAGCTTCCAGGGATGAGGCCTCCACAATCTCTCTGGGCAACCTGTTCCACTGTCTAACCACCCTAACAGTGAAGAACTTCCTCCTAATATCTAACCTAAATCTACCCTCCTCTAGCTTACACCCATTTCCCCTGGTTCTGTCACTATCTGACCTCCTAAAAAGTCCCTCCCCAGCTTTCTTGTAGGCCCCCTTCAATATATTTCACTAACTTTCTTAAGTCTGTCATACCCCACGGCACTCCTCTACATCATTCAGACCTGCTTCTAAGAGCCTTGCCCTTAATGGTCTGAGGTGTAGGAGTCAAACCTGCATCCAAGATTAATAGTAGAAGATTTTGTTTATGGTTTAAAGCCTCATTTTCATGCTTTTTGGCCATAAAAATACCTTTTTCTCCAAGAGAGTGTGAGTGCCAAGAGAGCCTAACATACTGCCTAGTGACAGGAGAACAATGCACCTGATAAGCACCAAAATTGCAACCATATAATAGAGAGAGAAATGGTGACAGTGAGGTAGCAGAGCATCTGGAGTGCCCCATTGTAATTTAATGAAGTTTAACATCTGACAAAGTTGGAACACGGAAAGGTGGAATGCTTCTTGTTTAATGAGGGATATTGTTTACAGGATGCTAGAAATGATTTCAGAGTTTTGATATTCTGATAAGATCAGGACAAAATATTGTTTCTATTCTTGCCATTTCATTAAATACTATTACTAATAAATGAATTTTAATGAATTATGTTACCTAGATTGCTTCATACCTCTGTAAATAGGTACAAACTGGACACCTTCCCTCACAGAACTTTGTGGAGCCATCAGAATTCAACTGCCAGAGGGTAATTGGTGCTAGTATTCTCCCAGGGATGCCACTGGATATTATGGCTCGTTGTAAATCACACTGCTATGGATGTTGCAAAGAAAACCACAGCTTGCAGCTTCTCTGCCAAGAAGGTTATTTGCCTGCTCTCCCTACTCCATACCCTCATCATCCAAACTAACAGGGTGGGGTCTTGCCAACTTCTCTTAGGTGGTCTGTCTGTTCCCAGAAGTCTATCACAACCAGTGTGTTATTGAGATTGATTAAGCTCTCACCATTTTACCTTACTGCTACCAAACTGTAAATCTTTAGTCCTAACTACTTTATTTCTTAAGCTGTCCTCTGAGGTCTGCTAGATAGAAGACATCACAAAATGCCAAGCTAACAAGCTGGATGAAATCCCTCCTAGGGTTTTTTGTGATCTGTCAAAATTTAGCAGATGATAAATATAAACCTGTAAAAGGGTTTGAAGGAGAAAAAAATGATCTATTTATTTAGCAAAGAGAGAAATGTTAATGAATTTTGCTGTATGGAAGTGTTATCTACCATGGATGGTTAGGGCGCAGGCTTGCACCACTAAAAGTGATAAATGAGACCCAGCTACAAAATAATTGTTAGGTTATGAATATCCCTAGAATCCTTGTATGGGTTTGACAATATTAAATCCGTCTCAGTTTCATACTAGGTAGTGTGACAATTAACTCCTTGCTTTATTAGGAGTTGCAATACACTTAAACTCCACCATAAGTGTTTAACTCAAGCACAACTTTTCTCCTTCACTCTAAACCTCAGATTTTCTGTCCATGCAGGGTATAGTTTAGATACCTTAATAATCCCTCAGTGGAAGTGGAAAGGGCAAGTGTAAGGCCACAAGGAGATTTTTATTGCTATTTCTCCCAGATCTACAGCTACCAATCACCAAGTTGTGTTAACCAAATACTACTGAATATCAACAGATACCAAGTAGATAGGGCAAAGAAGCTTTAGAGATGTGGCAAGACTGTATTAGTTGCTTAATCCCAATTAGTACTGGAGTCACTGAATACTTATTAGGTGAATCTGTATAGTATTGCTAGGGTTTGGAAATCTGGAAGTATCCCAGTTTTCCCTTAAAAATCAAAGCAATTACCCATTTTCCCAACACTGAAGCCCTCCCTGAACTGGCTGGAAGCATAGTGCCTGGTAATACCACCTGTGAGACTGCAATTTATAACTTTTATGTCAGTTTGACTTAACATGCTAGACAAGGAGAAGAATCCAAGTCAAGCTACAAGACTGCAGTGCTAGCAAATGTCAGTCAGAGAGCCAAGATAGTCTGGATCTCTTTAGAAACATTATGATATTTCCTGGCTCTAAGATGTGATGGGAAATTTGAAGACATAGCACAAGTAGAAAGCTTTCTGAGGTTTAAATGTCTGTGTTTCATCCTGCAGGGAGCAAACTCTTTTGTGGTAAATGAAAACCCCTTGGCAGAGAACTGACATTGTAGTCTATTTGTTATAGAATAGCACCTGGGCAAAAAAACCCCACCCTTCACAGCACAGTCCCTTAGTTAGTTAGCCAATCCCTCCCTAGAAATCAGTGCCTTACTCACTCATCTCTCCCAACTGCTAATTTTTAAGAGTTGAAATACTAATTTGGGTTGCAATTCCTTTTTTTTTTTGGTGACACAAGTCATTCCTTATGTGAATAGGTTTTATGTGTATTTGACAATCCATTGTGTCGATGGAGTCAAAGAGAGGAATTCTTTCTAATTTAACAGCTGTGCTATGGTTCTCTCAAGCTCTTTTAAATGAAATTAAATCCACTTGTCAGAACTGGAACTTGAGTAATTAAAAGAGAAAATACAAAGAGTTAGCAGGTGAGACCAGAAAAGCCTTAGTCTTCCCTGTGTCCTTCTCATGATGTATGCCATAGCCATGTTTTGTTGTGAACTGTGAAACTGCTTCATGTTCCCCTTTCTGTCTCCATGTCCCAGAGACAATGAAAGTCAACATCTTGATCTTGCCATATTTAAAATGTTTAGCACATGCTGGAAAGCAACATTTTTCCTTCTTGGTTAATGAACAATCTGAGAGACTGCAAGCATTATGACTAGCAAAAGTAACATATATATAAATATATATATAAAGAAAGGAGGGAAAGTGAGGAAACTAGAATGCATCTTCTATACATCTTGCAGTTGAATTTTGATCCACTTTATCCAATCTTCTGAATAAATACTTTGGTTTAGATGATTATCCACTAGGGAGAATGCCATAAAAATATATCACTAGTTGGCTTCCGGGAAGAAAAATCTTACAAATTCTGAACAGAGCACAGCTGGGCAACATCCTGGTGGGAGCAATTATTTCAGCATTATTGAAAGGCAGGAGATTACAACCCCTGAAATGAAGGAAAGCAATGACCTTTCCTCACCAGCAAAGTCTTGCACAGTTCAGTCTTGCCTGAGAAATGGGTGGTAACACAGACTGATGCATCAAGCTGCAAACACCATCATTAATGTGAATAGCACCTCTTTAGATTTCAGGGAATCAGCTAGAGGTGGGAAAGGTGTTTTGTCCTGAGATGGTAACTTGAGACTGGGGCTTTTAATGAATATTTGTTGAAGGCATCCAACATCACTTTGGGAAGTACAATTCCCTCACCAACCTCTTTTATGCTTTTGATCATAGCCATTAGAGACTAGTAGTGGTGCTGAGGGGTGTACAGCCTTAAATCAGAAGCTCATCATCTAATATCTCCCAATATGAACTTAAATGGCTTCCTTATCTTTAGCAACAAAGGTTTCTATTGTGAATTTTTTTCTTTTTTATTCTGTAAATTATTAAGGAAGATACAAACTAATGTCATAAGATCATCATAGGCAGGGATATTACTAATCTAGTTAAAGGAGTGTTGCTACAAAACCACTATATCAGAAGCCAAGCATTACTGCATAAAGCATAGTGCACTGTCATTTTCTTTCTCTAATGGAGGCTTCCATTGATTAATAAAGTGTCTCAGATTGTCTCCATAGAGAGATCTGAGTACTTACTTAGGCTATTTACAGTGCTTCATACTTTTTCATCATCTCTCCTGCAACTTGGCTAATATTTGATTCCCTTCTAAGCCTGCTATGTAACTTCAATACATACCTATGGAAAAACTCATGGAAATTGTAGGTTAATATGGAAACACTCAGGAAAAGTCTAGATTAATGATGGAAAAGAAAACCTTAATCAAGAGGGAAAATTAGTCTCTGATTTGTAGATGTGGACAAATCTCAAATATCTTGACTCTTAAACAATATTCAATATGCAACAGCCAGTTCTCCTAAGACCTACCAGATAATGAATTTGGACCCTAGGTGAAGGTCCACTTCACCACCTTTTTATCACTATCTAGAAGGATAAATGCCAAAACACAGCATGTCTGAATATTTGCTGTATAGCCATCCATGTCAAGTATCCTCTGTTTTGATACAGGAAATGATTTCCAGGCTAGAAATGCACCATAATCCAGATAGAGTGCTTCCAAATCTTCACAGAAGCTCGAAAAGTTAGTCATGCTGGGGAAAGTTACTACTCATTTTGTGTGTGAATAATCCAGTGATCTGAGCAAGCAAGCAAGCAAGTGAAAGAGTTGATTTATAGACCCTTTGCACCCTGTGTTGTTTGGAAGAAAATGTTCCTGTACCTCAGGAAGAAGTACTAAACATCAACCTCTAAGCAGATGCTACCTCCCAGTGCTGCTCAAACTACATGGTTTGCAGGAGAAGTCGTGAGATGAAAAGAGGATTGTGTAGTGTGTAGAGAGAATATGTGACTGGGACTGCTCCAGGATTCTCACATTTTAAAGTATAAAATCTGTGGTACTGTGTGCCACATTTCTCAGAGCTTTTTGACTGCTGCTGCCACCAAAGTAGATGTTTATTAGACATTTTTGGAAATGTTATGCTTTTTATTCCCACTTCTACTTCCAATCATTCCTTATCACAGCCTACTTACAGTCAGTTCCCAGGAAGGAGCTCGAAGCTGCAAGGGTAGGTTGCGAGGAGAGAAGCTAGGGAGGAGAGGGATTTCCTGCACTTTGTTCTCAACTGACAAGTAAATATTAAGAATTTATTATTAGGAATAGATAGGAAAAATATATAGAAAAAAGAGTTCTTTTAACACAGGGCATGGCATTTGACGCTGAGAGGTGGGGAATCTGTTTTATAGTACATCACAGAATCACAGAATATCCTGAGCTGGAAGGAACACACCAGAATCATCGAGTCTGACTCCTGTCCCTGCCCAGGACAACCCCAAAGTCACCCCACACATCTAAGAGCATTGTCCAGATGCTGCTGGAATTCCATGAGAGTTGGTGCCATGACTGTATCCCTGGGGAGCCTGTTCCAATGCTCCAACACCCTCCGGGTGAAGAACGTTTGCCTATATCTCACAACCTTTAGTGAGTTAGTTCCTCCTTCCAGGATATTTGGAGTTGTTCATCCAGTATCAGAAGCTTTCACATTCTGGGTCATAATTTGATATTCCAGCTCTCCAATGAGATTCAGGCTACTTTTTTACAGACAGGCTGACATGGTTAGTACTACTACTCACCAGTACCTCTTGCCGCAGGGGGTTGGGCTTTTTCTGCCTCTGATGCCAAATACAGCACTTACAGGGGTGGAGCTGGGGAGGAAAAGCAATGGAGAAAGGAAAAGCGGTGGAGGAATGGGAACTGATAGAGGAAAGGATGTAGTAGCTTGGACTAGTCTGTCTGTCCTGTAGTAGGGCTGCTGTTCACTACCAGTGAAGTAACATCTTTTGGCTTTCTTTCTCAAGAGTGAAGGGAAAAAAAATAAACAAAAACCAGAATAAAACAAACCCAAACACTGTTAGGGCTGGTTCTCTTCTATCTTTTTTTATTCAGTCATTCCTGATTCTCCCTCCCAACCTCTCCATAAGAAGGAATAGAGGAAGAAACTGATGAGACCATGCATTCACCTCTGCCCTGTATTTTAACATTTACAGAACCATCTCCTTGCTCTCAAACTATGTTTTGGATTTCACAAGTGCCTTTGGCAATCACTAGCCCAGAGCAAAACCTGCAGTGACTTTCACCTTTGGCTGATGCCAAGCTTTGAAGGTGCCCTCAGCTGTTCACCCTACACACTTTCACAGTACTGGGGCAATATGGTACTACTGTGGAAGGAAGATGGAGGCAAAATACTGAATAGAAAAGAATGAAGAGAAGATCCAAAACAAATTCAACCCAACACAGGGAAGAGAAAGAAATTTGTAACTTAAATGTACTGAATCTCTCCAAGCTACTCAGAGCTTCATCTTTGGCTCTACTGGCACTCTATAAAGGTTACTTTAGAAAGACTGAATTATTTCCCATGTTTCCTGACAGTCTGATGCCTAGCAGATCCATTATTTCATTGGATCCAGCTCATAAGTAACTTTATGAATGCCATGGATGACGTTTACATCATAGTAATGAACTGAAACAAATTATGTCAACAGTAACTGCAGGTAAACTAGTTTATATGCTCCAGATGACTTAGGGCAGTAGATGACTGCAGGTTTTGGATAGGACTTAGATTTTTCTCTTAATACTATGAAAAAAGAAACCTCTGTTTTCTACCCACAGACACGACACTAGTTTCTTTTCTGCCTGACCAAAGGCACTCGATCTGGAGTCTTTATAGTATCTTGTGTGTTTCTTGGTTTTCCTCTTCCTTTCTTCCTCTCTGCAAAGTTAGTAAAGAAGAAACTGGAAAAAGAAGTGTGATTTTTTAAAACAATTCTGAATAGTATTTGACCTATTTTCATGTTTTTTGGTTTCACTGTACAGAAGATAATGCATATTTCTGCATGCTTTTCTGGGTATCATCTGCTTCTTTTAGCAATCCTGTGAACTGGAGGTGAATGTCTGGAAGAGACAGCATATGCTCTTTTCCATGTCTTGGTGTGGAGACCAGCCCCAGAGCTGTTTCATAATAACACACACAGAGTGTCCTCTAAATCACCTAGAGTAAGCCAGCAAGTACTAAAAGCATGGTTCTAACATTATGCTATTTCCACGTTTCTTTCCACTGGAAAGTGGGGACCAGATGGAATCTAATGGCAGAAGTAGCTACTGTGGAGCAGGGAAACACTGAATTCTCAGCTCTGAGCTGGGTGAGATGATTACCCATAATCTGTTCATGCCAGGCACAGCTGACACAAGACAATGCTCTAGGAAAATATGAGCAGAGGGAAGGGAATCACTCTATGTATCTTAAGAAGCAGCTGTGATGACTTCAAGTTAAGTCTGTCTGATGGGCAGGTAAGTATCAAAGGCAGCATTATCCTAACATAGTGTTCATTATTTTCTGAGAGGCACTTGCTTGCTTTCAACTTAGTAATGTGTCTGCTTGGATCTGAACTTCAGTGAGGAGACTTGAATTTCTCCTGGGTAATCATGAGGAAGATATTATAGATCTAGTGGTAATATGTGTACACTCCAGCAGGTTAAGTACTGCTTCAATTACTATTTAAACATTAGCTAGGCTATTTCTCCATTTTTCAACCCAAACTACAGAGTGGAGTCTAGGAACTGAATGGAAGGAGCACTTCAGTGATAAAAAAAGAGAGAGAGATTAGGTTGATTATGATTGTAGAAAGGAACCTAAATAGTAGGATACTCAAGCAGCACATATTGAAAATGCTGTCAATGGCAGTGAAGCTAAGAGCTGAAATGTCAACAAGGAAAAGGAGCAAAAAAGAAAGAGATAAGGGAGGCAGGCTGAAAGAGCATCTCTAAAAATTGTTCCACATCCATTAGTTAGTAAATTCATGATCTGCTGGGGATGAGTGGCTATGGAAATTGCTAATGAAATTCCTGAGGGTGTTATTTTAAAATTATTTTTAATTGTGTTTATTTATTTTTTTTACTGAATGGAATGACAATCAGAAAGCCATTATTACCTTCCTTCATGGGAATAAACTATATTCGTTTCCTGTTGATTCTACAGAAAGCAGCAGGCATTCAAATCTAATAACAAGATGGGATTAAGGGTCTTCACTTAGGGTGCTGCTCACATGTCAGCGCTGTGGTGATTTTTTGGCTGAGCAATTACTCAGGAAATAGAACCTATTCTAGAGGTCACAGTTTTTCTTGTGTTCGTGCTAATTAGAGACTACACATTGGATAAATCTGTTGGCAAACCTCACCCAATACATACATTTTTCAGTAGGTAAGACTTAGGACTAAGTTCTGGTTTAGAAAATCAAAGAGTTATGCAAAGGCCCTGAAAGATTTATGCAGAAATATCCTACACATTGGAAAAAAATAGGGAACTGCTGAGGGGATATAACCTAGGGAAGTTGTCTATAAACTAGAAGAAAACACTGACAGCAAAAATCAAGTCGATAATATAAGAGAGAGAAAGAAAACATGACTGTTGTTCTTTCTTTGCAGTCCTGAATTAGTCTTAATAAAGAAGGACAATGAGGCTGGGGAAGGGTCTGGAGAAAAAGTCTTATGAGGAGCAGCTGAGGGAACTGGGGGTGTTTAGGCTGAGGAGGAGGAGGCTCAGAGGAGACCTTAGCTCTCTCTACAACTACCTGGAAGGAGGTTGGAGCAAGATGGGAGTTGGTCTCTTCTCCTGGGTTACCAGTGAGAGGCCTCAGGTTGCACCAGGTGAGGTTTAGATTGGATAGCAGGAACAGTTTCTTCCCAGAAAGAGTTTTTAGGCACTGGCCCAAGCTGCCCAGGGCAGTGGTGGAGTCACCATCCCTGGAGAGGTTCAGAAAACATCTAGATGTGGTCCTTATGGACAAGGTTCAGTGGCATGGTGGTGCTAGGTTGATGGTTGGACTTGATGAGCTTAGAGGTCTATTCCAACCTTAATAATTCTGTGATTCTGTGAAATATCCTGCACAGTGAAAAAAAACCTGGGATGTAGCCCAGAGAAGCGGACTATAAACTAGAAGACAAAACTGTCAGCAAAAGTCAAGCCAGTAATACAAGAGAGAGAAAGAGAGCATAACTTTTTTTTTTTCATTCCTGAATTAGTCTTAATATAAGTTCCAGTTATGTGGCTTATGAGGGCACAGACCCTGGTTGCTGATGGCTATCAGAATCAACTTTCTTGTTCCAACAGCTGGAATTCATACTGTTACACAGAAAGGATAATGACCAATTACCTTCATACAGAAAGGGCACTGACCAATTAACAAGTAACACTTAATAGATAAAAGCAACTGCTATAAATGTGATAAAAAGAATGCACTACAAAGACATGTAAATATGATAAGACTGATGCTGTGAGCTGTGGGGAGCTCTGGGGAGGATAGCATGCTAAGACTGTGAAGGGTGTCAAGGCCTTTGTGTGCAGCTGCAGAGCTCCTGCTAGCTGACTCCCACTCTCTCTCCCAGGATTTCTACTTCTTTCTTGTGAGAAACTAATCTCTGCCTTGTCTAGTTTCTCTTTTGCAGGAGCCTGGCCTTTGTGGCCTATAATGTCATACCACACAGTTACATGAAATCACTCTGATGGAACTTGTCTACACATCTCTCTGCTTTGCCTCATTTCCCTCTCTGACAACTCTTCAGGAGAGGATTTTTGTTTTTATTTTGTGTTTGTACAGGACTCACAGACCGAGTTGCAGAAGCTGGGTGAGGACTCCTAGAGGATACTCACAACTGAAGGAAAGTTATCAGTGATGATGATAAGAATACTAATGATCCAAAATTAGAACACTTAAAGAAATAATTAGGTTCCATTTTAAAAGTACAGGAAACTCATTTCTCTTAGACCTGGTGTTTCAGAAGACCATCATCCCTAGGGCAGAACAGCAGAGAAGATCAGGTTAGGCTATACTGTATGAGCACCTCTCCCCTTTTGCCATTCTAGAAGGTTCTAAATGCAAAAAAAGATATCCTAAGCAAAACATTCTTCCAACAACACAGCTAAAACATCTCTCACATAAACATGGCACATGTAAACATATAGAAATTCTTTCTGCAGCCATATCTCTATCATTTTGTGCAATCAAATTTGTGAACCAGCTTTCAAGGAGTCTTATGTGTGTTATAGTAGATATAAACTGTTGAACATGTGGGCAGAGGTCCCTTGTATTAACTACATATTAGTATTACATGGTATTAGTACTACATAGTATTAACTACACTTGGAATTGCTAAACTTATTTAAACAGTGCAACGTGATGCCTGAGACCTCACTTGTGAACTGTGTAAAAAGTTTACAATCCAGTAACTGCAAAATAGGTAATTTTATAAATGAAAGCCACTGTGAAACCCAATCTCTGTGGCTGTTAAAGATACTCTGTATTTAGAGACAACAAAGCTATAATCAGGTGACACCACCTGAGGAACTAGGATCTCCAGATTTTGAGAGTATAAATCCAGATAGAATCACCCTAGGTTGTTTCAGGGACTAAGACTAAATCCATTTTTCAAGTAAAAGCTATTGTTTGTTTTCTGTGTGTCAGTCTTTTGATCTGCTTGTTAGTGGATCAATCCTTTAGCCAGTAGCATTGGCCCATGCATCACCGCAAGGCATTCACAGGAAATAGGAACCTTCCAGCTCTTCAGTCTGGGCACCCTTGGAGACTGAGCTGTATAGTACCACAGGCAGACACCAAAAATTAAAGAAAGAGAGATTGCCAGTCCTCCTTATGACTGAAGTTCTAGATCTGCTTCATTTCTCTACTTGCCCTGTGATCTCTCTTTTAAAGTTTCTATCTCTATACCAAACAAAACCATAATTCACCAATTGTATGAAAGACAGTATCTTAACTGTAGCTGCCTGAAAGCCCACTTCCATGTCTCAGGTAGGTTAAAATGGGTGTTTGATCCCCATTTAATTGGCTAAAGTCCTAGACCATTTATTAACCTCTTTAAATGTCTCACCAGATTCACAGAATCACAGAATCATTAAGGTTGGAAGAGACCTCCAAGATCATCAGGTCCAACTGTCAACCTATCACCACCCTGCCACCATGTATACACTATGTATTTACATTATGCAAATGATCCAGTTGCAGCTTCATGTAAAAACTGACTTTTATTGGTTTGCCAACAAATGCTGCTATTGCAGTTTTGATTTTATCTACTATGAAGCCTGGATATCCTAAGTGCTCACAAACTTCAAAACTGATTATGAAGTTTCACTTCTTTTTCCTGCAGAGGTTGGTGTCTGTTTTCATGTCCTTCTCTGTACTTTCTGCTGAAGGCCAGAAAGCCAGCCAGACTTTACAACATGCTGTAATAACTGGCAGCAAAATAAGAGATGCCAGATCAAAGACTAACAGACTCAAGGATAAGTATAATCCCAAGTAAAGCAGAAGGTGGTCAGTTCCAGCAAGTCTACTGATATGGTCACTGTGGTGGAACTGCCCTTCCAAATCTTAAGCTTTCCAGAGACTTGTGTTTGATTTTCAAATATATTTCTGAGTTCTAATTGCTGCAGACATTCCTGGCATCTTCCAACATTATCATCAGGGCATGAATATTTTTCTTTCATGCTCTCATCTAGCATAACTCTCAGCTATGAGCAACACATTTCACTTTACCCTCCAGATTTTGTTTTAATCATGCAGGCTTGAGCAGGGCAAACTATCAAAACATTAACATTTTCTTCCCTCCTTTTGTGTGTGAATAAGCAAGATGCAGAATTCCTCCTGTTTTTTTCTGACTTGCAACCCCTTCTTTTGACTCTTTCTGTGGAGTAATTCCTTTAGTGAAAAGGTGTAAAGGCTGTTCCATGAGCAGTACATTTTTATGTGCCTGATTTCCAAAGGCACTCTCTTGGTAGCCCACACTGCTGCTTTTCCATGTGCCAGTCACAGTAATATGTACTTTCTCCTCTATCTGCCCACATATTCTCACAAAACTTCCAGAACTTAATGCATAACTTCCTCCCCAGACATGAAGGAGGGGCAGGATCTGATCTTTCCTCTCTGGTGACAGCAACAGGACCCAGGGGAATGGCATGAAGCTGTGCCAGGGGAGGTCCAGGTTGTATATTAGGTAAAGGTTCTTCCCCCAGAGAGCAGCGGAGCATTGGAACAGGCTCCCCAGGGATGCAGTCATGGCACCAACTCTCATGGAATTCCAGAAGCATCTGGTCAATGCTCTTAGATGTGTGGGGTGACTTTGGGGTTGTCCTGTGCATAAACAGGAGTTAACTCAATGATCCTTGTGAGTCCTTTCCAAATCAGGATATTGTGTGATTCTGTGTGATTCTGTCATCTGAGACTCACCTCACCAGATGTGGCAGAAACAGCTGATGCATTCAGCTACAGCAAACGGAAGTTTCTTTAATTGGGAAATACATTGGCAAATACAAATGTATGTTGGCCTCAAGTCTAGATGACTTTCACCTCTCATGTACTAAAGGTAAAAATATCCAGAATGCACACATCCATCTAGACAAACACCCAAAAGAAATGTTCCATACTGCCTTCCCTTCCCTAGCAGATCTGGAGTTGTGCAGCCCAATCCTGTTCCATTTTTCATCCTGTCACCTGGACCCTCCAGGGCTTAATCCTAGGCAAATGGCCTCCACCAGTGTCCTGGTTTCAGATGGGATAGAGTTAATATTCATTCTAGTAGCTGGTATACTGTTGTGGTTTGGATTTAGTAGGAGAATAATGTTGATAACACACTGATGGTTTTAGTTGTTGGTAAGTAGTGTTTTTACTAAGTCAGGATCTTTCCAGCTTCTCATGCTTTGCCAGCAAGAAGGCTGGAGGGGCTTAGATGCTGTCTGGGGTTAAAACACCACGATCAGTAAACAGCAGGGACTCCACCTCAGATACTCTTTCCACCTCAGGTTAACAGCCAACTAGTCTCCTTGGTTGCTAAGAGATTGATTTTTCTTTTTATTCTTTGAAAAGACAGCAGGTAACCTCAGCTTTCAGTCATTGTATTCTTTTCAGCATGTCTTTCTAAGAAAGCAGAGACCACAGTTGCCTTTCTCTGATAGTGGCCCACATAGTCCGACTCTGGAGGGGTAGTGGTGTGGGGACCTGGCTTTCTTGGGAGATTGTGTTAGTCAACCACTGTGAACATGAAGCCAGATTTAACTCCCATGCTTATAAATTGTCCCCCCACTGCGCTCTGATTGCTTTTTGGCATAACTCAGGATGAGCTACCAGATGGTTTGCTCTGCTCACAAATGGAATTTCCTCTGTACCTTCAGACAGCTTCTGAGATTTATTTTCCAATTACAACCTTCTTTAGTTCTGGACACTTCTGGACCTTTCCAGTTCACTTCCTATATATGCAAAAGGCACTGCTAAAAGACATATCTTCTCCTCATTCCTCCTCCTCCCCAACAAACTAAAATGAAATATATTACAGTATTCAGGTCATTACAGCACAGTGGTCTTTTTTATAGTCAGCCAATATGATTTTCTCTTTAAAGAATTAGCTACCCCAGCAAAAACAACTACAAAACCCCACAAACCACAAACCCCCAAAAAATCAAAAACCCACAAAAAAACCCTAAAATCAAATGAAAAAAATCAACAACAAAAACAACACACCAAAAAAGCCCCCCCAAAATTGAAAAAATTGAAAAAATTCAATTGCACTGAATTCTAGTTACCTACATTAGCAATTAAGGGCTGAGAAACCTTTGCCTCCCTCTAAACCTCTTTCTTTGGAGAGAATGCAACCATTTTTTCTCCCCACCTTTAAGAAATAACTCTGCCTTCTGCAAGAATATCTGCCTGCCTTTCCTTGGATCTCACCTCCCTCTAAAGACTCTTCCTCATTTGCTTCACTTGGAAAGGTCCCAGTGTTCTTTAGGTTTTGGAGATGGTCTTTGATGATTGGAAAGGGATGCCTATAGTTTCTTGTAAGCAGTCTTCTTCACAGGGAATACTAAATGTTGTATACTGCCTTGTATTTGGAAAGCACTTCTCTTGCAGCTGCTGTGCAGTTTTGGGTTCAGTCTCATAAGATGGATTTTGAGGGGTAGACTTTTTGTCTTCTTTCTTTTCTAGTTATTTTAGGTAGTTTATTCATGCTGATATCAAACACAACTTTATTGTTTACTTTCCGAAGCCTTTTTCCCCTCAAGAGGAGTGTGCAACTGGGGGCAAGAGACTAAGAAAATAACTGAAAGTCAAAGAGGCAAGACAAATTTTTTGAATATCCTCAAATTTTAATGCTTCCATGGCTTAGTTACCCTCTATTCCCAATCTTTCCTGTTCCTTGGATTTCCATGCACAGTTGCACTCCTTTCAAATGGCTCCTTTGCAACAGATCTCATTGATCTTTCAGAAAATTCACCATTGATTTTTTTAGGCAATTATTTTTTCCAGGAGAGATACATCAGTAAATGATTTGGGGATGGGAGGGATTGAAAACATAATTAGTACTTAGATTAAAGATCTGCAGCTCAACAGCACTGTCTGAATTGTCTCCATTTTAGGCCATAATAATAATAATAATAATAATAATTACTCTCTAACCATAAATCTAGAAAGGAAAAATTGAAGTGGAAATTGCTCTTAAGAAAAAGTAGTAATAATAATGTCTGCCAGTCATAAAAAAGGCTCAAAGTCATGACAGTCAGAGTAGGTTCTTAATCTTTAAATGTTAATAGGATACTGTATGATTTCCTATAGCATTTATTCACATATGTTCAATTTTTTTGCCTTATTAAATCATAATTCTGCATAAAGGAACTCACATTTCCAAAATAAATACTTAAGGAGGGAAAATGAATAGAAATTCCCAAACTAAAGTTACATCTCAGAGATTGCAGGTGACATGTTTGGGTAGGATTATTCCTGGCTATGAGTACAGACTGGGTGAGGAACTC
>VWZX01007401.1:0-34459 GCA_013399015.1 Galbula dea
GTGCTTTCCAGCTCAGAATATACTATGATTCTATGATTTTCCTTCAGAGTCAGCAGACAGATGTAGGCATTTGTAGGCAATTTGTTCCTTATTTAATACAATGCTATTGGAGCCTCAGGGGGAAGAGTTTCTAACAAAACACAGTATCTTCTGATTAATTTACTTGTAGAAATTCTGAATTATGACTGAGGTGGTCCTAAGAATTTGTAAATCAAAAGCTTTCTTTAGCTCCCCTTATCAGGAACACATAAATGTTCTCTAGGAATTACTGGCAGTATGCAGGATACTTTGTAAGGACATAATTCCCTCTAGCCCTTTGTGTATGTGTCACATCTCTGGGTGGTGCAATCAACTTGCTCTGTACCATGGGAGCTGTTTTAGAAGATGGTCTGTAGGAGTGGCTGTGGCACATTCTCTCTTGTCACCTGCTCTGTTGTTCTAGCAGTAGGGGTAATGGGATATTGCACATCTGAAGATTTTGGCACTGCACTTCAAGAAAAATATGGTCCAACTGGAAACAGCCCAATGGACAGCAGTGATAGTGGTAAGAGGTCAGTGAGGAAGCAGAGTTCAGTTGTTTAGCCTAAGAAGGAGAAGACTGAAGGAGAATAGGATAACACCATTCAGTTATCTAAAAGGCTGCTGTAAAGCAGAAGGTCGTAATCTGTTCTCCATACCTGAGATGATAGAGTGTGTCCAAAGAAGGGCAATTAAGCTGCTGAAAGGTCTAGAGCACAAGTGTTGTGAAGAGCAGCTAAGGAGACTGAGGTTGTTTAATCTGGAGGAAAGGAGGCTCAGGGGAGAACTTCTTGCTCTCCCCAACTCCTTGAAAGGAGGTTGGAGCAAGGTGGAGGCTGAAGCAAGGTGGAGGTTGGTCTCTTCTCCCAAGTAACAAGTCACACGATGAGAGGAAATAGCCTCAAATTGTGCCAGGGGAGGTTTAAGTTGGATATTATGAAGGATTCCTTCCTTTAGAGGGTTGTCAAGCCCTGGCACAGGCTGCTCAGGGCAGTGCTGGAGTCACCATCTCTGGAGGGGTTTGAAAAATATGGAGCTGTGGGACATAGTTTAGTGGTGACTTGGCAGTGTTAGGTTAACAGTTGGACTCAGTGATCTTGGAGATCTTTTCCAACCTTACTGATTCTATGATATTCCTGGAAATCATTACAGCTGACTGTGTCCTTTAATGGAGTGGCCTGGCTTATTTTTGCATTGTGGATTCCTTTATGAGAAGCTCACTGAAACAAATTTTCCGAGTATTCAGCAGGGAAATCTGCTTTTAAAATGAAAAAATATTTTTAACTTAATCAGACAGTGAAAAAGATCCAAGAAAATGACAAAGATGGCAAGAAGAAAAACAAGTAAAGAAAGCAGGGATAAGAAGAAATGATTTGAGAAAAGGTCTTCCAAGAAGTGCCTACATAGATGTTTTCTGTCTTCACATTTCTTTTGCTATCAGGAAATTTGTTGATTAAAAGAAATTCTTTTCCTACTGCAGCATCAATTTCTCTTTCCCTAAATGTTTGTGTAGTGAATGAGCAACCTCTTAGGCTCACAGGGAAAGGAGGGTGTTTGATCTTTGTCCTGTAGTGCTGCTGTATGAGGGAATAGAGCCAATTAAAATAATTCAATTGTGGGCAACATATTAAGAGTCAGTAATCCTATTGTGTTACTACTACGTATCAGTTAAAGTTCTTTACATGCTTTCTTTCTTGATTTTTTTTATCATCCATGGAGTCTCCTTTATGTTCAGTGTAATCTTTTATTGGAGGGTTTGCTTTTGGATAACTGCAAAATCCTTATATGCATTTTTTTATTCCTAACTTACTGATGTGTGTTATTAAACTTATCTTTCACATAAGAGATTTTACTTAAAGATGAGAGAGGGATGTGTGTATATCTACATAATTACTTATATATGTGTGGGGATGTGTGTGGTGGAAGTAAAGCTCTATCCTCATATATTTCTCTCAGATAATTAAAACATTTACTTTTTTTTCATTATAATCAGATATCATAGAGCTCATTCTAAGATTTATCTTTCTTTTTGCTGGTAAATTTTGCAGACATTCTGGTATTCAATTTATTTTGTCCATTTGGTGAAATTCAAGTTTCTGAGTGACATTTAGATCAAAGGCTGTCTAATAGTTTTATTGTAAATCATTATAATTTCATTTGTAATAGATAAAAATGAGACCAACCAATGTGGAAAGTCCTTGTCTGCCTACCCTCTATTTTCACTGCCTGTGCTGGGAGTTGGAGTTTCTTATGCTGCCTCAAATTCACTGGTTTTTTTTCTTTACAAGTCACTTCTCTTTTATGTATAAAAAGTTTACAGATTTAGTTAGCTAATGCAGTTATTGGTTTTAAAATGTGCCTTAGGGCTTCAAGCAGTCTTTTGTGTAATGCTGTTATATATGCAAGTGATGGGCATGCTGAATGCTTAACTTGCCTTTCAGAAGGACATGTGAAAATAAAATGTGGTATTTGCATGTCTTTCAGGATGAGACCAGAAGTCTTGTGAGGCACAAATGTCAAAATATCTGATGGAAAACTTTGAGAGCACTTCCTATGATCCTAAACACTAGTGAACTGAAAAGCAGGAGCTTCCTTTGTCTCCAATAGTTAGCTCCTTCTGCTACCTTGAAGGAGACCAAGAAAATTGCTTTTATTTGGGCTTTCTGCTAAAGTACTTCAGTTTCCTCCTGCCTTTTTCTGTCCACATGAGTGTGCTGTTTAGGATGCTTGAATTGGAGACTTCTGGTTGTAATTCCTTTGTCTGCAACTTCAGCTCCTGTCACGCCTCACAAACACATCTCAGAACTTTGTCCTCCTTCTGCTATAGGTTCCTAAGTCCCAGTATTTTTAAATGGACAACTTATGTTGAAGCTGTTGTAAGAATGATTACAGATATTTTGTATAGTTCAAATATTTTGAAATCAAGCTGTAATTTGGCCATTGGTGATAGCAATTATTCCAAAAAGACATTGATGGAGCAGTTGGAACCCAGCAAGTTCCATTCCTTAGGTAGCAGAAACATGCTTTCAGGGCTTTCCAGATTTAATTTCTGCAGCGTGGCCAAAGATTTCAGACACATATGTTGAAACTGGCTTTGATTTTATTGGAAGGTGTAAGAGAGTGGTCCTTTGGAATATCTGGCTCCTCTAATTATGTAGGTAACATATTTTATAATGTTAGATTCTGTCTATGAATCATTCTCTCCCATTATTCGAGATGACATTTCAATTTAATTTCCCAGTGGGTTTCCATATGATGTTTTCAAAACAACGTCAGTTGAAATCATATTTGTTTTGGTTGTTTGCTTTTATAAAGGAATTTTTTATTAAAGGAATTGCATAGTTCTTAAAAGGGAAGGAAGAAGAGGTTTTAGAGATGAAATACTTTTAAAAGTTGCACTTGTTATTTCCTTTTGCATTCAGTGTCTTGAATAGATGACAAACTTGTGAGGCAGCTGTAGTGCTTCTAAGTATAATATCAGAAACAAAGGATTGGGGAGTTTGCTAAATTTTCTTAGCTTGATGATGTTCTTCTTCAGTGATTCATAGCTATTTAGTGCTGCTGTGAATGAAGCTAATAATTTGGGTTTAATTTACAGATGAAGAAGTTTGAACATCCTGTGAGTATTCATGTTATCTAACTAGGAATGCTTTTTTTGCAAGCAGGTATATTGAACTGTTGTTACATTACTGACTGTGATGCAATATACTGCTCTATTCTAAATATGTATGTCCTAAATAAATAAAAGCCAAGTTATTTTTGGCCTTGAGATCAGGTATCATGGACTGCCTTATGTCTCAGTTCAGGCACTGAGACAAGACATACTGTATTCTCCCAAAGTCCTGTTCTTTTGGAGATTATGAGGGCTGGATATGGCTTAAATTTTCATTACTGGATCCCAGTATGGTGGGTGTTGGATCTCTGGGGTCAGCTAGTCCATATCCACTGCTAAATTAGCAAGAGGAGTAAGATTTAGTTTGCTTGTTCACCTATTACATAGCCAGGTGAAAATAAAGTTGTCTCTTGTGTTCTTGCTTCTACATAGATAGTGCAGTGATATCACAGACGGATGGTGGTAGGGAGGGACCTCATCTAGTCCAACCCCCCCTGCTAAAGCAGAGTCACCCACAGCAGCTTGCCCAGGATCACCTCCAGGTGCCTTTGGAATCTCTCTGGAGCAGGAGACTCCACAACCTCTCTGGGCAGCCTGGGCCAGGGCTCCAACACCCTCACTGCAGAGAATTTTTCCCTTCTGTTCTGATGGAACCTCCTGGCTTCCAGTTTGTGCCCAGTGCCCCTTGTCCTGTCCCTCGGCACCACTGAGCAGAGTCTGGCCCCAGACTCTTGCCCTCACCCTTGAGCTCTTGCTGGGCATTGAGCAGCTCCCCTGTGGGGCTGCTCTTCTCCAGGCTAAGCAGCCCCAGGGCTCTCAGCCTTTCCACCTGCCAGAGATGCTACAGTCCCCTCAGCATCTTCCTAGCCTCTGCCTGACTCTCTCTGGTAGTTCCTTGGCTCTCTTCAACTGAAGCTCAGAACTGGCTGCAATACTCCAACTGTGTTTTCTGTAGGGCATAGTAGAGGGGGAGCTATTACTAGTAGGATTCTCCATAGTTTTTGAGTCTTCACCTTATTTTGGGTTTGGTGAAATGTGGTGTATTGAGTATGATGTGAATTTTAAATGTGTTGGAAAAATTCTAGATAAAGAAAAACTGCTTATGCATTTGGGAGAGTCTGAAAAGGGAGAAAACTAACAGAGAGGGGAAACAAGATGTGTGAAGAATAAGAGAGACATAAAGTCTTGGTGTGCTGCTTATTAATGAGATTTATTGCTGTTATTTATAATAACCCTGCTTCAAACCAGGTTTTTTACATTTCCTACTTTGATACATTTTCAGGAAAGTAGAAGAAAATATTAAATGTGTTATCTTCTACCCCATGCCTCCTTTCTTTCCTCCTGATCTTTTTACTTTGTTAGGTTTTAAACATTTATGGGGAAAAAGCATTTTAGAAGGGCATGTAACACAAAGGTGATAATCACAGTGCCATGCTGTTTTATGTGGCAATAACCCAGTTGCCTTGTTTGAAAAAACTACTTGGCCTTCTCCTAGGCTTTACCTTAGGGACTGAAGCTGGATTATTGCCTTGTAAAACAGTGCTGCATCCATCTTGTTGATTAATTATAAATCTTTGCCTATCACTAGCATTGGAGTACTTTCTATCTTACAGCATTTCTGTTCTTTTTTCTTCATGGATATGTCCTGCATTAGAGAAATCAGAAAGAAAAGCTGAGTTCCACCTGATTTGTGGCACTGTAATATTAATCCCCATTCTAGAAGTTTCTCTAGAAGCATGTCATGCATTTATTTTCCTGAAGTCAAGGTGAATCACTGCATCCTCCATGGGAAAAGCTTCTGAGTGAGATTCAGTCTGCCTCAGTTTCACTGAAGTCATTCAATCTGAGATAAAGGGGAGTTAAGTGTTGGCTTCAGTGCTGGTGAGGATCCTCAGCTTCTCCATGGAGTCTACTCAACTTCAGATCACATATCCACTTATTTTATGCAACCACTGGGATCTGTAAGCCAGTGGTAAGTAGGTGTTAGCAAGGAACTTGGGTAGTACCACTCAAATGAATTTTAAGGAGGTTGAGCTCTCCCTGGGTTTGAACTGGGAATGTGGGCAGCCACCATCAAGATACTGTCACTGCTACTGCTTAGTCATGTACTGATCCTTCTATGTGTTGGTAACTGACCTTGTTGGGCTCTTCTGGAGAATTTTTAAGTGTTTTTCCACTTCCTTACACTTTCTGGGAATGGGAGGGAACAGACCAGAAATACCTGAAATAGCAAGAAGCCAGACACAGCCACGATCAGGTGGTTGCTAGCATGACATTTTCTGAAATGCAGGTAATCCAGCAGGACAGTCAGTTCAGAAGAGTTGCCAAAAAGGGTTACAAAGTGATAGACACTCTCCTAATTGGAAGATTATAGGATTTGTAACATCAGTTATAATTTGTGTGCTGAAGAATAAACTGAATAGTAGTCTTATAAATTACATCTTTTGTGGGAGGAACAACCTACATGTGTGGATGACTTTTCTCAGTGTACATTTATGAGTAAGTGTTTTCTGATGTAATATTTATAATTTGTGGTTGGCAAAATGTCCATTACCATTCCTTATTTATTTATGTACCAAATAAATGATGGATGCAAAGGTCTCTATACTTTAAATCACATGGAAGTTGAAGTAGGTGTTGTGCATGACCACCAGCTTACTAGGTGGTGTTTGAGACAGAGGACTCATCACACATCCACCTCAGTCATCAGCAAAGACTATCAACTGATTTCTTTATGAGCAGCAAAACAGTAACAAGGACAAGTTTAATTGCATGTAAAGAAAACATCCTTCACAGTGGAACTGTGAATCACCATCCTCAGAGATTTGGAAAACTTGACTGGATGTGTCCCTGAGCAATCTGTTCTAACTTTTGATTCGTTTTGCTTTGAGCAGGTTAGGCTTCAGACTTCTATGGTTCTTCAAGCTACAGCTTTCTGTAATTGAAACTAGGAGGTGCTCTGTTTGTGTTGCTGTTATAAACTGCCATGGATTCAAGCATGCTTCTGTGCCAGACAGCTTTTTTTTGGTTCTCACAGACCTGCAGGAGCCATGCTGTCATCTCATATTCCTGCTTCAGTAGTTTATAAACTCTGCAGCTAGAGAGAGAAACTTCTTGGTGCTTTCTGGATGTGTTGGAGAATGTGTCCTGGGGGACTGGTTGCTGCACAAGTGTTCCACTCCCTCAGTTTTAGGAAGATCACCAGAAACTGATGGAATAGCTTCATGGTAGCCAGCTGCTTTCAAACTACACATCAGAGAATCACAGAAACCCAGCATGGTGGGGGTTGGAAGGGACCTCTGGGGATAATTCTAGTTCAACCCCCTTGCTAAAGCAGGGGCACCCACAGCAGCTTGCCCAGGATCACATCCAGCTGCCTTGGGAATTTCTCCAGAGAAGGAGACTCCACAACCTCTCTGGGCAGCCTGGGCCAGGGCTCCAACACCCTCACACCAAACAAGGTTCTCCTTATGTTATAGATGGAACCTTCTGGGTTGCAGTTTGTGCTCAGTGCCCCTTGTCCTGTCCCTGGGCACCACCGAGCATAGTCTGGCCCCAGCCTCTTGACCCTTGCCCTTTAGATACTGAGCATTGAGCATTGAGCAGTTCCCCTCTGGGGATCTCAAACAACAGTCCATAGTGGGGTGCAGTGATTTGTCTCATTTGTATGCCTATAACACACCCTTTTACTGTTTGTATTTATACAAAACTATGAAATGCAGTGCAGAGAACACCACAGTGAACTCTCCATCCTACCTTCCTGAGAGAGGAAGAGGAGCCCACCCCATTAAAAGTTAATAACCTCTTTGTAATTCAGGCAAGTACAAGGGATTCTTGCATACAGCTTGTCAAAGAATCAGCATATCTCAGCATGTAAGGTCACTTAGCTGTCAGGAACAGAAGCAGAAACTGCCTCCTAGACAAATGACAAACACAAAATCATGAAGCTGAGTAGGAAAGGGAGGAAATATCTAATTTAAGCAAATTTAAACAGGATGTAGTGCATGTACTAGACCCAAGACCCTGGCCCTGCAGACTGGCTGATGTATTTACCTACACAGGTAGTGTCAGTATGGACCAGGAATCTTTCCAAAAGATGTTTTGAATGTTGTTTCAGTGTTCTGTTTTGTGAAACACTGTAATACTGTGGATGTGGCCAGACTGCCTCAAGACCAGAAAATCATTTTGGTTACTATGATGATGTAGCCTACTATAGACCTAGAAATTTATTTCAGTTGTGATCCTGGGATGGGTCAACCAAGTATGGGTTGATTTCCTTTCTATCAAGTATTTGGAAAGCTTGTAAATACCCTCCACTTTGTATAGAATTACTGGTGATCCTTGTGGGTGTCAAGAAGCTGGGGCCGGACTCTGCTCAGTGGTGCCCAGGGACAGGCCAAGGGGCACTGGGGACAAACTGGAAACCAGGAGATTCCATAAGAACATGAAGAAAAAAGTCTTGCTGTGACAGTGCCAGAGCCCTGGCCCAGGCTGCCCAGAGAGGTTGTGGAGTCTCCTGCTCTGGAGGGATTCCAAGGGCACCTGGAGGTGACCCTGGGCAAGTTGCTTTAGCAGGGGGGTTTGGCTAGCTGACCCCTATCATGCTGGGATTCTGTGTGATTCTCTGAGATAGNTCTGCTTTAGCTGGGGAGTTTGGCTAGCTGACCCCAGAGATTCCTTCCAATTCCTATCATGCTGGGATTCTGTGTGATTCTCTGAGATAGCTCAACTGCAGGTTTTGGTTGCAACAAGTCTATGAAAAGATTTACAATAAGAGCCAATTAAGTTTTAGGAAGGAGGAGTCCTCATGTGCTGATACCTGCATTTGGTATATGCAGGGTAATAAATGTCTTCCCTCTATGTACACTCAAGAGAGATATTCCTTAAAAATGAAATATATCTCTGCACCCCCACCCCCTAATTTCTTATGTTTTCATGAAAATGAAGTCAGAACAGAATTGTTTTAACTTTGCTTAGAGCAACATAATTGGGAGGATATATGATGCAAATAAATTGGCTCAAATTTTCATCCAGTGTACCCCTGCTTCAGTTCTCTTGCTGCCCTTGTGAACTGTAGTTATTGTTCTTGCATTGTAGTTATCTTTGAAGAGGCAGGGTTGCCTGTGGCAGTTGAGGAAAAATCAGAAGGAAATTTAAATGATTAATTAATATAATCTTGTGTCTGTTTTACCAAAGCCTTTCAGGGACTTATTTAGCTTGATTAATGAGAGAAATTCCAACAGCAGGTTTTTAGAGTAGGTTTTTGAAGAGTGTAAATGATATAACTGCTGGAAGGAAAATGATCTTACACCTCTTTATATTAAGCCACCCACTGCATTAGTACTAAGGAAAAATATTATTTCAAAGCTTTTATATGTTATTTAGTTATTATTTAGTATTTGTAAAAATCAACCTAGTTTCTTTGAAGTTGTAGAGGATAGAGGATGTAAATCTCAAACACAGCTATCAGCTCAAAGTGTGCTTGCTCCTAAATGTGGCTGGGCAAAATCATGGAAGAAAAGTGTGTTAGGGGAGAGACCACCTTCAGTCCAGGGAGTCCCTGGAGACTGGGCAGTCCAGCCTGGGCCAGTGCTCTGGCACCCTCACAGCAAAGAAATTGTTCCTCTTCTTCAGGAGGAACCTCATGGGTTCCAGTTTGTGCCCAGTGCCCCTAGGGCTGGCCCTGGCCACCACTGAGCAGAGTCTGGCCCTAGCCTCTTGCCCCCAGCCTTCAGCTCTTGCTCAGCATTGAGCAGCTCCCCTGTGGGGCTGCTCTTCTGCAGGCTAAGCAGCCCCAGGGCTCTCAGCCTTTCTTCCTGCCAGAGATGCTGCAGTGCCCTCAGCATCTTCCTAGCCTCTGCTGGACTCTCTCCAGTAGTTCCTTGTCCTTCTTGAACTGTGGAGCCCACAACTGGGTACAATACTCCAACTGTGTCCTCCCTTGGGCAGATTAGAGGGAGAGGAGAACCTTCCTTAACCTGCTGGTCACACTCTTCTTAAGGTACACTTTATGGGGATGCAAGCTGTCTCAATTTGGAATACAGGATCCTGTAGAGAAAAAGTGATACACTGTACTTGCACAGCAGAGGAATACTGTAGGAAAAGTCCTCTGTAGGTCTGTGGTCCAGCTTCCCACTCTGAAGCAGGGCCAGCTTAGGTAGGTGAGGTTACTCACCTATCACTATAGGTGGCTCATCTATCAAAAGTGTTTTATTGGTTAAAAGATAACACAAAACTTATTTTCTGAGCTCTCTCTGTTAGAAGAGTTTTTGGTAGTCATAAGTTCAGTGGCAAAGTGGAAAAAGATGAAAATACACTTTTCAGTACACTAAAAATATATATGCTTCACATGTGGCTCTATGGACTAAGGCTAAGTGCATTAATTTAAAAGATGTGCTAATTATTCTTCCTCTTTCAAGAAGACAGGCAGCAGTATTATACTCAGCAAAGGTACAGCTGACAGTCAGGAGGCCAGTGTAACAGTGGCAGTATACAGAATTGCTGGTAAATGATAAAGGAGAAAGCAAGCTAGAAAATGTAGGGATAAAAATAAATCCCCAGGCAATCTGCATTGATGAGTCAGAGAAGGAAAGGAAGGAGGATGACCTGCAGAGGAGAACTTCTGTGTGACCTGGTCTAGGGGATCCTGCTCTGACAGGGAGGTTGAACTAGATGATCTTTCGAGATCCCTTCCAACTCCTGACATTCTGTGATTCTGTGATGAGAAAGTGTGGCTTTCAAGGTAACTGTGACATGACTTTGAAAACAGAGACTGACATGGAATTTCACAGGGACTCATTTTAAGGTCATGAGCCACAGAGAAAACCCTCCAAAAGAAGACAACCAGTGAACTGCCTCCTCATTGCTAGTGACTCCAATGTAAGCAGAGCAGTTCCCAGGGGAAGCAGTTAACCCTCTGTGGGTTAGCAGTATCCCAGAGTCACAGAACATCAGACCTTGTGTGCTGGAAGGAGAACTAATACACTCACAGTGTGTGTAATTGTTATGAGAGGCAAGGATCTATTTTATATCTTATGTTAGTACACAGCTTCACCAAATTAGGACATGCAGTATGCCTACGTTTTTAATACCAAGAGGTTTCAGTAAAGGTGAAGAGAAAAGAATCTTACTCTTTTAAAACTTGCATAAAATACTACATTTGAATACCAAGCAACTGCTTCCATGAACCATAAACCAGCCCCAGTGCTCCAAAGAGGTTCATTATTCAGCCCAAGAACACTCATGCACAGCTCACAAATGCAGGCATCTCCTATGGCTTTTGTTTTAGTGAAGTCTCTGGCAGCAAGAAGTCCATTTCTGTAACTGTATATACATCTTGATTTCACAGAATCCCAGCATGACAGGGGTTGGAAGGGACCTCTGGAGATCATCTAGTTCAATCCCCCCTGCTAAAGCAGGGTCACCCACAGCAGGATGCCCAGGATGAAAAATAATGTCACTACTGTATCATATTCAGAAGACTATTTTATGTGTTTCTCTGGTTTATGATCTCTAACACTGCCTTGTTTTTTAACAAAGCTTCTGTTGGATCCTTTCTGCTGAGATTATTTAGTGATTTGGTTTCTTGTGTCCTTCTGGGTGCAAAGTGACACTTTTCACTGCTGCCTATTTTAAAGTGTTCTTGCATCTTCTTTCCATGATCCCATAGTTACATTGGGTCAATGTCTGCTTGTGTGACAGTTTAAGGTAAGGATGACTCGGTCCTGCTTTAATGAGCTGAAGCAGATGCTTTATTTCATCAAGGGAGATACAAACCTCTCACCCATTTTATTACCTCCTTTATTATGTTTTTGTATGGTAAATATGCTAGACCTCTTTTGATATACTGCTGAGCTGTATATCACACATCATTTAAGTAGATACCATGTCTTCAAGACATTGAGTTAGTGCAGTAGGATTTTTCTGATTGAAAAGATTTTTTGGTTTACCTTGTTCTTAAGGTATGAGTTGCTTGATCATTCTTTAATAAAATAAATTTATTATAATGTCCTTCATCATTATTGATACTTTGGGATTGTAGTCTCCTAGCAACAGAAAAGAAGACAATTTGAAAAAAATAAAATAGTTAAATATAGATAAGTCTACTTCTCCCTACTTACTTATTAATTCCAAGCTCTTAGTAGTTGGAAAAAACTGTAGCCAAATGTGAAAAAAAGTCTTTACTCTGAACTATTTTATGTATTTTCTCAATACTTTAGTGGAGAAATGGTCAAAGTATTTATGATCCTTGCAGTCCAGCTCTGCAGGGGGAAATGGGGAATTTTGCTAACAAGGTTGAGCTTAACACAATTTTTAGGCACATAAAACCAGGTCTTCCATGCTGTTGGGTCACTTTAGCCTTGTAAAGGACAAAAGAGAATGAATGAATACTCCTTCTGTGCTGGGGAGCATCTGTCTTTAGCAGTCAGAGGTGCCTGTCTGTCAGCTCATCCCTCACCGTGTTTTCTCTTTGTGGTTGTTGTAACCTGGGTCAGTGATAGATGAGTTCAGAGTCTCTATCGACAAGAGGCTCCTTTTCCAAGGCTACACACCTGGATACAGAATTCAGGTCTCTGTGCCCCCACCCAGGTGCCTCATCTGCCAGACCAGAGGTCCTTCATCTAGAGCAGATAAGAAAAATCTTGCCTTTGAGACTCTGATATTTCTCACAGCAGTGATTAGAGGTTGTGCTGCTGTGATCTAAGTGAACGAGGGATGTGAAGGATGTTGTTGCCTGTGGAATGTTTATGTTGCCAGTCCCATTGCCCATGGGTCTGCAAAGATTTAAACTAGATATAAGAAAGACATTTTTTATGCTGAGGGTGGTGATAGCCTGTCCCAGGCTGCCCAGAGAGGTGGAGATGTCCCATGCCTGGAATCATTCCAGGTCAGGTTGTTTGGGGCTCTGAGCAACCTGCTCCAGTTGCAGATGTCCCTGCTGACTGAAGAGGGGTTGGACTAGATGGCCTTGAAAGATCACTTCCAACTCAAACTATTTTATGATTCTATTATTCAAGGCCATTTGCTGTTTGTTAAACCATGTTTTGCTTTTGGCAGTACATAGCTACCAGTTTCTCATAATGCCACAACTCTTACAGAGACAAGAGTATGTATTTCAAATAAGTATTTTAAAATCACAATTAAAAATGCATTAAAAAATGAAGCCTATGCACAGCCCCAGAATTCTTTTTTTCCCTAAACCAGTGCACAGCTTTACATGCCTTCTTTTCTAATATCACTTTCTAGTTTAAAAGAAAGCTTCTAAATGTCCTTTCATACTTATGACTTATGATGTCCCTGTATTCCTGATTTCTGACTCACTGTTGATATGAGTCTTGACATTCATTTGATTAACTTCTACTATACTATTAGGATTTGGGGTTTGGACTCATTTACCTCATGTGTTTTCCCTTTGCCCCTTACAAGTGCATGATCCCTGCATCACACATACTTGTAAGCATTGATATTAGAACTAGGTTAAACTTGCCTTTAAGAGCAAATACTGTTTTAAACAAAGCAGAAGCAGCACATAAGATATAACCTCTTCATTTGGTAGCTGAAGTTACTGCAAACTTTCGTAATATGATATTAGTTAAAAAGCTACTGTTGATAAATGAACATTGTCTTAATCTCACAGCTTCCTACCATTTGATGTTGTGCTTGGTTTGAGTGGCTTTTTGGTCTTGATTTGATAAAGGCATCTAAGCAGAGAGAGAATTTTGTAATTTGTAGAATGTCACTTTGCCCTTATTTACACTTTTTACACTGATTTTCTCTGTCCCAGTAAAAATCCCTGTTTCTAAAGATGTTTTAGATGAATGTACCAAGTAAAACTGTTAAAATTAGGACAAGCTATGTGAGAATCTATTCCTTCTGTGTGTCTGGGCAGTTCAGAAATCATTCTACAATTCATAAGATGCTGTCTTGAACCATGAGAGACATTTCAAAGAACTTTCCCCTTCTCACAGGGGTATTTTCGTAATCATCTTTGCTGGAACAAGCTCCTTTGGCATGCTAATGAATTCTCAACTCCAGGAGGTTCTTCTTACAAAGTTGTTTTACATCAGATTTAATGCTGTTAAAAGCACACAAGAAAATTTAACCCACAAAACATGTGCCAGCATCATTTATGCTGCTTCATGGCAATGTGACATGCAAGACATGGAGAGATGATTGACTTAGATTATTGTTTATGTGGTGTGAGGGGGAACAGGCTCAGCTGTAACCTTGCACTGTTGGATAGAAGCAGCGCCCTGGGATGATGCCATTGTAGGGCCACATTAATTACTCACTTATTATCCAAGAAAAGAAACAAAGAATTTTTGAGAGATGAGATTATAAGGGATATTGGATAGCTGCTGTTTTAAAAAAATTCCTCTTTTGCTGGTTTTTATGAATTTTCACACTTATTAATGGATCATCTTCACAGAATCATAGGATTTCAAACAGTTGGGGTGGGAAGAGACCTCCAAAGGTCATCTAGTCAACTGCCCTGCAGTAAGCAAGGACATCTTCTACTAGATCAGGTTGCTCAAAGCCCCAGACAACCTCATCTGGAATGGTTACCACCTCTACCACCTCTCTGGGCAAAGTGGGACAGGGTCTCACCACACTCAGCATAAAAAATGTCTTCCTTCTATCATCCCTTGTCCTATCCCAGCAGGTCCTGCTAAAAAGATTGTCCCCATCTTTTTTCTGGGCCCCTTTAAGTACTGAAAGGCCACAAGAAGGTCTCCCAGGAGCCTTCTCTGCTGCAGGCTGAACAGCCCTAACTCTCTCAGTCTATCCTCCCAGCAGAGGGCTTCCAGCCCTTAAGTCATTTTTGTGGCCCTAAGATCTTGGGGTATGTACTGTATTAAGACAGTTCTTATGTGTTATTTTTAACAGTGGATGCAATGGTATGGAATGCAGCCATGGTATCTCCTTGAAATTAGTGAAAACTCACAGGAACAGATTTTTAGATGGTGTTGAGAATCTGATATCTAGATTGCAAATTTCTACCCCAAAAGGGGTGTCAAGCCCTGGCACAGGCTGTCCAGGGCAGTGCTGGAGTCTCTGTATCTGGAGGGATTTTGGAGGTGTGGTGCTCAGGGACGTGGTTTAGTGGTGACCCGGCAGTGCTGGTTAATGGTTGCACTTGATGATCCTAAGGTGTTTTCCAACCAAAATGATTCTATGACTTCAGTCTTTTACATCAAACTAGCTTTAGTCTGGCCCCATGGGCTGAATGCCCATTTGCAGCTGGATTGTTTTAGGTACATTTCTGGAGTGAGTCTTCCAGTTCAGTTTTATGGGAGAGGAATCAACTTCATGCACTTACAGACCATTCCTCTTGTGAAATAGAGCAGTTAAGTGGAGATTGTCACAAAGTTTGTCTCAAATGCATACTCCTTCTCTGAGCTAAAGTGCTTAGTGTGGATGCACTTTTCATGGCAGCCATGGGGATGAAACTTCAGATTGAATGGAATGAACTTGTTGTTTTCTCTGAGAGAAAGTCCAGGAATAAGCTCATAAAGATGAAGTTTTGACAAGTAGGAGAACAAACCCAGAAGCAAACCAGCTATATCATATTGGCAGATTAGACAAACCTTGCAAACCCACTCTATTATGAGATGAAACTCTGTTTGCTTCAGTGATTTATGAAGTCTCTTTTGATTAACAGAAGATCTTTGGCTGTGCACCAGAGGTAAATTTGTCCTTTGCCCTTTTGCAGAACCTTCTTGCCTGAATCTCAGATCAACTCTCAATACAGGGAAAGATCTGCCTACACTGAAGCGTTGTACTGATCCAAGAGCACTGTTCCTGGTGCAATGTAGCCAAGAATAAGCTTCCCTGAAAATTATTAGAGCATTTCAAACAATTAGAAACCCCAAGCTCTGGACTGGCCTTCCAAGGGAAGTAATAAGGCAAATCACTTGAGTGTTGTATAAATGAAATGACCAGTGTATTGCTGACAGCATGGGATCAAACTCTGTGACCCTGATGGTCCCTTCCTAAAAGCATAACAATTAAACTACAACTTACAATATAAAATAGTTTCCAGGGTGAATTGTGTTTATCTTAATATCTGACTTTTTTCTTTTTAAATGATTTGACTGTCTAACCTTTATGAGTTGTACAACTCTGGGCTGAAGATAAAACTTTAACTCATTCAGGAAAATATGCTTCCAGTCATACAGTCATTTTATAGTCTCAGAAGAATGCCTTGGTGAATAAAAGCTTTTTTATTAAATTCATGCTATCATATCTTCCTTTTTTACATTTAGTAAGGATTAATATTACTCTATCATTTAGTCATAAAAGAACAGGTCCTTATAATGAACTGTGACAAGAGAGAGGTGAAGAAGAACTTTGATCGACAGATCTGATATAATGACACAGAAGATAATATACAATCCACTACCCTCATATCTTGATCTTTTATATATGTTCAGCTGGAGGAAAAATGGAGGAAAAAAGGGTTTTATTAAAAGAAAAAAACCCTAGACACTTTGCTTACAGCAAGCTCATTTGAAGCACTGCTGTGGAGAAGTGGAGAATATGTGTGACCACCTGACCCTCTTTTCCTCTTAGCAGGGAAATGGTAACATTCTCTCACTGATCACTGGAGCCTAATGGAGGAATCATTTGGCTAAGATGTCCTCAAAACTGTTAATTTATCCTGCAGTTCCTTTGCTGCCTGAAGGCTGAGAAGACTTTGGAGAAGACTTTAAATATCCTGACTGTTTTGGGTGTATGTTTCATTTTTTCTTCATCTCCTTTTGCCCAAGGGGGAAAAAAAGACTTGCAGGCTGTAGTTCTGTGACAGATTGTGTCTGTCCTTTGTGGTCCCCAGGAATTCCTGAATCAGCTGGCCAGCTTCAAGCAAATCTGAAGGAAGGATGGCATAGCTTGAAGGAGAGATCAGTGAGTGCTCACTCACTGATGGAGAGGCAAAGACATTTGGTTCTTCTGCTTTAGGGCTAGTTGGCAAGCCGATCAATATGTCCGTGTGGCTATCTCATCAGCAGAAGCATGGCCTCAAATTACCCTCAATACTCTTCTTCAGCAGGAAGAAAAAGCTCAAATGACATTTCAAGAGGAGCTGTGATCAGTGAGAATGTGGAGGGAGCAAAGTTTACAAATCTGTAGGAAACCAGACTATGCTGGCTTCATTTTTTCACAACATCATAAAATGTTTTGAGTTGGAAGGGCACTTTAAAAATCACCTAGTCCAATCCCTCTGCAGTCAGCAGGGACATCTTCAGCTAGGGGAGGTTGTTCACAACCCCAAACAACCTGACCTGGAATGATGTCAGGGATGGGACATCTACAACCTCTCTGTGTAACTTCTTTTACTGCCTCCTTCAGCATCCATCTCCAAAATGCACATTTTCTCCCTAATTCTCATAGTCTGTAAAAAAAAGTTGTAGAGAGGTCAGTGAAGGTGGAAGTAAAAATAGTTGACACCTTGCCAATTGAACATTGAACTTCCAAGGAAATATTTTCTGCTCAAATACTCTCTGCAGTTGTTCTAGTTTACCTTGGCTTCTGCTTGTTTATTTTAGTGTGGATGGAAGTGTCATTCTGAATCCAAACAACTGCCTGGTTTTGAAGAGACTGAGTTTGTATTTACTTGGTACTTTAATCTCTCTAAAACTACTGAAAGAATGATTTTAAGTTAGTAATCTTTTGTTTCTTTTGTTTAAAGATGTGTTTAATTCTTCTTAAGAAACTTTTCTGATGTGATATTATCATTAAAAAGAGTGTATTAAACACCCCAGCATGAATAATTCATGGTGCAATCTTGAAAAAAATTGCCATGCAAAACTACAATAATTAGTTTTCTGCAATAGGAAAAGCATTATTTTCCTATTTAGACAGGAAGTGAACATTTATTTAGATATGCTATTCATGGCATACTAAATTATGGCAGAAACTAGTGTTTGTAATGAAAAAAGAAAAAGACAAGTTAATTTGAAAACCAGCCCTAAGATGCAAACTTGTAGTTTGCCACCTACCTGATAAAATTGATTACTTTGTATATTTATGCATTTGCTGGTAAGTGGCTGATTTGAAAATGTGATTGCACATTTAGAAAGAAACTCCAGCCCATGATGTTGCCTTTTATGAATTTCTTTTGCATCTTATTCATAATATTTGGAGTGGTAGTATCTCTACTTTTCTGAGGACACAATGACAATTCTCCTTAATTCCTTCCAGTCTTGTAGAGAACTTTAAAGAAGCTGTGGGATTGCTGGATGGAGTCATGGCTTATGCCTCAAAATACCACTTTCCTAAATCTGGGATTGGAAGGTGCCTAAATCCTGTCATACAAATACTAACCTGCATCTGAGAATCATAGACTCATAGAATCCTTTTGGTTGGAAGAGACCCTTAAGCTCATCGAGTCCAACTGTTAACCTGTTCTAGGTCACCACTAAACCATGGCCCTCAGCACCACATCTCTGGCTCTTTGAAATCCCTCCAGGGATGATGACTGAACTCCTGCCCTGAGCAGCCTGCTATGGGTGACCTTGCTTTAGCAGAGGGATTTGAACTAGATGATCTCTAGAGGTCCCTTCCAGCCCCTAACATGTTGGGATTCTGTGTGTAAGATGAAATGTAAGGTCACTTGCATTTCAGACACTGAGTAGCTGACATGTGATCCAATTAGTAATTCATGGAGCCTAATGTTAAATTCTGTGCTCAGAAAAGTTCTGGCAGATTACTTTGATCTTCCACAGTCTGTGAGAACAAGCATTTTCATAAAATGGCTTGAATAATAAATACAATACAGTCATTTATTTATTCATAACAAACATATTACATTTAATACAGCTACTGGAATGCTTTTCTGCACTGATGCCCATGGAGTGGTGCAAAATGTAGTCTGCACTGGGTGGATAAATCTGACTATTGTGAGACCAAGAAGGTTAGGAGCTAAACTGGGAACCTGCAGCTTTGGGTGAGCAGTTCTTTGGGTGCTATCAGCTGTAGCTGTGAAGAGTTTATACATTCTGTCAAATACAGGGATAAAATGAAGTCCTGAATCAAATGCTAGTCACATAACAGAGCTGAGGTGCTGCCAGAAAAAAGCTAATGACACAACTGTGTCTGTATCATCATGCATCCACTCAGTGGAGTTACTGTGATGGATGTGGGCAGTCATAACTGATGTTTCCTCAGCACATGATTTTTTTACATGACTTGAATGAATGATTTAAATAGAGTAATGATGTAAAAAAGGACTTGTTGAAACATAGACAATGGCTCAGAGCAGTCAGTGAAGTGTTTATTCCTATCTTCTATTGGTTTGCATGGCTGAGTCTCATGTTGGTGAGCATTGCAGATGGTGAGCAGCAGCAAGAGAGTCAAGCCTTATCTTTCTGTGTTAAAATGCTCTCATATGGTGGTTACTTACCCTGAAACCTCTTAAAAGGTGTCAATGAATGCTCAGTTAAGCTCTCAGTTCTCATGCTTGGCATGAGAATCACAGAATGGTTTGGGTTGGAAGGGACCTTTAAAGGTCATCTAGTCCAGCCCCTTTAGTAAGGCAGAGGTGTACTAGCTAAAGTTTATTGCTGAGGGAGTGTTGAGAATAGCACTGCTATATCTATTTTAGTCCTAAATATTCTTTATAATGTGGGTTTTTTGTACCTCCACAATGATTTTGGGATCACCTCATTAGTGACTGGCACTTAGTGTAAAGACCTGGCAAAGATTTTGTCCTATCAACTAGGAAGATCCACTATTGATCTTTGTACCATGTGGTTTCCTGTAACATGTAGAGGCTATAAAATGTTAGCAAATAATTTTTTCCTCTGTTCCATTAAAGACATCATCAGAATAGTCCTCACAGCAGTTTTGACACCTTTTGTAACTTCATATTTTGCTCAGAACAGTGCATACTCATTTCATCAAAGCTCACATATGCAAACTTTTGTTGTGCTAATGTAAGCTCCCTCAGGGTTCTCTGTGGCACTAGCAGAAATTTTAACATTTTGACTTCTGCACTGCTGGATTTTGTGTATCTCACCTAAAAAGCAGCAAGGATTTTGTTTCTTTTTTGTTGTTATTGCTAGCTCTTTGTTCCTTCAAAGGCTTTTCAAGGCATTTTCCTCTATTTTTGTGGATGCACTGATTTCCTATGATTTCAAGTCAGAAGATTTTCTCTGTTACTTTTTGAACTGACAGGTTCTTTTTGAGCTTTCAAAGGCACTGCAAGATACAGGGTTGTGTCGTGATCAACAGTGTCAGATTCTTTCTGCAACAACAAAAGAGCAATCCAAAGACTCTATATAGCAAGATGAGAACTCTATTGTGAGTGTGCAGAAACCCTGCCTAAGGTTTCTTCGTGTTGCTGCTGGTCTACCAAGCATCAACATGACAATAGCATTGTTACAAGTAGTATGTAAAAGTCATATTGCCTATGCAAAGCAAACAGCCTCATGCAAGTTCACTAGCCCCAGGAAATGATAGAGCAGTATTAGAACTGTTTGCAGTTTTCTACCATAGGGTTGTGTGTGAAGCTCCTCTGACATTTGTGTTTCAGTGGACAATGTGTTCCCTAGAGCTGGAGTTGGCTGGCAGTAAAGGCTGCATTAGGGTTAGGATTCCTACAGGAAGGAAAAAGGAAGCATGGATCAGCAAATGAGTTCATATCAAAACCAGCAGAAGAATAAAGGCTTTGCCACAGGTTTAAAAAGTATCAATAAAAGTGAAAGCCTCCTTTTCCAATTAAAAAGAGAAACCCACTGCATTTGGAAACAAGAGAAGGTACTAGGTTTCTTCTGCAATAAAACCTGTGAGCATGCACCATCAGAAGTGACATTGAAGATATTGAAATGTGAGAGCAAAAGTGTGTGAACTGAGATAACAACTGGAGTAAACCAGGGAATTTTCAGATAACCACTATGTTTAGAAGATAACAAACCCAATGTGACTTCATTGATTTGGTGAGGGGTCTAGAGCACAAGTGTTGTGAGGAGCAGCTAAGGGAACTGGGATTGTTTAGTCTGGAGAAAAGGAGGCTCAGAGGAGACCTTCTCACTCTCTGCAACTCCCTAAAAGGAGGTTGGAGCCAGGTGGGAGTTGGTCTCTTCTCCCAAGGAGCAAGTGAGAGGACAAAAGAGAATGGCCTCAAATTGTGGCAAGGAAAGCTTAGATTGGATATTAGGAAAAATATCTTTATGGAAAGGGTTGTCAAGCCCTGGCAGAGGCTGCCCAGGGGCAGTGCTGGAGTCACCATCCCCAGAGGGATTGAAAAGCCATGGAGATGTGGTGCTGAGGGACATGGTTTAGTGGTGGACTTGGCAATGCTGGGTTAATGGTTGGATCTGATGGTCTTAAAGGTCTCTTCCAGCCTAAACAGTTCTCTGCTGGGTTTAGATTGTAAAAAGGTCTATACCTCTTTGATCTGACATAATAAATAATCCTGTCTTCAGTACAAGTTATGACTTAAAAAAATACTCTGAGTGTAAATTCCAGGACCAGGGATCTGATTTGACTCTTCATTTTATCAGTTGTGAATTTTTGACAGCTTGCAGCCTTAAATCATAGAATCATAGAATATTCTGAGCTGCAAGGGACCCATAAGGAAGCTGAGGTTAAGTGTATCAGGAAGATACAGTGACATATCACACGATTTAATGTTAGTAGAATGAAGATTAACTTGTTCCTTCTGTTAAAAATAGACTGATATTTGCAGTTCAGTTTCTTAAAAATATGGATATGATGCAGGTACTTTTACAGCACACCTCTGGGTTACTGAGCACATCATCCTCCAAATGTGACCCAGTGTAATACTGTATTTCATGGAGAAATATGATGTGTATTGATTTTCTGTTTCATTTCTCTTCTGTTTACTTTGCCTAAGTAACTACTGAGAGCAAAATGATTACATTTTAAAGATGTGCAAACATTATTGTTCCATACAGGTGGTAAATATTCACACTGTTACAGTTACAAAATTATTTATATTTTGGTTATATAAAACTTCCTTTTAGAGAAGTAAATCATCTCTTTTCAGAGCATTTAACATTTGTTCTCATACTCTGTGTTGTGCATATAAATGTTTAGTTTTCCTGAAAGTGTTTTGAAATTGAATCTCACTTCAACAAAGTCAAGGCAAATTTTCATTTTCATTTGAATGGGCCAGGAGTAGGCCAGTATATCTTAGATGCCTTTGAATGTGGTGGTTGACATTTGAAACTAGTTAGAGGTTTAAAATAGTAACTGGTTTTTAACTGAAGGTGAGGTCTCCCCAGAGCAGAGCAGAGGCACAATCCCCTCCCTGCCCTGCTGCCCACGCTGCTGGGGCTGCAGCCCAGGCCACAGTTGGCTTCTGTGCTGGGAGCTCACATTGCCAGCTCAGCTCCAGCTTTTCTCCTACCAGCACCCCCAAGTCCTTCTCCACAGAGCTGCTCTTCAGCCCTTCATCTGCAGCCTAAATTAATACTGGGGATTGTCCTAACCCAAGGGCAGGACCTTGCACTTGGCCTTGTTGAACCTCACGAGGTTCACCTGAATCCAGTTCTCCAGCTTGTGTAGATCCCTCTGGATGTATCCTGTCCCTCAGGCATGTCAACTGCACCACTCAGCTTGGTGTCACCTGCAGGCTTGGTGAGGGTGCTTTCAGTCTCACTGTGTCAGTGGATATTAAGATATTAATCAGTACTGGTCCCAATATGGACTCCTGAGGGACACCAAAATATCCAACTTCTTTAAGCAGTTCTGTAATAAGATCTTCACAAAGTCAAACTGTACATGGGCTGCATAGGTGGAATCACCTGGCTTTGAGGTCACAGGATCATTTTTAAAGCAGTTTGAAAGAGATTTTGTGCATTGTGTAATTAATACATAATTTCTAATTCCATGTCTAAGTGCTGTTTTCTTCTTTTCTAGTGCACATCTTCCTTGGTTACTGTGTAACCACAAGCAATGCATACAAAGAGAGGGTGACTGCAGTCATCTGTTTTACAAATGCAAAATATATACAATTAATATTTGCTTTTGGAAGCTGAAGTTATGGAAATACCATAAAATAAACATAAAACAAATGAAAAGAGAAAAAAAAAAAGTATAAAATATATAGGAATGTGTGTTCTTTTAAACTGCCAGGATCTGGAATGAGCTTTCAGATGTTAAATAGCATATTGTCATCTTATTACTTTTATTTTATTCTTTTACCTTGGTTATTAGAAGAACAAATGGTGATGGAATTTAGAGGATGAGCAGTGAGGATCAGGAGATTGAAAGTAATATTTGCAAGTCCTTAAAGATGAAGGTAGTAGAAAGCCAAATGGTTCCCCAAAAAGGGAGATTTCAGGGAGTGATTTATCTGCGATGGCATTGCCATTTGTTGTATAATTTCAGGCCTGTTGCTATGGGAACCAATTTTACTCTTGCAGTGATTGTTAATCAGGATTTGTAGTGATCCCATTTTTACCACAAGGCCTTAATCTCTTTACAGATTAAATCATGGTTCTCATTGACAGTGGTGTACATCAAACATTATTGCCAGAAATAAAATCTGACCAACCTTTCTGTCATTTTTCTCACCATTACCAGAATCAGAGAGCAGGAGCTGAAGTTAAACTTTTACAGGAACTCAAGGTTTCTGCCTCAATTACATTTATCATGCCTGTACAATTCCAGGAAAAGGAAAAAAGGAAAAAAAAAACCCAAAAGAAAAAAAGTAACCTTCTGCCTTACAGTGTAGTCATTTTGTTTTGCATTTAAGAGGAAATTAATGTGAGTACTCTGGAGATGTATTTTATACATGTTGCTCCTTTAAGCATCTCTTAATGTAGAATTAAAGCTTAAGGTTGTTGAACCTTAAGAACTTTTCTCCCTATATCCTGTAAAGAGAGAGATGTTTGTGTTTATGGAGTGTTTATGGATTCTACACTTGAAGTTTGGATATCTTGGCAGTGTGACATCTTCTGTATCTTTTCAGCCTTCCCTCTAGTTTTCCAGCTGTCCCTGCAAAGAGGCTGTTGGCAGGAACAAGGACAAAAGGCTGATGCACTGTAGGTTGTATTACCCTTTGCTTCACTTAAAGGAAGATACTAGGGTCAAAGGGCATCAGTGTTCTGGTCCTGGTCCTGGTCCTGGTCCTGGTCTGTTCTCTGTAAGCTGACAGGAAATGAAAATAAGAATTCTTCCTCTCCAAATTTACTCTCTTGATAACTTGAAGAGCTAGGCTGAAGTGTTTATCTGGACACTCAAAGCTAAATATATGCATTTCTACTTAGATGCTTAGTTTTATATCTCTTACTAGCTTCTTTGCTACCAAAAAAATCGTTTAAATTCCAAAGAAAACTGTTGCTAATTTGTAAACAGATGAAATGCTGCACTCCAAATTCAGAGAAAGCTTGAAACCCATATGAGAATGGTTAACTTCCCCATTCCTCTCAGTGGGTGTCCTGTGCTGAAGCATATTGATGACCAGTATGGTTCAGTGTTCACCAGAGATCACTTTAATGGAATCATTAAACCCAATGCTTGTCTCTGAGTCTACAACTACTGACCTCTGATGGCAGAGCTCCAGTTCCTTGCTCCCCTGGTCAGCTCCTTGAAATTGCACAATGAAAAGTTGTCAACACACAATTTGTGATAGATTGGGAGATGAAATTATATGGATCACATCACTGGAGTACAGACAGGGCTGGGGGTAATTTTCATGTCTCCTCTAATACTTAAGTAGTGTTTTGGCAGAATTTCTCAAGTGCTAAACCAGAACCATGCTGAATTGCTAGCATTATTCCCTGATTTATGGCTACCTTATAGTATATGATGCAGTGTGATACAGCCAGGTAGCATTTTATGTGGTATTTCACAAAACCCCTTAGATTTGTGGCTTTCTTCTGCTGAACCGGATTCACAGCTTCTCTAATTTCAAGTCAGCCCTGTTGAGCCAGGAACATCTAGGTAACAGTTTTGTTTTCACTTCATTGTATTCCAAGTACACTGAGGGATGCAATATCAAAATATTAGTGAGGTGCTAGTCACTTTGTGTGTGTGTGTGATCCCTTTCCTGCTTTTTTTCTCCCTGCTTTCTCCTTTCCCCCGTTCGCTGCTGCTGATACCCAGCCCCCACTATAACTCTGATTGGCTAAATTAATTCTGCAGCATCCTGCTGTGAATAATTATGTTCATCCAGTGTGGAGCTGGATGCCTTTCTCTCCCCCTTCTCCTCCTTGCCTAAATTATAATGTGACAATTGAAGCTCACAGCTGGCTCATCAGAGGTGGCCAGTTTGGGAATTGGCACATCTGAATGTGCCTCTCTGTTAACTCTCTGCCTTGATTGCTTAAGACAAGACATATGTAAACCCCTTGATTATTACCATTTTCTGGGTTTCACAAAGATGCTGCTTTAAACTGCAAAGCTGTTGTGTTTGTTGGGGGAGGGGAAATTACAGGAATTTTTTCTCTTCCCCTCCCCACAGTTCCCTTCAACAATAAATAGCTGTCAGACTTATGTCAAGAATGAAATTATAGGAGCACATGAGGCCTTGATTACATTGTTTTGGATAGATTGCTATTAACATACTGAAATGAAGTCTAATTTTTCAGTGCTTAGGCTCAGTCAAGAATCAAGTGACACAGGAGGGGGAAGGGATATCATCTACAAAAAATAAATGATGTAATTCCCTGCCACCATTCTGGAGCCTGTTTCAGTTATCAGTGGTTAAAAACAAACAACAAAATAAATATATTCAGCTGAAATGTGTTATTAGTTGGGGGGTAAAGGCAAAGCTTGCCTGTTACTGAACAAAACATTCAGGTTAGGTGTCATTCTTTGTGAGCTTATTAAAGACATCTCAGAAGCAAATTGGTGTATATTTAATCCATCCTCACACAGCTTCTGGTTCACTCAGTATGTTTGTATGTTGGAGTTGAAAATATATTAGTTTTTCCTTAGTTGTTTGCATAATTCCTAGCACAGTGCCAGTTTTGGCTACCATACATCCTCTGCTGGTGCATGTTTATGATCAGATAATGTGTAGGGCAAGTGCCCTTGTTGTGGTTTTGTTGTTTATAATTTCTGATGCTGTGCACACATTGCTTATTGAATTTGAAAATCTTTCATTTGGTATTCTGTGAGCATCCTAACCTTTAGGTGTTTTAGTATCTATGGCTCCTACAGTGGAAGTTTTATCAGTCACAGATCTGTTGTTTTAACTACCTTTGTTTTGATGGGCTGGAAAGCAAATAAAAATTGTTTTGACTGATTCCTGAAACAATTGACCTGCAGTTTGGAAAGGGTCAAGATTCATTTGGGTTTACTGGGACAACTGAGAGCAGAAAGAAAAGAGCATGAGCTGTACATGATGATACATAAAAATTCTGCTTGCATGAGCTTTGAGTTGGCTGTCTGGGTGAGATGTAAAGACATCCCAGTCGAGCATTCAGAATGGGTTTATGCCACCACACCATGAATTTGCTAGATGACACATACTGTGCATAAAGTTCTCATTGAAATGTTAGACATTTTATCTTCCTAATTTGCACTTAATATAACTCCTTCAGCCCCAGAAGGAGATGGTAATTACAACTAATTCAATCTGAAATGTCCCTAAAATGAAACAAAATCCCTTCCTTATTCTTTAAAAGGCACTTAGAAGATCTGCTGTTTTGGAGACCTCTTCTTACTCAGTGAAAACACAGTTTACTTGGTTGGAAAGTTGGGAGTCTCTTAGTTGAGTGCCTCACACAGCCTGTGGAGCTCTTTGGCAAAGGCTACTGTGAATGCCAGGAGTTTACCAGAGCCCAGAAGGTGCTTACAGCAATTTAAGAAGAATCCATAAAGAGCTCTTAAACAGTAAATATCACTTCTAGGAGATGTCTTTAGAGCAGATAACTGTGAATTAGGCAATCCACAAGGAAATACCACAGTGTGCTTAAACTGGGCAACATCTAAAGCACTGTCAAATAAAGGGACCCAGATTTTGTTTTGGTCAGATCTAGTGTGGATATTCTTAGGTTTATGTGGAATATTGAATATCTTGCATTTCAGTTAATGTTTGCCTAGGATTTGTCTTTATGTGTGCTCCAGGTGGTTGGTATTGAATTCTCAAGCTTGTCTTCTGCTATTTCAGTAAGTTGGACTTTCCTGAACATTTAGATGAAAAGACAATTCAAAAGATAGCTCTGACTAAAATAGATATTATTGATTGCCATAGTTTCAGTGGTTTCAGTTGCTTCAGTACTAGGAGCAGAGAGTAGTGGAGAGACTGGGCAAATGAGGCCCAAAACTGAGTAATAAGTGACTTCTTCAAAGTCACTGGAGGTACAAGTTTAGAAGAAGTTCATGAGAGGAACTGTTAGACAGTTTAAGTACTTTACAAAAGAAGGGAGAGAATGCAAACTCCTGTTAGTAAAAGAAGTGAATGATGTGCTGACACAGCCAGAGGGAATATTGTTCTATCACTTATTTCCTGAGAAATGTGAGTTTCAGATACAACCAACCCAACATTCCTACACCTGTGTCAATACTATTGATTAGCTAATCAATGACACCGAAACACACGCCTCTAAATTACATAGTTGAAAACACATTCCATTATATCAATGGAAACAAACCAATTAAAGTGCTTTAAATGCATAGGAGTAATCAGGATTTTAATACATGCTAATTGTGACCAAACTTTCAATTAATGTGTTGCTACATTACATCATATTCAGGAATGTCAAAAACTGTGAAGTAATCATGTTCAGCGTGATCATATCAAGCAGACTGTCAAGAAACATCAGTGTTTTCTGCCATTTCTTATAATTTTCTTGCTAGAGACATAGACTTAATCTCTTTATATGGGGTTGGGGAGACCTCCAAAGGTCATCTAGTCTGACCCCCCTGAAGTCAGCAGGGACATCCGCAACTAGATCAGGTTGCTTAGAGCTCCAGACAACCTGACATGGAACAGTTCTAGGGATGGGACATCTCCCACCTCTCTGGGTAACCTGGGACAGGCTCTCACCACCCTCAGGGTAAAAATTCCTTCCTTAAATCTAGTCTGAATCTCCCTCTTTTAGTTGAAAAACATCAGCTCTTGTCCTGGTCACAACATGTTGGTCCGGATAAAAAGTCTGTCCCCAGCTTTTTCTAGGCCCTATAAGACTGCAGCAAGGTCTCCCTGGAGCCTTCTCTCCTCCAGGCTCAACAGCCCTCAGATCATTTCTGTGGCCTCCTCTGGCCCTGCTCCACCAGCTCCCTGTCTGTGCTGAGTACTCAGAGATGGCCCCAGCACCGAAGGTGAGGTCTCCCCAGAGCAGAGCAGAGGCACAATCCCCTCCCTGCCCTGCTTGCTGGTCACACTGCTGGGGCTGCAGCCCAGGACACAGTTGGTTTCTGTGCTGGGAGCACGCATCCGTCATCATGGAGCTCATCTCCAGCTTTTCCCCCACCAGTACCCCCAAGTCATTCTCTGCAGTGCTGCATTTTATGTTAATCCTTCTGGCTAACTGATAAGGTTCAATGTGTATTGAGAAGTTTGTGCAGAATGCAAGAAGAAAAGGCAGGGTTTTTTTTTTCCTTTACTGTGGAAATACAGTTCTAAACTCTCCATTGTGAGAAAGCCAAGTCTAGAGCTGTTCACTTATGTTTCTGCTGGTTTCCTTCACCCTAGGGTCATGCTGCCACTTTCAGATAATATTTTTGGTTTACACCCCAGAGGCTGAAGAACCTATTAGAATACTTGGAAGCTTTGGTCAAATCCTGAGAACCATGGGAAAACGACTGAAATATCTGTAAAAGAGAAATGTTCTTTCCCCTTTCTCTCCTGAGAGTGAACAGAAGTAGCTTTTTTATACAAATGTCTCTTTATTCCTTCTAAATACTTTCAGATACAAAGGAAAATCTCAGTAAAGACAGCTTACAGAAGGAGATGGCCAGGAGACTTTATGCAGGAAATTACCATTTCTGGGAGCAAGCAACAAACAACCCAGAGGAGTCCAACAGTTTCTATTCCTATTAAGCATATAAAGAGATTTCCTTCAGTACTAGACAGAAGGTGTCTGAGATCCATGGCAAATAGGTAGACATGTATTTAACATGCTGGCCATGAGAACAGCAGTGTTTCCAATAGTAACAGAATCCAACAGAAAATAAGCTTCTGGGGGAACTAAACCATTTGAGTCTGACTCAGGAGGCAGATTGCTGCTGTGCAGGTTTCAGTGCTCTCTGAAACAGTAGTGTCTATTTTGTACTTCAATATATCTGTCAAAATAAAGATATAAAATGGTCTAGATGGTTTGAAGAAACAACTCTGAGAGATATATTTTCCGTGATACTTTTAATGAGCTGCTAATTTTCATATATTGATGAGCATATGCAAAGCATCTGTTTTGGAGAAGGCTTCCTCATTTTTGATAGAGAAGGCAGTGTAATTTCATTTGGGTTTTGATTTTACATTTACTCACTTTTGAACACAGGTGCCATTCTGTCTAAAACAGCAAGAAAAGGTGGAAGGGCATAACTAGGAAATGGATCTCTGAAAACCAACAGATAGAATCATAGAGGTCTTTAGGTTGGAAAAGACCTTTAAGATCATCAAGTCCTACTGTGAACCCAGCATTGCCAGGTCACCACTAAACCATGTCCCTCAGCACCACACCTCCATGGTTTCAGCAAGAAAGTTTTCAGCAATAGATTTCTAAAGTTAAACTCCAAGCTTTGCTAACATTTTTTTCCAAATGATGGGTGTCTAATACCACCATCAGAATCAAATTCTACTAAATTCCTGAATTAAATAGAAATTAGTCTTCTCACAGAATCCCAGAATGGTTGGGGGAAGGAAGGGACCTCTAGAGATCATGTAGTCCAACTCTGTGCTAACTCAGGGGCACCCACATCAGGTTGCTCAGGATCACCTCCAGGTGGCTTTGGAATCTCTCCAGAGAAGGAGACTCCACAACCTCTCTGGGCAGCCTGAGCCAGTGCTTTGGACTAGGTGACAGACCTCCAACTAGCTTCTGCACCACTGATCACAACCCTCTGAGCTCTGAGGTTCAGCCACTTCTCAATCCACCTCAATCCACTGCCTACTCATCTAACTGACAGTCAATTAATTATATGGTTTTAAAGTAAAATCTTGTTTGGCTTCATTTTCTTTTCATCTTGTGAAGATAATAGACAATTCTGGCAGGTAGGTTGATCTCTTGGCAGTGCAGTCAGCACTTCCAGAAAGGTAGCTTCTCTCAGGGAGAGAATGTGATGGTACAATTTCATCAGAAGTGTTTCATGTTGAGTGCAAATCATGCAGTAAATCCTGAAGTTTTGAGAGCAGAGATCCTGGGTGGGATTCAGACTGATGAACAACACAGTTTTGACTGGGTTTCATTTGGCAGGTTTCTAATTCTGCAAGGCACAGAGGTCAGACACAGGTACATAATCTTCCACAAGGTCAGAGAAGCCTGTTAAAGAAGGAGAAACATGAACAGGCCACAAACACAATACGCCCTTGAGAAGATCCCAAACTTTCCAGGTCTTTTTAGCTCTCTACTCACAATGCATTCCAATTTTTAAAGGAGCAATACACCTGGTTTCTTAGAAAATAATGTTAAAGCAGGGGTCAAACTATCACATTAATTACCTGGAGGTCATTTGGAGAAAATTACTATCAAATGTGTTGAAAAAGGTTTTATATTCTCTGAGAAATTATGATCTGCTGTTTCTATGGAAACAGCAACAGTAGTTCATAAAAGCTCTTTAATGGAGATGTACAAAAGCTTCACATCCTGAAGTCTAGCAACAGCTATGGAGAAAGCACAAGCTCACACACATCAGGCTAATTTCATTGCTGCTGCTGCTGCAAGGCTTTGATTTCAGCCAGAGTTACACCAGCCATGGACTGAGTCCCTAGCATTGAACAGGTCTAGAAGATAGCAGGATAAAGAAATATTATAACATTTGAATTGCAATCCTTAAGTCTTACCCCTATGTTGGACATGCACATGTTGTCATGCTCTCAGCCTGATGAAGCAGAGCAAACCTTGGAGGAATAGAACTCTTTAAAAATGAACATTATTTCAATTTGTAGAACATTCTGGCCTAGGATTTTCTTTCTATATTTCCATATTCCATTAAGTTTGCTTTTTTTGGGTGGGTTCAGTCTAGAGTGAGACTGAACATTCTGCTCTTTTTACACACGCTTAACTTTAAGCACGTGAAGAGTAATATTGACTTCAAGGCATAAAGAGAAGGAAAATGCTTAAGTGCTTTACTGGCTTAGTGCCAGATTGCTCAGCTCCCAGCAAAAGCATGCCCAGTATCAATGATTAACAAGAATGAAAACCAGAATTTGCATTTTCTTAGATAGTTTATTGATAACTTTTCCATGATGAATATTCCTATTATCTACCATACACACACACACAGAGTCTGTTTGCTCACTGAGATACCATTGCAGACAATTTCCAGGAGGTATGAGGGGCTGTGGTCTGTTGAGAGGACTAAGAAACATGAATCTTGCAAAAAAAAAGAGGATATTTTAGTTCAAAGTGCAGTCAGGGTTATTACTGTGATTTTGGGAAGATTCAAAGTAGCCCTGATTTGTTGCCAAACCTGTCATATAAATCTTCAGAGCTGGATAATCATCTCAGGAAAAAAATGTGGCTGGAGTGATGCTGAAGAATAGACCATTCCATGATTTAATGGACATGATAGAAACACCCTGATGGCACTTGCCTGCAAATATTAGTCCTATATGATTTCTCTGCTAAGACTTTTTAACAATTCCCATTTGTTTAGGGTAATGAACCACCTTATGGAATTGAACCACAGACTATTTACAGACTATCTAATTGTTAATGTTTGTGTTTGGATTTGCTGATGAAGATGTCAGTGATTTGGGATGAAATTAATAATAAAAGTTTGCTCATCTTCATAAAGAAGTGGGTTTTCTAATCTTGCTAAATGGGAATCAGCTGAAAAGGTTAATCAGGCTAAAATTTGTTTGCAGCATTAGTGTCCTTTTAAACTGGATCTTCCTGTTACCCTTCCTCTCTGTGTCTCAGTTTGGTTTGGTCTGTACAGTAAGAGGCTTTTTGGAGGAAACTGAACTAACTCCTCAGATTGGAAAATAAAATGAACTAGTGACTGACCTCAATGCAGCTTCACATATGCAATCAGAGGGTTTGAGCTAGCCTAGTTCAAATAAACTATATTGAAAGGGACTTTATCAAGAATTACTTCTTTACTGATTTATTTTGGTGGAACTGAAATACTTTCTCTTGCAAATATAACCACTGTGTTTAGGAAGGTAAAAAAAAGTCAAATTCTGTCTTTCTGGCCTTTGTTCCTTTTAGCCACATGGATTTGGAAGTCCTGGGAGATACACGTTTGCTAAGGGTATCTATGAACTCCATGAGGGCTCTTGGCTGGAAGCATGTACTTGAAAGTGTTAAATAATGATCTTGTGTAACTTGAGTTCATTTTGATCCCAACTACAAACTCAGTTAAAAGAAAACAGGAGATATTAGTGATTTCTGTAGAAGGTGTGGATTAGCAAGTGTGACTAAAACCAGTGTATAGAGATTTCCTGAGATTTTAATTGCCCTAGAGCTGTCAGTTTGCTGATGTGTTTGGCTGCCAGAAGGAGTATGACTGACTCTACAGCTATTCAGCCATTACTGATGGTTAATGCTATTCACAATTTGGAACTGATTTGAGAAACCAGATGTTACAGGCATACAGTGCAAAGTCACTAGAAATAGGATCATGCTTTTCTTGGTTTTACCTTTAGAATAAAGTAGTATCAAGTTGAAGTCCATGGCTAAAACTCCACTATCCTCAATGAGGACAGCCATTTTAGTCATTGGCCCAAAGCTTTTCTTCCCCTTTCAACTCATTAATTAAAATGAAACAATGGCCAGAACCCCCCCCCTAAACATAAAGAAGCTTTATATGGAATAATAATGCTAAATTTTGTGGGTCTTTTTTATAGAGACCCTGATTTGTGCTACAGCCTTTTCCTGTTGAGAGGCCACGGCCAAAATAGATACACAGGAGGACCAACAGCATTTGAGGTTGGTCTAGATGACCTTTAAAGGTCCCTTCTAACCCCAAATATTCTCTGATTCTCTGATCATTTCAATTTCTATTGTGCAGGTTCCTTTCAGTGACCCTTTGCAGGAGTTTGTGTCTGTAACCTCTCAGCCACAGACAGATGGAATAGGAAATTACTCTTCTGCCTTGTGTTAATCACAGCCTCAGTTCTTTGTCAATGTCTTCTGTTGCTGTGCTCTTCCTAAAATACTTGAAAGGATTCCTGTTAATCCAAGTCTCCCATAATTTACCTTCCAAATAAGGAATACTTAAAATTCTCCAACCTATTTTCAGTGTTGTATTTGAGATTACATTACTATTGTAATAATTAACTTGATGAATTGTTTTTAATGGAAGGAGTGAAAATACTTGTAATAAGCATAGAGTTAAGAAAAAGAGACTTTTTTCTCAAGGAAACTCTTAGCTCAACATGGGGAGAGAATGTGTGACATTGCTATGCTTTAGGTGCCTGATTTCTAGGAACTGTTTGTCTCTTAGGTACATTTACTCTCAAAGTAGAACAAAAACCAATGAGCAATCTAGTTTAAACCTTGGTAATTTGCCTCAAAATCTGGCTGTCCAACACCCAGATAATTTCATCCCTTGGATCATTGTTGAGAATATTTATTTAATTAAATATCATCTGGTTCCTCATTAATATGTGGTTCTTCTTGGTTATTTTGTTGTTTCCTTTGTGCAGAAATCATCCAATAAATTTGCATCAGCCCTGATGTATTTTCTTCATTAGATGCTTGGGATGATGAGTCCCCAGACAGGCCTTAATTTGATTTACAGTGTACAAGGAATTGAACCTTTTTACAAATTAAAACCAAAATGAAACAAACCATAACAGAGAAACCTTCACTGAAGCTCTGGGAAGTGCTACCATTTGTACTTTTCCTTTTGAAAGATGATGTGGAGAAACTGCTATGATGTCAAAACAAACTAGCATCATAAAATTAATTCTAAAACTATGTGATTGTACTCAGTTAAACAGGTCTAAGGCAGAAAATTTCAGCACCTTAGACCTGAAACTTCCTTCTGTTACAAGTTCTATTTGTTTAAAATCTTCCAAGTTAGATTATTGAGATGATTGTTTATGGGATTTAACATAAGATACTACCACATGTGAGTGAATAAGTGCAAATTACATGTGCCAGTGGTAATTGGTAATAAAGTCACTGCTTCAGCTGAGGCCTGAATCCTAGCTGTCCCCCACCACTTAATGTCAGCTGGTCCCCTACCAGCTTATTACATCCATTAAACAATGTGGGTTGCCTTTATTAGGATTTGAAAATGTCTAAGAGAATCAGAATCCTTCTCTGGAGAGATTCCAAAGGCAGCTGGATGTGATCCTGGGCAAGCTGCTGTGGGTGACCCTGCTTTAGCAGGGGGGGTTGGACTGCATGATCTCCAGAGGTCCCTTCCAACCCCAACCCTGCTCTGATTCTGTGACTGATCTTGTGCTAACTACTGCTAATACTGGATTTTAAAATCGAGCCCAGACAATACCTAGAACCACACTTTATGTTGATGGAAGTGAGATGCAGGTAGAGATGGAAGTGAGGTGCAGGTTCAGGGAACACTACATGTGCTTAAGAAAGCCAAATGAAATACTTAGTAGGCTTGTTAGATCATTGTGTACTGTGAGCATCCACCACTTCACTGACATAGAACACACTGGTGGTGGATTTTGGTATTTTTTTTGTTTGACTGAAGAAAGCAATGAGATTTAAGGCTTCTGCTTTCATTTCCAGACTGAGAACTCTTTAAGGCTTCTACTTTCATTTCCAGACT